>CAOKZL010002152.1:0-236091 GCA_948472985.1 Iguana delicatissima
TTTGGGGGTGAGAGTAGTGCACGTATGGATTATCCTACTTTCGTACTAGGTGCTGGACAAGATGTCCTTTTTCCACAGTTTGAATTCTGGATAGGAATAAGGCAGACACAAAATTGTTATTGCAGACAATGATGCCAAGAGGAGTAAAGGATGATATACAGCCTACTTTCATTCTGTGTGCTGTACCTTGGAAAGAACAGGCTATCCACAAGAGAAAGAACAGGACAAGTGCAAGAACTTTCAAGAGCTTGGAGTACTTCTGGGAGTGTGACAGTGATGTATTTAAGTCTTTTACTCCAAGTCTCAAGTCTCTACCTTCAAATATCAAGTTGAGTCTCAAGTCTTTGCGAGATACTTTCAGGTCAAGTCTCCAGTCTGGGAACCAACTTTATACCCCAACCTATATTCCAGAATTTCTGGACAGAGTTGAATAAAGACATCTCTAACAGTTTAAGTAGAGTTGGCTCTCTGCAGTTGTAAGTTTGCCATCTGAATCTTTGAAAGTGAGCAATAGGATCCTTTTTACTCCCTCTTCCTGAAGCCAGAGGTCCTTGTGTCAATGGGCATAAGAGAGTCTGCAGCTTCTGAAGTGGGGATTAGGATTCTTCTTACTTCCCATTACTGAAGCTTCAAAAACTTGAGAAGGAAGGATCCTTCCTCCTTAAGTCCATCGACTAACACATTTGCTGTTCCCCTCTGAAAAATGTGCTCTGCGTTCTGGGGATGAGTCTTGCCTTCTGCTCTTACAAAAGTTTTAGTTATCCCCTCTGATATTCAGTGGGGATAAGTTTCTGAGCAGACCTCAAACTCACCTCAAGCCTGTTGCCTAACCCATGTACTGTTCCTCTCCGAGAAATGCACCTACACTTTGGGCTTGGGACAAATCATTATGTGACCAAAAAGAGATAGAAGCATTGTTCAAAGTCGTAAGGTTTCTGGATGAATGTGTTATGTTTCTGAACAAAAGGCAGCAAGTCAATCACTGAAAATATACAAATCACAAGTCGAGTCAGTGCCTCATTTATTGCCAAGTCAAGTCCAAATTGAGTCACTGAAGTGACTTAGGTCTGACTTGAGGCTGAGTCAATCGACTTGAGTCTACAGCACTGGTGTATGGAGAAGAAGACCATGAGTAGTGGCCATTTCCTATCAGGGATGAGGATCACATAGCCCTCCAAGTGTTGTTGGACTATGATCCCCAGCATGCCTTGTAAGCTTAGCTAATAGTGAGAAGTACTGGAAGCTGTAATCCAACAACGTCTAGAGCAGTACATCATTCTTATACCTGTCCTAGATATTTGACCAGAAATACTGACTAGAATAGAATCATGACTTATGCCCTATTCAGTTAATTCACCTAAATGTGTTACAGTTACAAATTTTTCCATGCATTCATTTACTGAAAATACAGAAACCCTTATACTTTCAGTAAATAATTTTATAATTATTTCAATTCCCTCATTCTAAATAATGATGACACTTCTAGGAGTATTCAGCTTAGAACCTCTGTAATTAATTCTGGAAGTGGAAAATTTGGGAGTGGAACAGGCAGGATAATAATAGGATTGGAGCTGGCACGTGTCTCTATTCCACATTTCACATACTCACGTATTCAGGCAAAACACCTGAATAGGATATTGATGTGTTTTTGATCCAAAGCCATAGCTTTCCTATTAACTCTTCTATTGTTTAGAGTACACTGTCTGTGTCTTGTTGCTTGGCCAGCTGGCAGAAAAGAATTTTATGTGAGATCTGCAAGTCTTCAGGGATTTTATGTCCATTTTCAAACCATAGCTGTGTTATTGCACTAATTCAATAATTGATGCTTATTAATAATGCATCACAATGAATCATTAGTCTTTTAAATATTTAAATAATTGTGTTATCTTCTCCCCCTCCACCCAACACACAAATGCCAAAAATATTTATGAGCTCATAGTGAATCACTTTCTCATTTATTTCAGCTAGTGATGTGTGAGAAACGTAATTAAAAATATTTTTGATTCTTGGAGGGACAAAAATCATCCATCTGAAAAGCAAAGTCCAGACCTAATAGATCAAGATTTGGATGACAAATTTGGTTACTCTAAGATGGTTATAAAATTCACAGACGAGCTCTTTTGGTGTCATAACTACCCTGGTGGAGGCAACACGTTGAATCCTGTTCTAAGAAGAAGGCAAGATATTAAATAAATTAAGAAATGAAGAAGAAAAGCTACCAAGCAAGTAGCAAAGGAAGCAAGGCAGTAGTGAGGAATGGAGAGAAAAGTAGCCATGCTAGCCATGGAAGGAGAAGACCGCTGTTCCACCTGTGATATCAATACCTTGCTTCTGCGGGTAAGAGAGTTATACTCCCTAGGCAGTATATGGGAGAGCTAGCTTGAACAAACTGAATGTATCGCAAGAGAGAGAATTCATTCAAGTCAGCCCTTTCATGCTGCCTAAGTTCTGTGAATCCCTTGGAAGCAAAGGACTGAAGAAACAAGTGCCACAGAGGTGCCAATATTCTGAACCCACCTCTAATTACTGCTGAAGCCCCCTGTCCAAATTCAAAGAAAATAAAACCACTAGTAGAAGGAATTGTTATGCCACTATTTCCCAATAGGTTGCATTATACTCAAAATTAGAGATGGGACAAATCCAGAATTTTCCAAATCTGAATCTGGATCCCTGGAAGGTTCTGGGAATCCACGAATTTCATGAATCTCGAATCTTTCGAATCCTTTTTTCAAAATGGTTTAAAAAACAAGGGAAAAAAGGATAATCTTGGGCAAGACATGCTCTCTCAGCCTTAGCAAAAGCCTAGGCAAAGGCAAACCTCCCTCTGAAGAAAACTGGCCAGGACAATTGTCATAGGTTTGCCTCAGGATCTCCCCAGATTGAAAATGTCATGAAGGCCCTTTGTACACAGGCAGGAAAATGTGGATTAATCCCACATTTTCCTGCCTGTGTAAAGAGGACCACTACAGTACAGAGATAATCCAGGTCAAAACTGGCTTTTCTTTGCATAGCTCCTTCTGGCATGCTGGGGTTTGTAGCTTGATGATGCATCAGCACACTTTGGCAGAGAAGGCTGTGACACTTTGTAAAACTAGAAACCCCAGAATTGTGTCTGAAAGAGCTTTGCAAGTGAGCTATGCAAAAGAATCTTTCAGCTGTCCTTGAAATCTCAAACCTATAGCTTCTAGTCAAGTGCTGAACTTAAATATGAAATGTTCAATTTAAATATCTTAGAATACAACCCTAGATGTAATTTGTGAAATGTTAGCAAAGGCCATTATTACTCCAAGGGAAAAGTTCACCTACTTGCCATCTCCCCTTGTGTGTCTAGTCTCCCAAATTTTCAGGCGTCTTGGTCTCTCAAGTTTTCAGGTGTCCTGGTCTCCCAGGGTTTCAGGTGTCCCAGTCTCCAACAAACTGTTTGGGTGGTGGATTCGAAAGATTCAGTTTGCCTATTTTGGCACAGGGATTCGGATTCCCAAATCTCGAATCCCTGCCAAGGATTCAAGAATTTGAGGATTCAGTTGGCCCATCCCTACTCAAAACCATACATGGATCACTTAATTTTTTGCCTTGCGATTTCAATAGTGTTTAAATAAAAAGGCACTTTTCTATACAAGTTATTCAGTGTTCTCTTTTGATCATTCCTAAAAAGTAACTTCTGAAATAATATCTCAAAGAATTGTATTTTCCTATTAACTGAGTAACCATATGTTGTGAACGCCAATACTGAAAGAGATACATTTGTACATCATAAAATTAACACTGGATGTGAGAATCACTTTTCATCTTACTTCATCTTTAAACAGATCTTTTAATATTGTTAATCCTGCCCTTTCCATCTGTGTATGTGTGTGCGTGCGTGCGCGTGCGTGTGTGTGTGTGTGTGTGTGTGTGTTGAGAGATATAGATAGTGACCAGAGATTATTTACATAACTTTGAAGTAGATGATGAAGACAATGAAGACATTGAAACAGTTAAAGGATTTCCATACCTTGGCTCAGTCAGTAACAACAACAACAACAACAACAACAACAATAGATTAGAGCTTGGAAGGGCAGCTATGATAGAACTAGACAAGATCCTGAAGTGTAAAGGTTCCTCAATAAATACTAAAGTTAGGATGATCCATATCATTGTATTTCCAATTACTATGTATGGTTGTGAAAGCTGGACAATGAAGAAAGCTGACAGGAAGAAAATCAACTCATTTAAAGTGTGGTGTTGGAGAAGAGTTCTATGGAAACTGTGGACTGCTAAAAAGACAAATAAATTGATCCTAGAGCAAATCCGCCTAGGTCTCCCTACAAGCCAAGATGACTTGTTGTGCCTTGAGCATATCGTGAGAACACATGACTCACTAGAAAAGACAATAATACTTGTAAGGTAGAAAGCAGTAGGAAAAGAGGAACAAATCTGTAGCACAGCATGAGGAGTTGGTGGGCAAATCCAGAGTGATGGAAAAGTCCCAGATTTTGTTCCTATTGTTTCCAATTTTATACTGGGCTGAAATAAACCAAGCTGAGGAGCTGGATTGGTCTTGATCATACTGGGATCTGACAGAGAATATTCTGGGATAAACAGAACATCTATGGATCACCAAAATAATACCAGAAACAACAGAAATAAAATCTAGGACTTTCTGATTTTTTTTTGGCCAGAGTGGATGTGCCCAAAGTCTTCAGGGATGGGGAAACAAGAACCTAAATTACATATTGCTAGATATTACTAGTAGTCTTACCTTTCTAAAATATCAGGACAGATACTGATTTTCACTGATGTAAGCAGCTACAAGTGGCAGTATGTGTTGTGTCACTACAACTAATAATAACAACATCTCAATAGCTGCTGTTGTTGTTTCTTCCTACCTCTTTCTATGGATTGAGGCAGGGAACAACATACTAAAATACAACAGATAGAAACCAGCTAAAAACACCAATAAAAATATGTAATCAGTTAAAAGAACATTAAAAAGTTATATATATATATATATATATGATTAATATTATTTGATAAATGGTACACATGGGTACATTTTAGCCAAGTTTTTCATATACTTCAAATGCTAAATAATAAAGTTAAGGTTTAGAAATAAATAGCGCTATAATTAAATGAATATGTGTTTATGCTTAAATCTCACTCTGAATTTGAGAAGTTCAGTGCTTGTTTACATGGGCACCCCAGGCATTAATCAGGACAGGTTCTGTTTACATTCTCAGTGGAACATCATCATGGTGTTCTCAAATGGTTAGAGGCTTATTTAAAGAAGTACATTGAAAGTGGCCAACTTTGGGAAAATCCTGAAAAGAGTGATTTACACAGTAAACTTATGTAAGGCTATTTTGGCATTGTAATGACCGTGGACCATCACTTTAACATTTCCTTCACCATTGTACTTAGGAAAGAAAATAGAGTGAGTAGAACTGAACTGTAGGAGGAAGAGAAAGGGTTAAGATTTTGTTTATTCAAAGGTCCTTGCTTGCAACACCATTGTAATGTTATATCTGTAAAGTGGAAACATATCTTTAAGATTTCCAGCTGAGGTCAGTCAAAAGTCCCAGATTACTTCTCTCCAATCACTTCCATCCCTGCTCACAGAATCACAATGAAGAGCTGTGTTCCAATCAATGCAGAAGACAACCAGGTTGCATCAGTTCAAGTAAAATACATTGAATAGAAGAGTAGAGAACTGGGAAACTTTCACACTAAACAGCTATAGCACTCTGATTAAATGCTTTGGCAGCATCCCATAGAGTCCTAGGATTGGTATTTAAGGCCTGAGAGTCTCCAGATGTGGATGATCTAACACTCCCATCTTCCATCAACACTGGCCAGCCTGGCTAAGGCTGATGGAAACTGGGAGTCTACTGTAAGTTCTCCAGTCTTAGGTCAGAGGATGGATTGCCAAGCAGTGTAGGCAAGTGAGATTTGGAAGGCCTGCAACATGCTCTGACCAAGGCATGTAACTCTCTTTGTCACATTCTTTATTAATTTTGCTTCACTTTCTTTCTTCCTTTCTTTGCTTCATAAAGCTTACTTTTTGCACAAAGAAGAAAATGAATGTATCCAGCCAGCTGCTTTTAGATATCTCTATCAACTGTCGTACCACTTGGTTGTTGCACTCTCTAATTATACTGAGGATCCAAAATCATCAGGCTAGCACCATTCACATCAGCACTTTTGAAATAGCTAATACAAGAAAAATCAGAGAAGTTATCAATTAAAATAAACAATGGCATTCTAGTGCTGGCTGTGCAAAGCCAACCATCACAGATGAGTGATGGACTTTTTTTGAGCAAGTGTAAGTAATTCGAGCAACTACTTAGGAAATAGAATTTTTGCTTTATTTTAAAAACTATTTGCCAAGATACACTGGAGCCAGATTACAAATGAATCATCCTTATTATGGTTCTCTTAAAGCTTATGAAAGTAAAATAATAATTTTGATCCATATGTGATGTGTCTAAAGTTGCTGACAAGGCTCACTTTCTCATACCAAAGTACTTTAAAGAAGATTAATTTGTGACTGGTGTGTGTATATGTGTGTAATATCTGATGGGGCTCCATTCTGGAGCAACAAACAATGATTTGTGTCGTACTAAATAAAAAATCCTTGTTGGTCCATTTCAATTCTTAGCATTTTATTTGGGTTGTATTAGTTGCCACTTGGGTAATTAGAACCAGGAATGGTAACTTCAGTTGCATTTTGGCCTGTGTGTCCATTTCATGAATAGATATTTTGGAGACTTAGATCCACCACTCTGCTACTAACAGTCCATGGTGAAACTGGAACCAAATGCAGCACAGGATACCATAACATGCCTATTATATGACATGTCTGTTAAGGGTGCAGCCTTTAAAAGCAGCAGTTTCCTGGGATTTGGGATCTTGAGTGAACAAGGAAAACTCCTAACATGACACATTAAACTGGAAAGGTTCCCCCCCCCATTAATGGAATATGACATCACCTCTGTTTTCATTTTTTACCAACAAAACTTTAATGCCACACACGCACACAAAAGGGAACTATGAAATTACAAATCGATAGTCAACAACTTAATATAACAAAATAGGCTGCACATCAAAATGTAATGTTCATGGGTTGCAATGTCATATAGTATTGCCAATAAAATTCACATATAGTTTGTCAGATTAATAATCATAGCAAGATCCCAGCATAAGTTACTATATACTTTGAGGAAGTATATAATTTTCTTTGTGATAGCACAGTAAATAAATGGGTACCATTGGTAATAGACATCTTTCCTTTACTTCAATTTATTGGCTCTCATTTGACTTGCTAATTGCCCATGAGGGCCAGTAAACACAATCTCTTGATTGAATTTATCATCTTTTTCAAAAGATAGATTCATAAACTTTATGGCATTGCAAACAAATAGTATCTTTTGTTCGTTCTTCAAACATTACTTCATTTCCTTATATTTAAAACATCAAGAAAGAGAATGATTTAAATTTTTCAGAATAAACTCTTTCAGCATTCTGGTGTTGGTGTACTAAATGTGTAGGATAAGGTCTCAAATAAGAGTAAGCACTGGTTACTTCACGCATGATCTGTCTTGCTAAAATTTGGGATGGTTTTCAGTCAATATGCTGTGATGTAAAGCAGCTTGAGAAGTAGTATGATAGCCGCACTGAAATATCTGAACAGGGGTCATATAGGAGATGGAGCATGTTTTCTACTGCTCTAGAGACTAGAACATAAACCAATGGATTTGAATTACAAGAAAAGAAATTCCTTCAACAGGAAGGTCCTCTTGTTGGTAAGAACTGTTTGACAGTGGAATAAACTGCCTCAAAGGGTGATGAATTCTTCTTCTTTGGGGGTCTTCAAACAGAGGTTGGATAGTCCTCTTTCATGAGTGCTTTAACTGGGTATTTCTGCAAGGCAGGGCATACACTAGATGGCCTTTGAAGTCACTTCCAATCTATGACTGTATGACACACATCCCCCTACATATTACTTTGGTATTCTTCATTTTTTGTTTTTGGACAGGCTTTCAGTACTTTCCAATCCTCGCATTCCTAACCTTCTATTTATAATCCACTGATCTATTTAAGTCTATTTAGACTTAAGCCCATTGCACCTGAGGACTCCATATTACCAACTGTGCAGACATGTGAATTATCACTCAATACATTATTTTTATCTACACCATGTCCTAAAAAGCCAAAGATTCTTTCATTTACCCAAGCTCAGTAAGTGGGTACCTTCTTTCCACCAGGTTTTTATTCTTGCCAAGATTTTTTTCATGTACAGTACATCTATTAGAGTTTGCACTGAATTTTTGTTCACATCTAATAAAGAGAGCAACCTTAGTCATACTGTGATGGAGGAGCTATATCTTCTCTGTTAGACAGCAGAGTTATCCAATTTGAAAGGTTATCCAATCAAAGCCCACTTTGGAGGTGAAAAACAATAACATTTTTCTAAACAACAGTGAGCACCTCTACAGCAGACAGATATTCACCATTTTCTCTGCTCCAGTGAGATGTATAGTAATTATTTCTAAATTTGCATCTATCCATATAAGTTAGTACATGCATATTTTAAACATCTTCCTTTGCATTATTTTTGGTGGTTTCTTTTCTCTCTCCAGAAGATGTGAAGACATTTGGTCATTCTAGTGGTAATCCTTGCAACCCAGAGACAACAGCAAACTGTGACACCATCTGGTCCCTTTTTAGTAAATGGATCAGTGAAACACATACACACACAAACGTTTAACATGCACTCATTACTTCACATCAAGTTCATACCAAAATCACTCTCTTGCTAGCTCCCCTAGTTGTTAAGGGTTAAATTGTGAAATGCACGTATTCATCATAACAATTCCCAAAAATGAAATTGTAGGCAGCTGTTTTGATCAATATCTATTATATCGATGAATGTAAATCAGGTCACCTAGCCCTAGCAAGTATAGGTGCCTACATTTAGGTCAGTCACCAGATGGAAAAGTACCTACCTGATGAAAACAGACTCCTCACAAATAAAAGAATAATTGAGAGTAGGACACTTCTCATAAGTAGGGCAATTCTGTGGGTAACACTAATGGCTGGTAGTTGTGCTCTGTGGAGCCATGAAGACTCAGATTCAAGAGCCTTCAGTTCTAGGTACAGAGTACCAGAACAATATTTTCACTCAGGTCTTAGATGTATGTGTGTGTGTGTTGGTGTGTGTGTGTGTCTATATATATATATATATATATATATAGACACACACACACACACACTCGAACTATCTATATCTTCCCCTGCATGCAGCTGTGTTTGGACTTCACACTTTGCTTTTCATAATGATCTTGTGTTTAGACATTGGAACTGTTTTCTGACTATGAATGTCATGAACTGAATTCATGCACACAAATAGAACAGCACTTAAACACTATTTATTAGGAGTATGATACATCATACAGGACTTCAGTGAGTGAACTGGAGGCAATTAGCAAGATTCAAAGCATAAAATACAAAGGGTACATCTTCCTGCCTGCAAGAGACCTTGAAGTCTTGGTGCAGCCTGGCTATGCTTATCAGTGCATTCCTGGCTTTTGTTTATCTAATGGTCTCTGGTTCCCATACCTTGTTACAAGCAAGCTGCTACTTAACTCCTCCTACCATTACTAAAATATGGAGGGTTACCCAACATCGAATCTGATACTGATCCTTGCTAATTTGTAACTGGCTGGAGCAGAACAAACAGCATAACCATGAGCCCCATGTTTTGACAGCTTTTGTATATGAAGAATAAATATATATATGAAAAATAAATATATATGATTTAGCTACTTCAATGCACGAAAGATAAAAGGATGAGAAAATGTGCTAGCGTAGTGGATATCTCCAGAGGGCAATACCTATCCCATTATTCTTGTTATTGTATTATTAGCAGCAGCAAGTAAAAGATTTGGGCCACAACTGGTGAGGCCTATTAGGATTTTCTATTTTTCTCCCAGTGGCATAGTGAGGGTGCTGGGGAGTCCACCCTGGGAGGTACATTTTTGGGGGTGCCACCTCCCCAAACAAACAGAACCCACCTCCATAGTCTAGCGACATTTTCCCTTCTACCTGCCTTTCCTTTTTGGTGCATGCCAGCCAGCCACTTCTGCAAGAGGCACATGGCTCCTGGGGTGAACCAAGTTAGAACACCTGGAGGGGGCACAGAGAGGGGGCAGACGGAGGACCTGCCCAACATTTCCCCCCTTACTGTTGGTATAGCTGCTGAGGTGAGCTGACAGGGCTCCCATTACCTTTGTGGCCACCATCCCGGAGCAAAGGACAAAGTGTCCAGCTGCCGGTTCATTTTTTTCCCCTCCTCCTCATTAGTGTTAATAAGATGGCTTCTTTTTCCACCCCTTAGTGCCATTCCCACTACCACGTGCCGTAGTTTCATTTTTAAAGCCATGTTGCCACAGTTTCCTAGCCTGAGCTTGTGGGATATTAGATATCATTTGATATCAATAATTTGGCCTTCTTTACCTATTCCTCTTCACGTGCTTTCGAGGCCCCTGGACAAGCACGCATACAGGCACGGCCGCAAATCACTGAAATATTCCAAACTAATACAGGTAGGCCAGAAATAGCCAGACTCCCACTTCAGGAGACCTCAAGACAAGTACCCCATTATGTATGCACGCTACTTACAAAGAACGGACTAGCCTACGGCTGCATTTTCCCCTATAGAAACCCCTGACTTTGAGCGCTTCCTTGGATTGCTCTTGGTTTCCACCCCGCCTTGCTGTCGCTTTGTTCAACAAGCCTTCCCCTCAGCTCCCCATGCTGAGAACTCTACTTCAACAGACCTTTTCCTTCAGATTTTCTGGGCTTCAGGACAGGTGCAGTATTTCCCATACCAAAACTCCTCTCAAAATCCCTCTATCCCACTCCAACCTTTATTTCTATAGTTCTCTGTGTGAGTGTGTCGCATACACGTGTTTGACTGTATATCAACAATTATTATTTACTTTGGTTTGCTCCTTGACTCGGCCTGACCCCGTAGACATTGAGTAAAAGATCTCACTACATTGCGCTGCCTCTCGTAGTGCTAGCCTGTGCCTTTTGCTAATTCCCCACTTTGTAATATTTGGAGCGCACGTAGGTGTCCCTCACGGGACCCCCAGAAATCAGGGTAACGGCCTGTATTGGGAGAGAAGACAAACTCACATACACACCCCAGACAGCAAAAGCTCTAGTTACACCACTGTGCTCTCCTCATGCTGAGAGTACATCCTAGAACTCATAAATGCCATTTCTATTTCATTTTGTCCCTACCATTATGATAAAATGTTGTTCACGTTAACATACAGGTTCCAAGATCTGTTAACATCTCTTTTATAAACAGGCTTATATTCATGTATACTCCAAATGGTCCCAGAATCTTAAATCAGACATAGATATAAACAGTGATTTCAAAAGCACAAAGCAGCCAAAACTTGTATTCCATATATAGAACAGCACTTCCATATGGAGCTCCCCAAACAGCATGTCCATTCGTTAACACTTAATTGCAGAACAGTACCTATGTGAAAGTTATGATGAATAACCCACAAATTGGCTGATGATTGCAGTTACAGGGAATGTAGAATAAAGCTGGGATGATAGGACCTTTTAAGTGTCTGCAGATGTCTTTTATCAGTGTTTATCCTTTTTGATATAATTTAATGGGAGATGATATGTTAATGTGCAGCTGGAGTTAACTACTTTTCAGACTCGACAAGCCCAAGGAACATTTCCAGTTGACATAGTTTCAACCAGAACTATAATTACCAATCACTAGAGGATATATTTTGAACAAGCTAAATATCTAAACTAGAATGTATCCACAATTGTTGCAACCTGGGTCCAATAGCCTTAAAAAGATGCAAAGTTTAACCCTGCAAGCTGTGGAGAAAGAATATCTGCAGAACAAGTGCTCTACAGTAGGCAGTAGAAAGCATCTGTTGAATACGTGTTTCAAGAGATGGAACCACCTGCCTGTCTGTTCCATCTCTCATTTTGTTGCATCTCCCCTTGAGTTAGTGGGAGAAGAAAAAAGACATCTGGCAAAAAAAAAATGAGTATGGAGAGGCAGTGATCAGGCGAGGCCAGTCTGGGCTGTTGAACAACTGCCACAGACAGTTTGTGGGATTATAGCATAGAAAAACTTTTAAAGCTAACAGTCTTTAAAAAAAACTCTGCCCCCTTCTTCTTTTTAAATATGATATAGATGTTGGAAGCTGAGCAGTAGCTTCCTCACCATTAATGGGCATTTCCACACTACACTGTTATAGTGCTATTATTCCACTATCAACATGCTATGGAATCCTGGGGTTTACAGTTTAGGAAGATGCCAGAGAGCTCTTTGACCTCAGTAAACTACAAACTCCAGAATTCCACACGATGGTTGAAAGTGGAATAATAGCACAATATCAGTGTAGGGCAGAAATGGCCAGTGTCTCTTTGACTTATGTAGGCAATGACACAACACTCTGGGCCTCACCTCTCCATAAAATGCCCATTCAATGCCTGCTCATGAGGTCATAGAGACTCTGAGGGCAGTTATATGGACCTATAGGACATTTGCTCCTAGTAGGGGTGCATCCAAGCAAGGATTTTATTTTGCAATCTTCTTGCTTCAAACATGGAATTTCCTAGGAGGCAAAGACAATGCTATAATTCTCATATTTTTCCACCATTTCCTCCATAAAGAGAGAAAGGTGGAATTGCTTTGTAATGTCTTTTAACTGGCAGCAGTCACAACCCTCTTTCTAGGAGCCCCTGATGTGTAGACAGCAGGCCTTGGATGCTGAGAATATATGGCATAAACTCTGCATGAAAATTATGAGCAAAGGGAACAAGGGCCAGTTCTGTACTAGACTGTTGTGGTGCTATTATTCCACTTTTAACATCATGTGGAATCCTGGGGTTTGTAGCTTTCTTACTAATATTTATCTATTCTGCCATCCTTAGATTGTTTCTCCATTGCTGAAGTTCACAACCCCCTAAGGAACAGATATCAATCCATGTAGTGTATGTAAGTCTGTAAGATACAATGTACATGGTAGCAGAGTTTAATGTATGTGGCAGCAGAAATTCAGTGCTGGGTGATAAAAAAAAGACAAAGAATCTTGTGGAAACTGAAAGACTGATAGTTTTATTTGGCATAAATTTTTTGCTGATGGCAAACCAAATTCATCACTGAGTAAATTACTACTTAGCTCACTGAAATACTTTTTTGTGCTTCTCTGCCCTTTTTCACACTAAACAATTGCTATAGATGAATTGCAATCTGATGCAAATCTCATCAGACTCAGTGGGGCTTATTCCCTAATATATAGGATTACACTTTTCAATATGTCATGTAAGCATACAGTTTAATGGGTACATAAAAAGCCATTTGACTTTAGCTTGCTTTATATATATGAAGGCTGGTTTGAAAGTTCTGCCTCCATGATTTCTTGAATGGGTTTTCTTTGCTTGTGGCATATTTGGTGAGAGCCTTGGATTTGGTGATCCTTGTAGACTATCCAATCCTTTCTCTTCTTAAAGAGATTAGCTTTAACAAAAGAAAGGAAACTGTTTCCAGAGAGTAACATGTTTTACTTACTCTATGACAAGCAATGAAAAAAATTGAAAATATTTGAAAGATGGCCAAAAAATATGTTTCTTAAGTACAGAAAATCCTGACAAGAAGAATTCTAGATTAATGTGAATCTTTGCATTTTGGAATTTATTCTGTTGGGGGAAAATTGTGTGCAGATTCTGCACAGGAAATCTCTGCACATCTGCAAAGAAATATTATTTTCTGCATAGAAAATACTGTTTCTGCACAAAAAAGCGTGAATTTGGTGCAGAATGAGTCTTGAACTGCAAGTACTTTTTGTAAATTGCAGAGTTTTCAAAGACTTTCTTGAAGTGGGAAGAAAATTGTTGAAATTATTCATTGATTTGAGAACAAAATGAGCAAAGAACTCTAGTTCTAGTTCTAAGCTGCATAAAGACACTCAACTCCCTCATTGGCCATGCCAAGCTCTGGTATATCTGTATGAAAAGCACACAAGTCAAAGAAGATATCAGTTCCTGTTAATCTCATTTCAATGAAATGAAACTCTACTTTAGCACTGGAATGCCCTGAAATTCATCAAACAGAGAACTGGAGTGAGCATAACACTACAGAACTGATGATTTAATTATATATCAATGTCTTGATAAACTAAAGCTGCATTTCCAAGACTAGTTGAAGCAAGTTTAGCTTAAACCACTGACACATACTTCCTTAAACACAAATAAGGATCAAGCTGTCATGCTTCAGTGTTGTTTTTAATTGTGAGTCAGGCTTAAAAGAAAGTGCATGTACAATATACTAATTCCCTAATGCTGTTTCAATGTTTAAAAGCTAAAAGTACTTTTAAAAGACATGAAGTTTTTTTGCTTTCTTCAAAGCAGCCCAGTTTTAACTGAGCTCTTTAATTAAATTAAATCCATTATTCAAATGTGTGATCTTCCAACAACTTTAAAAGACAGAAACATTTCATTCCTTCCTCTTAGCTAAATACTGTATATATGTTTTGCAGTCTCAGTAACTGAAGTCTTTGCCCTAAAAATCTTTGAAATCAACACTGAGTTCGAACTTAGATAAATACCAGCACTTTGACCTTACTGCATGCAAGTATTTTGAAAAGCAAATTTTCTGTAAGAACCTGAAAAAGGAAAAATGCATCTGATGGGACAATTTAAATTTGTTTTGCTTGTAAATGCTTTGCACCCTGGACAAAGAGAGAGGAGAGGAGGGGTAAAAGAGAGGAGGGGTATGAAATGTGTTATTAGATTTTTCTATTACTTAAAATCATGTTGAATGTAGACCTCCACCCCAAAGTCCTGACCTGAAGACACTGATAAATAGAGGCATGAACATGAGAACTATATGGACCATTTCTCAATAATATGACTTTATGACTTATTTGACACCTGATAAAAATATTTCAGTACAAACTACACATACATATTGCATCCTTTATGAAAGATATATGTATATTTCAAATACTGCCTTTTCCCTTCGAAAAACACAGAAGCAACAAGAAAGAAAGGATTGGTTGCTACTTCCTTGCATTTTAAAGGAGAATCTGCATTTGAAAGATGTTTGTGTCCTTCATTATTAATGCTGCATGCATGAGGGTGGATTCAGCTACCTTCTCCTGAATGTAAAATCTTTTGTGGGCAGCTTCCCTCATACTTCTGATGCCAGTGTGCAGCTGCTTCCAATAAGATGTGCTAGCAGCTATAACCAGCCCCTGATTCATAAAACATTAGTTTATACCAACAACATGTTCCAACTCTACACATTTCAAAGATACACGTCAGCAGGCCAAGTCATAGGCAGATACTTAGCATGTGCTCAGGGAAGTTTCTGTTGAATAAAAGCACCAAGCTTCACACAATACCCTCCCCTAACCATGTATACAGTACCCCTCCACATTCGCAAGGGTTAAGGGGATAGAGCTGTTGCAAAAATGGGGAAAACATGAATAGCTCCCCCCATGATTCCCTTCCCGTTCCCCTCTGGACCTCCCTCCCTCCCATTCCTTTGCCTCTGGCCCTGGCATTGGTTGGGGAGAAAAAAGGCAACCTAAAAGGTTTACAGGCACTTTCCCTCAGACAGGAAGAGGGGAGTTTTGGAATTCTAGTTAGTTCTGGTGGCCATCTTGAGAAGGAGCACTTGACCAATCAGCAGCCAGTAAACAGCAGAATGTGCAACCACATGGCAGAAAGGCCATGCCTTTAGCAATGGGAGGGGGTTTTGCTCACCCGAAAGGAAAAAAATCCTCCATTTTAAACACAAGCCTTGCAAGCCTGGGGTGAGGAATGAAAGGGATGGGAGGAGGAAAGCATGTGCCTCATGAATAATCAAATTCATGAAGGTCAAACTCATGAATGTGAAGGGAGGACTGTACTGCATATAGACTCAAAATACTGGTTCCCCATGAAAGCTCATGATAAAATAAAAACTAGTTAGTCCTAGAAGTGCTGCCACATTCCTTTTTTTTTCTTCCTCTCTTCCGTTTCTCCTCTATTCCCTTCCTCATTTTTGTGGTGCAAAAGACTAACAGTGCTACTTCTCTGAAAACTACTACAATGTATCATATTTGCTCAGGAGGGGGAAGACAGAATAAAAAGTGAAGGTGAAGGTGCTATCCCAGGCCAAGCCCAGAGAGCAGCCAGAATACGTGGAAGCCAGCAGCTCTGTCCAGGGATCTAAGGAATAATCTGGCTATCTACGGCTAGGCCCTTCAGAGCTGCCACTTGCAACACTAGTGTTACAACATGTGGTAGCAGAGATGCCTTACAACATTCTTAGAAGAGTTTTTCGTAATAAGTTAGAGACACCCAACCTTCAGGAAGTCCACATGCTTACTTATTGCATTTATATCCCATCTTTCTCCTGGGATAGCATCCAATTCCTTCCATTTCCTCAGTGTGACTCCATCTGCAACTTGAATGCTGACCTAAAGGCCTAAATTACTCCCCACACTGGTCTACTGTTGATGGGGCTGCCACCATGGCTCCTGCTTTCTTCTTCCATTATTCATAGTCAAGTTGTTGTAGTTGCTAAGCACAGCAAAGGTGGAAGATGGATGGAAGAAGGTGGAAGATGACAGAGGACAGGACCAGTGACAGTATGAATAGAGTTCCAATAGAGTTGTGTTTGCAAATAGACTTGAGCTGTTCTGGAAGGATAAAAAAATGGCGGTCAGTTTGGCTCAATAGTACTGATATAATGTAATCTCAGTGCATCATCACCGCCACCCACATGACAAGGAGACTGGACTATTTTAATTGACTCTATAGAGATGGCAATGGGAGGCAGTAATTTAGGTTTAGAAGGAAGTTACCACTGGCTTTTGCTGTAATTTGCAGCAGTTGGACCTGCAAGGCCCTTGGAGTAGCTCTCACCACTGCTGTTAGAGGACTTATGTAGTCATAACTGTGATAGTTTTCTCCCTGATCACTGGGGACCCTTGGTGTGCCTGGTTTGTGTATCCAATACCCCATGCTTTAGGTCTATTGTTCTGGTGAACAGAAAGGTGAACAGTACAACCATGATTATGAAGGAAAGTGGAGGGCAGAACAGCAGTACTTCTACATTCAGTACTGGATCTGTTCTTTGGGGAACTGTTTCTGGCTATTGATCATAGCCGTACAGAATTTTGTTGCAAGAAACTATCATCAACCAATAATTGGTTGCTAAAGGTACACTACCATAGTTTTGCATGAAAATAAATTCCAGGGTTGGATAGTGGTCAGAAATCATGCAATGGTGAAAATCTGTCACTTAATTTGTCACTGGCAGCATAGTGACTCTGTTCAGGTATGCTAAATGAGACCCAGCTGGGCTGATAAAAGAAGAGAAAAGAGGTAAAAGAAGACAGTCCAAGAGAAATCATACCTGGCACAGAAATACAAAGCAGTGTGATTAAAATTTGCTTATACAACAGAGTGGAAAATTCAGAACCAAAAATGTTATGGATGGTGGAATTCAAATTAAAATGTTCCAGTCTAATGGAAATGTTAAATGTGAATGAGAATGAGACTAAAGAAACCCCTAGAGAGTCCAGTATCCTTTATACAAGCATGCTCACCTCCTAAAGGCAAGATGGGGGAATTAAGAGGAAATATAACAGATTTCTCAAGTCTTGGTGGCCTGGGTTTCCTTGGATACCAAATTAGGATGGAACATGTATTATGCTCTATTGGGAACATCAAAAGCCCAATTGAGGCAGAAACTGAACAGATTCAGTTTCATACATATTATAGCACATTTCAGGTGTTCAAAGTGCTTTGCGTATATTGGCTCAGTAATCTTACAAGAAAATTATTATTGCCATAAAAAAGAAGGGAATGGATGGTGAGTCAACAGTGCTTTGCCTATTTCTGCCATTCAGTGGCCATGTGAGTCCTAATTTCCAGATGACAGCCAGAGCTCTTTCTGAAGTGTAGTCCAGTTCAAGTTCAATTTAAAGAGAAAGAACCAGAAGAAGGGAAAGCAGATCTTGAAGGTGCCTACCCACAGCACCTGGACAGCAGGCTGAACAAA
This sequence comes from Iguana delicatissima, assembly GCA_948472985.1. Classification (NCBI taxonomy): domain Eukaryota; kingdom Metazoa; phylum Chordata; class Lepidosauria; order Squamata; family Iguanidae; genus Iguana; species Iguana delicatissima. Next base: position 18,086 of record CAOKZL010002152.1, read on the forward strand.
TGAACAGGTCATCTGGCGACCATCTATCCCACTATGTTGAGACTATCAGTGATATTTACAGAAGTGTTTACTTCTCATTCAGCAGTGGATTCAGTGACTCTGTTCTAGCTGGGATTAGTAAGTGAATTTAGGTTTTAGCAATAATTTTAAGTTTGCATCCCTAAATAAAAGTATGCAAATTTTATGCAGATTTGTATATTCTGAAGGATGAACTTCCCTGGGGGTGGGAAAGAATGCATAAATGGTCATTCTAGGCTGTGATGAGATTTGAACAAGGGACAAGCTTGCATCACACTCTTTTATACCAAAAAAGGATGCTAGTGTTTTGGTGAACACTGCCTGATTCCATCTCACACTGATCATCTATGCAGCAGAGTCTAATTTTCCAGCCTCCCTACCAGAGAACCTATGAAGCTGCTGTTTACTGAGTCAAACCATTAGGCTACTTAGCTAAGTATTGTCTATCAGTGACTTTTAATATTTCCAGACAGAGGTCAGACTTCAAACCATGGATAGCCCTGCTGTGCCTACATAGAGTGCTATGGGGACACCCCAAAGCTTTTTGAAGCCCCCCAAGTTGAGCTGCTTTCCCAAAGTGTCAGACAGGAATACTTTTAACAGATTCCATTAGGTCAGCATAAAAAGACTGCTCAGCTAATGAAGAATGGGTAAGCTCTTCACATTCTCTTCAGAGAGGACAAGTCTTCCTGAAATCCCTTGCTATTGTACATGAAGACTTCTTATGGGGAGCTTAAGATAAGGTAGACCTCCAGAAGCAGTCTGAAACCCACTGAAGCATCAATGTAGTCTCCTGGTTAAAAGCTTGGACTGGGACTTCAGAGAATCTAGGGACTCAGGTCCTTGATGAACCATGAACTCCTTGGATTATCCTAATCTAATCATTTTTTCTTGGGCTCACCTACCTCACCAGGTTATTGTTGTAAGCATAAATTGGGAAAGTTTTATGCACTATTTATGCAGTTTGAGTTCATTGAAAAAAATGAAATACAAATGTAAGAAATAAAATAGGTAGAGTGCAACATGATTAGAAATCTGGGAGAATTTGCCATGTGGATGCTGTTAGACCACTACAGAGAAGGCAGAAGAGCAAGAAGTGAGGTCTAGAGAGAAGAAACCTGTACTGTTGCTCTAGAGCCTGAGAACAAAACTGCAAAAACTAATAGAGAAATAGAAAAAGAAACCAAAACTCTGTAGAAAGAAACATTAGATGCAAAGAATATGATGGAGAATCTCCAACAGAGAACAGGTATTGACAGTGAAATTTGGAGACTGGAGGACTTTATCAATATGTTATATAAATAGCAGGGAGGGCAAGATAAGAGGCCATGGACAGTGGGACACCTGTTTCAATTGACTTTCAGGAAAGCAAGGATAACGCAAAGCTGTTGAACAGTTACAAGGAAGGGTGGGAAAGATCTATAGGAAATGGAAGATCTCAGCTGGGGCTGCAGGAGGGTGAATGTTCTAGGTGAAGAAAAAGAAACTGAATAGAATGTGATAATGGGGCTTCCCATTATCTAGGCTTAGCAAAGGGGAGTTTTGGGGAAGCAGAAAAAAAGGGGGGAATGAAAGAACGTTAAAAATAAGAGGAGGAGGAGGAGAAAGGAAAGCAACAGAATGTACTGATTGAATGGACAGTTCTATCATAGAATTACCAGCCAAGTAGCAACCAGCATGGTGTGCTAGTTTGAGTGCTGGAGTATGATTCTGGAGACTAGAGTTAGAATCCCCACTCAGCCATGGAAACCCACTTGAGCAAGTTAGGTCCTTTCTGCACCCTATCTTTTCCCAGAGTTGTCTGGTGGAGATCCCAGCAGTGGCTCTGCTGGGAGCGGAGCGTGACAGCAGTGATAATGTGTCATTGATGGGGAAAACCCCTCAATGATTTATTCCGTGATCATGCTGCCTGGAGGCAGGAGAAGGATGGAACCATGATGATGTCATGCAGAAGCATTGTTGCGGTCCCATCCTTCCCCCGTCCCCATTGCAGGATGGGAGGATGCTGTGGAAAGAGCCTTACATTCTGTCAGCCTCAAAAGAACGCAAAGGCAAATCCCTTGTGAACAAAGCTTGTTAAGAAAACCTCATGATAGGTTTGCCTTAGGGTCACCTTAAGATGGAAGCAAGATGCAAGATGGAAGCAGCATAAGATTGAAGGCACATCACCACCACCACCACAATAATATCATCAACAACAAAGCAACTAAGAACAGACATCATTCTTGTGTTGCTTAGAGTTAAATTTGAATTCATTTTCATTCATTGTTATTTTCATTATTACTTTATAACTCCCCAATGCCATATTGAACAGTACAATCCTGTACATATGAAGTCAAAAAGTAATTCTGATAGGGTACAAGAGAGCTTACTTCCAGATAAGAGAGCGTAGAATTACAGTCTAAATTTCTGCTTTGGAATCCCAGCCACTGATACTTTCTTTTTCTTTAACAGAAAGGAAAGATGTCCTTGTTCCTCTTGGTTGGGCTTTGTCATCCAGTTTTCAAGAACTAATCAGTTTTCTCCTATTTTCTTAAGTTTTCAGAAGCAAAGGCAAGCAGAGGTTGTTTTCTTCCTTTCCATATTAACTGGGCACAAACATAGCACTGGCTATCAATGGCTTACAAATTGGGGATGGAACTTTCTTCCTTCTCTCACAGGCACATATTTTCCCCTCTCTCCTCCAGTTTGCCATATCCATTGTTAGCATTACTTGTCTACCAGAGCTAACCACGGACTGTGATGGCCAGAGTGTCTCTCAAATGGGATTTACAAACCACCTTCACAATATGGGTTAATGCTGATCAAGGAGGTAGCTCTTTTTCTGTTAATGATGGACCAGAAAATTATTATTAATTATTAATGATGGACCAGAAAAATAATATAATGGAATTTACAGTTGCACATTGTAGTGATAGCTGCTAGCTTAGTTGACTCGTGAGCTGACATACCGTACCTAGGATTGCACTCTTCAAATATTAAATTCATGAATCAATTTAATTTTATAGAAGCTGATAATTATAAAGATACATGTAGTTGGTGAGTGCTAGTTGTTGCATTTTATATTTGGCCCAGGGTAAAACATTAGCCCCTGGTGTACATTAGTCTGTAATCAGAAAAGTACCACATGGTGAGCTCAAACACTGGCTTTCTCCATTCATTTTCAGTTCTGAATGGTTAGGGTTCTATGTTTAGAACAATATAATCTTTCTTTGAACTTCCACTCTGTGTGGAAGAGGCCAAAATCAAACAAGTAATAATTTCAGGTACATTTGGACTGAGCACTACACTTATTCCTGCTGCAGATTGGAAAGTTTCAGAAAATACTTGTATCAATGCAAACTATATCATGCGCATTCTAAGAGACTGCATGCTTGCTTGCTTACTTACTTATAATCTTTGTGCTTTGGCTTTTGGGGAACAGAACTATTTTATTCTTCTCTTCTACATCAAGCAAAAAAATCTTCACTGACTATGGCCCTTTCCACACCCTACCACTTCCCATAGTCTTCCTGTCACGATCCCGGCAGTGCCTCTGCTGGGAAGGGAGCACGACGGGAATGTTCCCCTCCACTTTGGACTGGTTCCCTGTGGAAGAGAGCACGAGGGACACACAGCTTCCTTCCATAGCACAGCCGGGCTATTTCCCATGCTGCACGGGGGCAGGAAGCACCTCCATTGCAGTTCCAAGCCTTCTATAGAGCAGGTAAGTGCGGGAGCATCACCTGATCAGGGTCATTGACAGAGAAAATCCGTCAATGATTTACCATGCTATAGCACTGGCTGACAATGGGAGAAGGATAGGACCACAACAAGGTTTTGCAGAAGTGTTGTTGTGGTCCCACTCCTCTTGTGTCCCCATGCCAGGACACAATCCTCTTGTGGAAAGGGCCAAAATTTTCAACTTAGCTGTTGCATATTTTGGTGCCAACTGTAGAACATTCAATTGTGAAGATTCAAGTGATGCTTTGTTACATTATTTCTGTTACTGGCACACCTCTTTTTATTCATGGAGTGTGTAGCAGCCATTTCATTATAGCAACCAGCTTTGGTTGGTGTTTGAATGCCCCATTTCCAGTTTCACTGCCAGATAGATAGATAGATAGATAGATAGATAGATAGATAGATAGATAGATAGATAGATAGATAGGTAGATAGATAGATAGATTCCTAAATACCATTTTGGCTGTTATTATACAGGCCTATACCTTGCCGGCTATCATACCATCCAACTGTCCTGATTTGGCAGGGACAGTCTTGACAAATTCTCTGTCATCCCCCCAGTTCAGGTGCTTTTAAAATGCCCCATTTTCCTCTCTCGTTCTCCCACGTTCCCTCTTCATCTTCATCTTTCTGTAATTGCTTCCAACTGAGTTCAAAGTAATTTGCACAGAATTAACTCTGCAGCAGAGAGAGGAGGGGATGGAAGCCACCTTGGATCCCATTGCAAGAGAAAAGTAGCCTAAAAATATAAGTAAGAAAGAAAGAAAGAAAGTCCTTCCCAGCAGGCTCAGGCAAAAGCAAACTGCCACAGCCTCTCCTAGCTTGTGTTTTCCTCCTAATTAATAATTTTTGCCATCTTAATCACACTCTGATGTTGTTTGGACATATGTGTCCCAGTTTCTACCTATGAAATATTGAAGAGAAAGGACTTTTACATTTTTTACAATTAGTATCATGCCCTTGATGATACTCCACTAATTGTCATCTCCACTCTGACCCTTGTCATCAAATTTTGGTTAACTTGTATGAAGAAATAAAACTCCTTGTGGAAATATTGCCTATAATTTTTTTTCTCCTTTGTTGCTTAGATTAAGCTATTTTGTTTTTTTCACTGCTGCACACCATGATTTCACAGTCTTGTCCTCATTAGCTTTTGTGTTTACCTCTCTCAGTGGTGTTTTCTGACCTGCACTTTACATTCTCACTGGGCAAATACTTTTATCTGGTTCAAGCAGTCTAATATGCATTCCAGATTGTTTACAAGAAGGAAAAGGAAAATCTGCCAAATGAACAACAGAGTGGGTATTTGGGGTAGTTTTTTTTTAAAAAAAAACAACCCTACAAAACATTTCTACAACAGAGTTTTATTTTATTTCATTTCATTTTGGCCATTTCCTCACTAGACTGTTATAGTGCTATTATTTTACTTTCAACATCCTATGGAATCCTGGGGTTTGCAGTTTAGGGAGGGGCATTTAGAATTCTCAGCCAGAGAGCTCTTTGGCCTCAGTAAACTACAAACCCCAGAATTCCACAGGATGTTGAAGGTGGAATAATAGCACTATAACATTGTAGTGCAGAAATGGCTTTTGTTAGTTAGGGTGTGCAGCAAGCAATTGTCTGTACTGATTGATAAGGCCTTAAATCTATGTCCACCTGAATAAAGCTTGTTTCTTAAGAATATTTACTCTGTTTATTTAAAACATTGCTTGGCATGTTCTGATGTCCCCCAACATTTCACAGAAGAACACTGGGATACATGTGTTCAAACAACATCAGAATATGGTCAAGATGGAAAAAATTATTAATAAGGAAGAACAGAAAAGCTAGGAAAGGCAGAATCAGTTTCCATTGGCCTGAGCTTACTGGGAAGACCGAGATTCTAACCTAATCTTCTCTTCCCCCTGCTGAATTAATTGAGTACAGACAATTTTTGTGCCTTCAACTCAATTTACACCAATGGAAAGAAACCAAAGACAAGTGAGGTAAAATGGGAGGAAGAGACAGATTTCAAAAGCAGCTGAAGAAGTGAGATGAGGGAGGATGAATTGGGACTCTTTTTGGCAAATTAAGACAAAGAAAGAATACAAGTTCCATGTTTCATTCATCGAGAAGATTTCTAAATAGGCTGAGGGTCCTCATTTGTAACTGGGTACATGTCATGTAATTTTTTAAAAAGATAGGAAACTTCAATGCAATGGCACCAAAAATTAGCTACTGAAAGCCCCCCAAAGAAATTTCAGAGAAATGTTAAAAGCTAACGCATTCCTGCTTGACAAAGAGAAAGGAATAAGCAAATTACCAAAAACTAGAATGTAGAGCAAAGTGCTAAATAACCATTTACCATTTCCACACCACACCCTTATAGCGCTATTATTTCACTTTCAACATCGTATGGAATCCTGGGTTTTGTAGTTTTGTTTGTGCAATCTCTGGATTGTTTAGGAGCCTCTCCAAGTCACAAGGTCCTGGACCTAAGCACTATGATCTGGTTCTAGATGATGATGAAGGACCTAGATTTGTCCATTGCCTAATCAGATAGCACGGGGTGGGAAAGACTTCCTCTGAAAAGCCCAAAAATTAACACTGGCAATCAGAGGGCATAGTATAGATTTCAGATGGAAAAATGAGCTTCTCTGGGTTGAGACTCTAGTTGTGGAAAACTCTCCCCTTGGAGGGTTTTCCCGATTGACAGCAATGCTGGTATCATTTTGATGCCAAATCAGAACATGTATTTTTAATCAAAGCTTTTAGAACTATTTGGTTTTATCCAGTTTGGACATGTATGTGGGAGTTATTAATTTAAATTGTTTTATCTAGTTATGAATTGTCTGGTCTTTAATTGGTAAATGATTTAATATACATTTAGTTCTTTTAAAATTTATTGTTGTTATTTATTGTTTTAAATTGATTTTATTGTATGCCACTCTGAGATCTTTGAGTATATGGCAGGATATAAACAAACATGTTCATGTGTTTGGGGCCCAAATAACAAGATTGATGCAATGATTGTTACTATTTTGTTCGAGTTTATTGATTTTTGGCAACCCAATCACACGGCTTTTTTTGCAGGATTTATTCAGAGGAGTTTTGTCATAGCCTTTCTCTTAGTCCAAGATAGCGTGACTTGACCAGGGTCACTCATTGGAAGAGGATTCAAACCCTGATTTCCCAAAGTTCTAGTACACCACTCAAACTAATGTACCATACACTACAATGAAACTCGACTACACCAGCTCAGTTTCTATGTGATCTGAATCTAAGGGTGAGGAAATTATCAATATTGCTTTCTCTTCACTTTGATTTTTTAAAAAAATATATATTTCTATTTTCATTTTCTATTTCTATTTCTATTTGCATTTATCAACATTTCCAAGAAATCTACAAATGTTGATAAATTCTTGAAAACCAAGCTGAAACATAATTTTCCATTTGCACTGGCGAAATGTGATAGATGCAATCACTCTAGGCCTAGAGAGGACCACTTTGTGGCTGCTCAGCATATGAGTATTAAATATGAGGATCCTATTAGAAAAAAAGAGGTTGCAATCTTAAGTCCATATTAACAGAGATTAGTTCACAGATATTCAAATACAGATTCTGTCACCTGAAGCCCTGGATTTAGGCCATTTCTGAACGATGTCACTGTCCTGTGATGGGGATGTGTTACTGCTGGTTTGCAAGTCATGATTTTGCACAACGTCGTCATGGTCCCACTGCCAATGCATCCCCACCCATCATGATCGTGGGATATTCCATTACCAGAAATCGTCCCCAGCTGTGTGACACTCCCATCACCAGCAGCCATGTAGAAAGGGAGGAAGCATGATCTAAACACTTCCTTCTCCAGTTCAGCATGGGAAGTGCCCAGCTGCACTGCAGAAGACAAGTACCTGTTGCTTGTACTACCCTTCCACAGGCAGCCCGAGGGGAATGTTCATGTCGCCCTCTCATTCCAGCAGTGGCACTGCTGGGATTGTGATGAGACGATGAAGGAGATGGGTAAGGTGTGAAAATGGCCTCAGATGGAAAAAATCTGTCGATTCAGTTTTCTGCAATATTCTGACATTTGAAGTTTGAAGTTCTTTCTCTTCTGTTTATGAAGAAATTTGCAAATTCTGGTAAATCCATATCAGAGATGAAGTTTAAAAAATAGCATTTTATTTATTAATGCAAGTTTTTACTTACATCTGTTTTAATTATGTAATTTACTTTGAGTCCCAGGACTGAGGGAAAGGCAGGATATAAAACAGCAACAGGAATGTTTTTCTCATCTATCGACCTGCATCTAATCCTCTTGTAGTTCAATGTGTAGTGTAGCTTTAAATGTAGATGATGTATTCATAGAATGCTGTTTGTAGCCCTGAAGTAAGTGAAAAGTTTGGGCTATTCAGAAGATTCTCTTGATGCACCCATTGAACTTTTGACTTAAATATTTATAATATCTAAAATATTTATAATGCTTAATCAATCCATACTACACTTACGTTTATGAAAAGACATCTCTAAGCTCCCAAGAGCTTAAAGACTAACAAAGAGGACCAAGGAGAAAAGAAAGGGAAGATCATAGAATCAAGGGAAATAAGGGCATGAACAGAGCTAGCGGTCTGTATATGAAGTTAGCATCATCTGTGTTTTGGAATGAGTTGTGTGGCATTATGCAAAACCCTCATGGAAAGAGGTTATTTCAAAGACTGGTTTGAACAAGAGGTGACACTATCAGTTAATGTGCAAAGCTCTCAAAAGCAGCCAATAATAAACTTCATTCATTCATTAATGCATTCATTCGATTTATAGCCCATCTTTCTCCAAAAATGGGACCAAAAGCAGCATCACAAAGACTTCCCTTACCACCAATATTCCTTTAGGTCCCAAAAGATACCAATTCTTCCTTTGTTGAAGTGGGACTAGCTCTTCTGTCTCACAAATTCAAGTCTTTTTGGTATTGCTTGTTGTCTTATGTGCTGGCTGGAATATTTAAGATAAGCGTTGTTTTTTTTCTGTATCTGATATGAGGTCATCGCAATATCCATTTTTCCTAAGCTGCAATTCTACATCTGCTCAGTTGGAAGCAAGCCTCAGTGAAATCTGTGAGATATGATTCCAAGTAAACATGTGTAGGCCTGTGCGGCTAGTCACAAATCCCTTGCCATGAAATGGATTTTCCTGATTCATTCCTACCATTTGGTAGAGTAAGGCAGCCTCCTCAGACAGCCAATTTTTGGTGTCATAAGCAGGCAGCAGTTTGCTAGTAGGTTAATTCATTATTACTGTAGTTTTATTAAGAAGGAGAATTGTTTATGGGATCTTCTATTCCAGATGTCAAAATAATTTTGATAGTTTAGAAGCAACACACTTTCTACCTTGAGTTCCAGCTTGAGGAAAAGTTGAGGTTTATAAAGCAGTACAATACAATACAATACAATATCTCAGTTACATTAGGGGCTCCTTCTCAGGTAGCAAATGTCTTGGCCAGGGCCCTGGATTCTTTTAAGATTCCTGGAGCTGAGTAACTACAGGGCCATGTGGTACTCCAGTTTAAATTTGTTGCTAGTCTCACTATTTCAATATCAGATTTGTTTTCTCAAAATTCTTAGTTTATTCTCAAGGGGTTGTGAAATACAGCTGCCTGAATTCCTTACCATTGACCATGCTGAGGAATCCGGAAGTCAAAGGCAACCATTCCCCAATCCCTGCCTTTGATGATTCTCTAGAGAATTTATCTTCAAGTACATCCCATAAGTTCATTTCAGGCACAATTTGGCAACAGTTGATGTTGAGTCTTATTATCCACGACAAGGAAGGTAGATCTTTATACATCACAGAGTGATCAATAACATATGGCCTTCCCCACATACACTGTTCTAGTGTTATTATTCCACTTTCAACATCCTACGGAATCCTGAGTTTGCAGCTTAGGGAGGGGCATTTAGAATTCTCAGCCAGAGAGCTCTTGGGCCTCAGTAAAATGCAAACCCTAGAATTCCACAGGATGTTTAAAGTGGAATAATAGCACTATGACACTGTAGTGCAGAAAGGCCCATAGATTTTTTATTTTCCACTGGTTCAGTTGGAAAGCCTCGAAAGATATTTTGTTAATCTCACCACAATTCTTTGCTTTCACTGCTTGTTATTCGTGCAGAGCTGATAGACACAGGCCTTATGAAACAGTCTTTCCCATTGTTTGTTGCAGCTACAACGTCAGGCCCCAGCAACAACTGTTTGGCACAAACTATCATCTAGTGGAGCCTTATGGATAGCTGAGATTCAGATCTATAGATATTTAAAACAACTATCCAAGTGACATAGCAACATTGTGACAACATAACTTTGAAATTGAATTATGAATTTACCTACCACAATGCAGCTATGACAAATGAAATCTATATATGTGTTTTATTATAATTAATCCTCACAGAGAAATACTTCTTACTCAAGATTTAATCTGATAGGCTGGACAAGAGTGACAGAATTTTCCATCTAAAGGATAAATGACTGTTTTCTTGTCTATCAACATATCTAAAGCCTTAAAGGCTACTGTGATACAACACCACTTCCCCATCTACTCTACAGCAAGGAGTACTGGGACTTTGGTTTGTTTGGATCATCAAGGATGGCAGTGATACAGTTTTACACTGTGTGTTAACAGATTTTAAGAGTTGATAGTGTATGATCTGAGGCATTATTACCCATAGTACAACTTTCTGCCACACTATGCTTTCTTATCAAACAAATTTATGGGTGGTAGTAGTGCTCAACAAACAATGAAAGGATCAAACTCAATGATCAGTCCCTACAATCAACCCATTTTCTTTTCTACAATGGATTTTCCTCTTAGATAAGCACTTACAAAAAAGCAAACTTGCAAATTAACCCCATGTTTAGTTTCCAATAGCTAAACACAGAACAAAGCATGTTAAATGTAAAGCCATTTCCACGTCTTACCTGATCCAGTTGTCCTCCTGTTACAATCCCGGCAGTGCCTTTTCCAGGAATGGAGTGCGATGGGAATGCTTCCCTCCGCACCCGACTGGCTCCCTGCAGAAGGCAGCACAAGCGACACACACTTGTCTTCGGCAGCACAGCTGGACTCTTTCTCATGCTGTGCTGGGGAAGGAAGTGCCTCCATCACACCTCCTGCCTTTCCACATGGCCAAAAAGGATGGGAGCATTGTGCAGGCATGCCAGCTGGCAACATGAGAAGGACAAGACTGCAATGAAATCATGCAGAAGCATTGTTGCAGTTCTGGTCCTCTCGTATCACCATGCCAGGACACCATCATTGTGCAGAAAGGGCCTAATAGATGAAGATGAATAAAAGTGCATGCTCTCACAAACAGATAGTTTTTGCCACTTGAGGGAGCACTTCTTCCAAACAAATGTTAAGTGTTATCTTAGTGTGACCTTAAGGCACAGGACTATGTGCTTATGAAACGGCCGTACTTCATATTCAGAAGGAGAGAGAGAAAAAAGCATTCTTAGTCTGTCATATTCTTCCAAAGCAGTTTAAAAAATCTAAAAATGAAAATTAAAGACAAAACAGTTGACATTACGGGACTGCTGAATTGTTTTCTAAAGCATTATACTTAGCCAACAATGGAAAACAATGGTTTGATAAAATGAAGATTTGATTACATCATACCATTTTTCAGTTCTCTTAACTATGGTACAGCCCCTTTGTCTAATTTTTTTTTGGGGGGGGGTTAAAAAAGAAAGGGCCAGCAGAGATCTGGTATGTAGCTCCAAAAAGACAAGTTCAGCTAGTGGATTATTGGACCAAATATCAGCCAGTTGTACCATAATTCCATGCTCGATATTGGAATAAAGATATGCTTAATAAATGATGTATAAGTGAACTAGTCTGCAGTCCAAAGAACAAAGCAAGGACAGAATTATGGTTTTCCTCTGAGTCTAAGTGAGGGTAAAAATATTTGTTTGAATGTGTCACAGAAAAAGAGGCTAATAATATTTATTTGTGTGAGGCCCAATCCTCCTCTTTGAGACATCCAAGTCACCCCAAGCCCTCCTCCAAACATTTAGGATGAAATTTTCCACCAATAGCCTGATAAAAATGCCATGACCCCAAACCTTCCAACTGAAAAACAATTACTAACCAGTTTGGCCAAAAATACATGAACTGACTTTTAGTCACTTCTGGGTCACATCTTTGGCTGATTTAGAAGGCCAAAAGCTGAATAGAAGGGTTCAGTTTGTTGAAAAAGAGTCAAGATGGAAGATTTAAAGTCTGTTTAGAGATAACTTCTGTCTCACCCGGAAGGTTTCTTCTTTTCCCTCCATGCCACATGTGCTTTCTGTTGCTGTTATTTGAAAGTAAAGATATAAATAATTGTAAGTACATGAGTGTAGAATTGTACCATGCAAGCACCATCTAGGATTTTGACCATTAAATCTTGTGCCAAAAAAGAAAAAAAAAGTGTAAGTATATGTTTTGTACAAATGAAAAAAATAAATAAATCCCAAATACAGATTTTTTTAAAAATAGGCAGAACCTCTCATAACGTAATATCTGCTTCATCCTTGCAAAGAAAATGCACCATCAAGAGGACTTTGTTCTATTCCTCCTGCCTGCACTCTGAAATCAACATCAGAGGATCTGCTAGGTTCCCACTTATCAAAGCCATTAGGCTAGTGGTTCTCAACCTGTGGGTCCCCAGATGTTTTTGGACTTCAGCTCCCAGAAGCCCTGAGCATTGCTCATAGTGGCTGGGGCTTCTGGGAGCTGAAGTCCACAAACATCTGGGGACCCACAGGTTGAGAACCACTGCATTAGGCTGATGGACAGGAGGGGTAGGATATTCTTGTTACTAGACCCTGTCTTGTGGAACATAGATCCAGTTGATGTCCATTAGGCCCAAACCTTCAAGACTTACTTATTTTTCTTAGCCCATAGGTAACACTGTAGGAGGCTCTGTACTTTGCTGTGATGCTATTTGCACTTACTTGTTAATCTTGAATTTTTGCCCATTATCTTTCTGATTCTATTTGCATTTATTTATCACTTTCAATTTTTTTAAAAATTCTTGTTGTATTGTATCTTTAACATATTTCTTGTTTTCTTGTTTTGGAGAATTCCCCCTAAAAGGCATCTTATAAATATATTAAATAAATAAAGAAGTTTTATCACTAGTGTCTAGCACTGAAGGGAGATACAGAGTTGAACCCTGGCAAGTCTTGGCACTCATTAAGACCCTAAGAAAGGCATATTGCTCAGGGAGTTGGAGGAAGAGTTCATATCTATCCAGGAAATGTAACATACAAGTGAGTTCATCATGGACAAAAGAAAGCTGGCATGACAGCATGTAGTATTATTTTAGATGTCAGTGCCTGGCAGAGAATAACCATCAAAAACATTAACATTCTTTGTAGATCCACAGAAAAGAATAAAGCAGCAGGAAGCAGAGAGCAGACAATAGCTCAGAAACTGGCGGTATTCAAAGAACTGACAGTCTGAGTACCAGGGTCACATTCAGAACACATAGAGAAGTGACAGTGACAGTGGGAGTAGTATCTACTAGGACTTGGGACAATGGTAGCCAGCAGCATGAGCACAGAGAGATCTCATCAGAGCACAGAAAATATAAAGTGACACTATGGCCATGCAGGCCCTGGCCTCGGTGACAATTAGTCATGCAACCACCTTTGATATTGGACAAATCGAGGAAAAACTCATGTCGTAAGACAGATGGGGGATCCCTCATATTCCAAAATGTGTCCTGGGATCCATGAGCCTGGGAACAAGAATGGAAAGGTTCCCTTGCCCTCCTCTTTGCTTTGCAGGGGAAGAGCAGTAAAAACTGCCCAACAGGGGAAAATCCAACTGCTATATACAACTACAGTAGATTCTTTTAATCAATGGGGCTTATATAAGTGTTGCATTTACTGTTGATTCAGTTGGTCTAGTCCAGCTGACAATAACCACTGCAATGATTCTGCCATCTAGGATATTAAAGTACTATAAGTACTATAAATATTGTACTATAGTACAGTACTATACTACAGTACTGTAAAGTGCTACAAGAAAGGACTGTAAGTACTGTAAGTACAGTACTCCTGCACCCAAAACTTCTCCTCTACCTGGCAACATTGGTGATATCTTTATCATTTGGACTGATAGAGAGGAGTCACTCAAAACATTCCACCAGAATTTCAACAACTTTCATGCTACCATCAATCTCAGCCTGGCACTATTCACAGAATAAGTTCACTTTCTAGACACCACCAGCCATACAATGGACATCTAAGCAACACACTACATTGCAAATACCCTGGCCACTATGTGTACTTACATACCTTCGGTTTCCACTCTGAGTGTGCTATGAAATTCATAATTTGCAGTCAAGCCCTCCAATACAATTGGATTCGTTCAGCTCCACAAGACAGATGACAAACTCATGGAACTGCAACAAGGATTCCTCAAGCTAGAGCACATACCACATGAATTTAAAAAAATAATCAATAAGGCAAGACTTGTACCCAGGAGTAATCTATTACAGAACAGACCAAAGTCAGCAGATAGTAGAACCCCACTAGTGGTTACTCACACCTTCCAACTGAGATCACACAGACATATCGTCAGTGATTTACAACCTATTCTGGACAATAATGCTGTCCTCTCAAGGGTTCTTGGTAGCTGGCCATTATTTGTCTACAGACAGCCTCCCAATCTGAGGCCCTTTTTGCATGGCGTTTTTAAAGCGTATTAGGCACGCTCCCTCCCCCCTTCATGAGCCACCGTACCGCATGACATTCTGGCGAACCAGGTGCTATCACAGCCATGGATAGTGCTGATAGCGAGTTTTCTTATTTTCACCTGAAAGGCGAAAATAACCTCCCTTTCACACATCAGTTGCGCAACCAGAGGGCCTGCGGAGCCGTCATCTGGTGTGATTCCGGGAAGGACCTGGGAGTGGGCAAGGTGTGGGTAGTCACTGCTGCCTGTCTCTCAAGCAGCAACTGCCAGGGGACGCTCTGCCCAGCAGCAGGCTGGCCGCTGCCCCCATCATAGCAAGGAACACTGCACGACACATCACCGCAAGAGGCCACCCCTGGGCTGTGTCGCCACTCACACTCGAGAGGACAGCAGCCCCCAGGGTCCAGCTGACTGTGTTTTTTTAAAAAACCCGGCGCTATCGTTAGCACGTTACCAATGTAGTATGAAACAGCCTGTTGGCAGGATCTATCGTTAGCATGATAGTCGACGAAACAATAAAAAGAAAAAAAGAAAAACCACTGACCAATCAGGGGCAGTGGGCTGGGTACAGGGCGGGACCTGGACGTGGCCTAGGATGCTGACATGTGGACAAGGCACCAGGCAGGGACTGGTGCTCTGTCACGAATGCCCTACCATGTATGGACTGCAAGGGGCTCTCTACTGGGCCTCTTGTGATATTGGCAATATTGTGAGGGCTCTAGTTTATCGCGCTATCAAGGTAAGGTGCTAAAAGGGCCTAAGTTACTTACTTAGAAGATGACATACAGCATGGATGAGGAGATGTGTACAAGACCTTACCACAAATCCAGATGCCAATTTTGTCCACATGTGTACTCAAGAAATGTTGCCACAGGACCTGATCACATCACTCACAATATTAGAGGTACTTTCCTCTAATGTGATATATGGCATCCTCTGTCAACACTGTCCTTCAGCACTCTACATTGACCAAACTGACCAGTCTCTGTGCTAGAGGATAAACGGACATAAATCTGACATTAGGAATGGGAATATACAAAAGATACTTGCAAAACACTTCAATTTACCTGGACATTCCATCCTGGATCTCAGAACAATAGTGTTGAACAACAAAATTGTCAGGGGAGATCAGAAAGAGAAATATCAGATTTGAAATATATCCCCAAATTCCAGTATCAACAGTTAGTTGAATAAGGACTGTGTATACTAGAACGCTAGTTAATATTCCAGCCCCATGAAGGATTTCATGACCATTTCATCACATATTCTTTCTAGTTCCCAGTCAGCAATATACAGTATTCCAAGAACTCCCTTCACATGGGTATCTAATCACCTTAGCTCTAGGCAATAGCTTTCCTCTTACCCCTGTCCCCAACAACCACTGTTAAAACTAAACTTGTCACTCTGTTGCCATACTCACAGAGTTTGCATTTCTATTACTATTCACACACACAACCTGCTCCTTCATGAATATAAACATCTGTTCATAAGCCTTTTGCTCCATGCATCTGGTGAAGAAGACTCAGGCCATTTCCCCATTATACTGTTATAGTGCTATTATTCCACTGTCAACATCCTATGAAATCCAGAGGTTTGTAGTTTAGGGAAGGGCATTTAGAATTCTCAACCAGAGAGCTCTTGGGTCTCAGTAAACTACAAACCATAGCTTATACTATGAATTTCTTTTCCTCAGTTAGTCTCAAAGGTGCTAAAATATTCCTTTGCACACAATACTGTAAGGTTTTCCTGGTTTTAAAGGCTCTTAGAAGCTACACGCAAGTGGATTTGCCCATCTATAAAGTTCACATGTATCAGTTTTGTAGCTTCCGATTTCCGCATCCAGTCTGTGCTGAATTCATTTTTGTGGGTCTTAAGAAGAGCCTGAGCCTTGCTTGACTTATAATACTTCCCACTGATGAATTGATGAAATGGGCCTAAGCACCTACTCAGCAAATGGAAGAAGGCTTATCCATTCTATTTATCCACTAAATATTAATTGTCAAGGAACCTGGTTCAGGACCTTTGATTGAGATCAAAGGATGGGGCTATGGATAAATATAGCTCTTAATATAGACCATTTTCCTCTTAGTGAATATAGTATCAGAAAACAGCATAATTGCAATGCATTTAATCTTTTAATTGGAGTCATCATAAGAATTTGCTACCACCTGATTACTGAAAACCTGAGTAGGCCTGTCTGGGGATATTTCATTTGATACAAACTTGACTGAAGAATACTGTCATACTCATTTCTGTCTATGAGACTATGACAGGAAAACCTATATAAAAATGATTAACTTTCATCCAGTGGGATTATTTAAAAATGAATTATATGAATTGAAGGATATTTCCCAACTCCAGTGAGAATTCCAGTAACTACAGGACTGAAATGTCCCACGCAAAAAGAATCAAATATGTTCCACTCAATGTATCAGAAACAGAAAACATGGGGTGAGATTAAAGTAAAACAAAACCAGGTAAAATAAAATAAAATAAAATCCCTTAAAATTCTTATAAGGTAAGATAATTCCAGAACCAAATGAATTCCAGTGTCTTCCATTGTGGAATAAATGCCCATTTTTTCCAAATGGGATCAATGTATTGACAACCAGAACACATCATTTCTGTTTCACTGCATCCTGAGTTCACTCAAAAATGAAATAGGTCATTTTTCACCCCGGTGTGGTACATTGGCTGGGACCAAAAGGGGACCCCAGTGGCCAAAGCCAATATAATTAGTAGCTTTTTGCTTATAACAAAACAAAAACAAAAACTATAAATGGCAGAGGAATGGCAAATGAAAGGAATAGCAAAAACCATTGCAGATGTTACAAAATGCCAACTACTTAGGTAGATTTTGGGCATTTCTGCACGGGGTATTTGAAATGGTGCAGTCCGTCCTAAAGGGAGGACGTCTGCACCTGGAAGCAGACTGGGTACGGACTAGTTAACGTAGATCCGCACCTCAGCCCGCTCTGGAACAACCCCAAGTGATCATCCAGCATGCTTTTGAAAAACCTGTTTCTTTCGGTTTTTCAAAAGCATGGAGTGTGCCAGTGCGAGCCTGCTCCCTTGTGCAGATATGCAGGCTCACACCAATCTGAGCCTGTGATCTGCCGGGGGTGGGCTTTAGGCTGGCGAGGTTCAGTGGCTGGTTGAGACCAACTGGAAGCCGCCATTTTCGATGCTGGAGCAGTGCACAGCAACGAGCACGCATTGCTCCGGAGCAGCCTGGACCCAACCGGGGAGCCATAAGACCCGGTAAGTAGCAGCACAGGGCAATTCCCTCGCCCCGTGCAGAAATGGCCTTTGATACACATTTATGCAACAAATAAAATGCTGGGAGACTAAGGCCTTTACCACACCATGGCACTATCCTGGCATGGGGCATGTTGTTGCCAGTCCATTACATGTGCCATTGTATGAAGTTGTTGCAGTGCTGTAGCTGTCACATCCCCAGCCATCACAATAGCATCGTAAACCATTACCGAAAAATATCCAGTAATGGCCTCCCTTCACGCAATGATCCTCTCAGCTGTGGGCCTGCAGGATGGGTGGAAGTGATATCAAGTGCTTCCTTTTGCATTACAGCTGACGAAAAGGCCAGCTGTACTGTAGAAGGGAGCAGCGTGTCCTGAACGCTACCCATCCTCTGGCAGCCAATCAGTGCTGTGGGGAACATTTGGATCCCAATGCTATTTTGGCAATGGTATTGCCGGGATTGCGATGGGATGATGTGGAATCATGGCGCCGTGCAGTGAGGACCTAATATTCTGTACCCTAATATATGAGAGGGTTTTTAAAACATTTTTGGATGTGCATTTAGTATCTGGTTGTACCTGAAAACAGATTTTACGAACTCTGTTTTATATACAGAAGCCTAAACAGAGACAAAAGTCCTTTAGTATTGTTGTTTTCACATAATCAAGAGAGACAGATTATTCCCTGAGGCATTTCCATGTATCACAGTAAAACATGCTGACAAGTCAGACAATGCAAGCTTCACCCTGGTGGGATAAGCAAAGTCTTATCAGGTGGTACAGCACAGGTGTTCCTATTATAGTTACTGAATACTGCATGCAGTAGTTAGAAATTTAGTGTGAAAGGCCATTTGATGTGCTTCTGACTGGATTTGAACATAACTGAAATGTTGGAACCATAGCTACCATTTTATAGTAGAATGAGGCTTCCAGTTGAAAAGCTTTCCAAGAATGGTTCAAGAAGACGTGGGCTTGTGAGATACAAAATAAGTTGAGTAAAATAAAGTTCTAGGCCTAGAGGTTCTGAAATAATTTATGAGGTCAAACAGGCACAGACTTGCTCTGTTTTAAGTTTTATGTTCACTCTATATTGTGCTTTGAATTCTGCTTTTCACTGTCTGTTGTCATAGGCCCTTTTCTCATGCCAGTCCGGTTGCAAAATGGCCTTGGGAGCTTCATGTGATTGTGAGAACCGTTTCACATCCTTGCAATCGCACAGTGTTCCTTATGCCAGTAGGTGGTGATCACGCATTATATCATTTTTGACTCATTGCCAAAAATGATGTGCAATTGCGCTTCCCTCCCAGGCCCTACACGCACTTACCTTGTGTGCAGAGGCTCCAGACACATGGGCATCTCACTTCCTCCCTCAGCGCAACCTGGGAAAGTACCCAGCTGTGCTGTGGAAGGAAAGGGCAGAGTGCTCACACTTCCTTCCAGCCAGCACGGAGCTGGTGCAGAGGGGAAGCGGAGGCAACGCAAGTGCCTCTCAGAAGAGGCTTCTCACGTGATCCCCTCGCGACACCAGCGGCACCAGGTAAGGTGCAAAAAGGGCTATAAGTGGGGGTCCTCCATCCATCTCACAAACAGATTCTTCAAGTCCTTTGCCTTCTTCTTCCAGAGTTGTTTAGGGAAACACTCCCTCTTATATCTAATTAGCATAAATAATGAAGATTCTTTTGGTTGATCCACAAAATTAACTGAATAGAAATCATCTAGACAGAGATTTATTTCACCGGTAGAAGTAAATCTAATAAATGTAGCAATTTACTTCCCTTTTGTTGCTGCTAACATTTTTTTATTGAGTCTGAGGTACAGTGAGGCTCCCTTTCATGCCACATGTGACCCAGATAAAAGAGGAGATCATGATCCATTACTGAACCATGCTGCTGGCCCCACTTCTGGTGTTGGACACAATGATGATTCCTCTCTCAGACATTCACTTGCTGGTGTGGTCCACCTGCAAAGAAGACCTGCTCATGACTAGGCTTCCATAGAATTGGAACTCCCAAATGGAATGGTTTCATTGGCATGGAATTGCATTTACTTAGGAGGAAGAAAGAAAGGGAAAAAAGGAAGAAGGACACTTGAGACAATATAAAGCTGCACAAGTAGGCATGGAAAAAAACATAATTGGCCTCAGCAATAGTAGTTCCACAATTCCTAGGACTTCTTGCAAGACAGTGGCTGAGAATGAACATGATGCTTGCATACTGTAAATGTACAGCTACATAGTTACATACTGGTTACTCAGTAGGACCCCTCTGCTGAGTACCAATATTGTGCAATTGTGTCTGACAATGTGCCATTTTTCTTCCAGTGTAGTGGAATGCACAATGACTGTTTCTGTTTCTGCCATCTCAGTGAAAAAGATGGTACATTGAAGGTACTGACAAAGTTATGCACCGTAAAAAAATGCACATGGCTGTAATCCTACTGGTTAGTTCAAACTAGAGTACACTCAATGAATCAACTGCTGACCAGTAAGTCACCATGTAGGTCATGGGTGGGGACAGCTTGGTCCATGGGTTTCATGGGTTCCCAATTGCTGCTTTTTCTTCGCTACTCTTCTTGGTTGGCAATTATCACCCCAAACCCTGAAGCTTCACTTCCAACCTTTCCTCTCTTTTTCTTTGGCTACCTCTCATGTGAGCGTGCAACTATTTGAATCTTGTGTGTATGTGTGATTGAATTCCCCTCAATAAACACATTTTAGTTTACTTTTGAGTCCTTGGGTGGTTTTCCTGGAAGGAGCCTGTAAACATTGGTGGAAAGATCTCGCTAGGTTTCTCTGCCTCTTGCAGCCTTCCTAATTGGATCTAATTAATTCCCTATTTTTGTATGGAGATGTGGGTACTGCTGGAGGACCTCAAGGGTCACCCAACTTTTGGGGTAACAGAGGGATTTTGGTTTTTGGAGGTGAAGGCACAGGAAGAAGGGCTAATGCAAAGCCTTAACCTCCAATGCAGGGAAATTTGATTGATTCAATGTCTCTACCCTAATGGAATCAGCAACAGGACTAAGGCCCAGTGAAAGGGTTACATTTGCAGCTGGAGGCTCCACTTTTGCATCCATTGCACTACTGTCAGAAAAATAGAACCAAATGTGTAATGAGTGTGACACAAGTGGGGAACAATAGAAATGTGTGCTTTCAGCTGAAGCATTTGTACATTTGTGAGGCTTAAAGGGTATTTCTGAGAACTGCACACAAAACGTTGCTTCCGAACTCACACGAGGTCTCCTTTGTGAGATCACATGTGAGTGGAATGTAACAAGTACTACCAATCATCACAAGTTTTTACTGTATTTTACTTATTAAAATATTTGTATCTCACCTTTCTGACCCCAGCTGGGATACTCAAAACAGCTACAAAAACATTAATCATAGAAATCTAGTGAAAGAAAAGAGCCACCCAAAGAGCTGTAAAACAGCATATGAAAACAAGCTGTAGACCCTTAGGGAAGGCAAACAAAGAGATTGGGCTCAGATATCTGTGGCCACCCAGCAAAAATGCATGTTGAAATAAATAGTATCTTGATTCTTCAAGGAAGAAGAAAGCTAAGCAGCATGTACATGCTCAGCCAGAAAAAGAGTCCCACCAACTTCAACCAGTGTTAAACCCAAAGCTATGTGCATAGGACTGAAGCTTTGAGGTTTCTCACTGAGAAAACCCTCTCCTATATACCAGTCCATTGTATCTCAGGTAGCAGTGCGATGCAGATATGGCCTATTCACAGCTGTATTAGATATATATGAGAAGACATGGTCCCTTTGATAATAGTCCCAAACTATTTTTGAGCTGAGCAAATCCAAAGTAGCAATTTGAATTAGTCTCTGAATTGAATCAAGGATCCAATGAAGGTGATATAATATTCATTGTCAGCTAGAGGCTCTAATATCAGTGGGATGGTGAACTTGCTCAATGAAGTTTCCAAACACTCAACAAGAGTAGACCCAAGGAGATCCATTACAGTGATTTAATCTGAATATAATCACACCACATGTAAATAGCCCTTTCTTTCACAAAGCCCTTTCTGACAAGTTTTCAGTGATGGTGCTACATTTGTAGAATTCTCTTCCTTGAACAGTATTATAGTTTCTTCAGTACTTCTATTTAATTAGACCAGATTTAACAGGAAGCTAAGTGATAGACTGCCATTGTTGCATACTGAAAGTCTCCAGTTCAGCCTTTGATATCTCAGCATAGGTCTGTGAAAGATTCCTATACGAAATCCTGTAGAATCATTGTCAGTCAGAGTAGTCAGTACTGAGCTACAGGGTCCAGTCATCCTGGTGTAAGGCAACGTCCTATGAGACTGAAACCTTTTTGACTTTGCTTAGCTTCACATTTTTTAAAAAATCTGTATTTTAGATCCTACTTTTTAATGTGATTATTGTGATTGAATCTGGGTTGCTTGTTTTATTTAAAGTGGTTGTAGCCTGCCCTCAGATGCTTTCTTCCTCTGAAGAAAGAAGTGGGTTGGTTGGTTGGTTTAAAAGTATACTCTGTCATCTCTAGCCATTTCTATATATGAAATGCAAAATGATAAATTGCTGCTGTTTATTATGTTGGTTTCAAAACTTCATGAAAACCTTTTCATTTTGATTGTACTCATGTTTATACAGACATGAGTACTGCTGATGCCTACACCTAGGTATATTTTGGATTGAAAGGTTTGGTCTCAGGAAATCATGTTAAAAGCAGTAGAATTGAAAAGTTTACTTTATGTTAAAATTTTCCCCTCTGTCTCTCTCTCACACACACACAAATACACATGCATTGCTTTCTGAGCCCTGGTTCTTATGTTACTTTTAAAATGTCGATTTAAATGTCAGTTTTGCATGGGGAATATTCTATTTGATTGTACCCTCAGGTAATGAAAGGTGGCATTTCCTATGCCAGGGCAAGGAAAGGAGGGGTGCAATCCCTCATTTTTACCATTCACAAAACAAGAGAAGTGATGTTGGTAAAATCATCACCTGAACCCTATTCAAACATTCAGCTTGCTCCCATGTGGGCTAAAAGTGAAAGGAGATATGGCACATGCAGAACCAACCCACTCCACTTCCAGTCTGCTCGTGAGTGGGAGAAGCCAAGAAAGGGAGGCTGATACTAGGACTGGGTGAGAAATGCATGGGGGAGGGAGTTGAATAAATATTTACCAAAAATTGCCCATTTCTTTGTAGCTGGGATATAAATAAGTTATGATTAAAGAAACTGAATATTAAAGAAACTGAAAACAACAGTGTCATCCACTTGAGCTCTTCAGAACAAAAGCCACCTCCAGACTGTGGAATGAAAGTTGTTGTTGTTGTTGTTGTTGTTTTTGTGCGCCTCCAAGTCATTTACAACTTTGGTGACCCCAAGGTGAACCTATCATGAGGTGTTCTGGAGCTGAAAGTGTGTGACAAGCCCAAGGTGGGTTTCCATGGCTGAGTGGGCAACTGAACTGTGGTCTTTAGGGTGATGGTCGAGTGCTCAAACTATTATACCACACTGGCTCTTGTGGAATGACCTCCTGGAAGAAATTCAACAACTGAATACTCTTTCTCAGTTTAAAACAGCATTAAAGACCAGTCTCTTTCAGCAGGCCTATCCAGATGATTTTTTAATTTATCATCCGTTTGTTGTTTTTAATATGCACACTCTTTTAACTGATGTTATGTACAGGTATAGCTCATTTAACAAAGGCCCTTTTCACATGCCTTTTTTTTTTTTGAATGAGCGCCCCTTGAGCATCACGTGAATGGGAGCGTCGCTCCATACGACACACTCCCATTCGCGCTACACTCATGAGGCTAAAGCGGGGCGCGCGCACATTTTTTATTTTCGGCTGTAAGCCGAAAATGCTGCGTGCTCACGCAATGCTCATGGCGCCCTCTCGCATTTACCTGTGTGCGGTGCTTTGGCGAGCCGGGCCAGTCATGCTTCCTTCCCCAGCACAGCCTACAGCTGCCAGGCTGCGCTGCGGAAGGAAGGGGGAGTGCTAGCGTGATGATCGTGCTACGAGGAAGCCGATGCGGGAGGCAGAAGGGCTGTTGTGAACGGCGAGTGTGAGCGGCTGCTTGTGCGAGCGCCGCTCCCCACTGCCGCAACGAGGTAAGGTGCAAAAAGGGCAAAAGTCTCTGACAATGAAGCTTCTTTTTACAAAGCCTATTTACGGGAGCCCAGACCTGCCTCCCTTTTCTTGCCTTCTGACTAGCGGGAAGCTCCCCACCCCAGCATCGGCACTGAGAAGATGGTGAAGGAGGACTCAAGAAAGTCAGACTTTCAGTGTTGAGTTGTAGTAGTGTATCTTCAGTAAACAATACAATAAAGCTCGACTGGGAAAAGAATGGGATTCTATTCTAGGTGATCCTACTGCAGCTGTGTGCACTTATGTCCAAGAAGCAAGGTAAGCAGCTGCCTCCAAACTGTTATTGAATAAGTGTGAAAAACAAAACAGAAAGAGTAGAGGAACCAGATTAGCTTGCCTCACCAGCTACCTTGCCATGTTGAAAAAGCATCTGTAAGTTTCATCACCAAGAAAAGTTGAGGCAGTTTGGAAGTTGAGGCATTTTAGAAGAAGCTTTCAAGGCCTCTAAGATTCAAAATGTTTTTTGTTTGCTTTTGCAAGGTTTACTTGACTTGGTTGGTTCATTTCACATGTGCATCTGAAATATGTGGAACATTTCTTTTTGTAGTATAGGAACCTATCCTTATTCTTTCCATGTTATTTCTACCTCTGGTGCCAAAGTTTCTGTTATATTTATGCATTAGACTGTTATAGTGCTATTATTCCACTTTACATCTCCTATGGAATCCTGGCGTTTGCAGTTTAGGGACAGGCCTCAGGCCCCTCCCTAAACTGCAAACCCTAGGATTCCATAGGAGGTTGAAAGTGGAATAATACCACTATAACAGTCTAGTGCGGAAATGGCCTCAGTAAAGGCCAGGAACATATCTACTGTGTTAACTGAGGTATACCTGTATTTTCAACTGCTGTTCTGTGTTTTTATCCGCTGTTGTGCATCCACCTATTGTTGAAGTTTAATCTATTGCTTCCTGACTTGATCCATAGGAAGAGGTCGGTTAGAAATTATTGTTGCTGTTTTTGGTTCTTGACAGTGGCCAAGCAGTTGCCTATGGGAAGCCACCCAGCAAGCCATGATTGTTCATATACCTTCCATGTCACTCTTCCCAGCAGCTGACACACAGAGGCCTGTGGAGGTCCTAACCCCCATGAGTTCATTTATTCCCCTTTTAACCCATCCAAATTGGTGGCCAGCATGCTATCTTGCAACTGTGTGTTCTACAGTTTCTCTATGTACTATGTGTGAACATATTTCTTTGTGCAATCTGATGCTGTCTAGAAGTTTCAGAATTCAGCTAACCCTTCAATTGACCTTGTTAGGTGGGCTAATGGAGCTGTACCCTAGATATCTAGAGGCACCAGATTAGGGGAGGCTGCCCTGTGAATATGAATCCCCTGCTTCAGTTATATTATGTTGCTCATGGATCTTTTTCTCTGTATATCATTTTGTGAAGAAGATTGTTCTACTCCAAATGATCAATGGAAGGATTTATTGAGAAAGATTAGGGATTAAAATTCATAGGCCAGAAAGGAAAATTGGAAGTAAACAAGGTGAGTTCTAAATTTAATACAGTGAAACAGGCCCATGACATTAGATATATTCAAATGAAGTGTTTGAGTGTTTGTTGTTGTGTAAGAATGCAGATGCACAGGTCAAGAACACTTCAAAATTACTATTTGAAATGGGAGAAGGATTAAGATACAACCTATAAATGTATTTTGGATGAACAGTGCTTTAAAAGATTTGCCTAGCCCTTTGTGAAGCTTGGAAGTCTAAAATCAATCTACCAAGTTTTTTCCTTTCCTCCTCCTCTTCTGAGAAGGAAAGGCTTACAGTAATATGATGTGCTTCATTGCCTGCTTGATTAGTAGGTTTTCTGGGTCACATATGCTCCCCAAGGCCTCTGCCATGTTCCAATATTAAGCCATCTGGGATAGACTGGCGAAGATTTCAGGAAAGTGTCCCCCTCCCAACACACACATTCTTTTACAGGAAATTATCATAAAAGTAGGTCATTCCTTAAACCTCTCTGAGTGAAAATAAGCAGACAGTTGACTGCAAACTAGGAAAGGAAGAAGAAAATAACAGTCTGTGATTTGCCACACTGTTAGCATTGCTGTTTCTCTTCACCAGTTGGAAGGGCATGGTTTGGTTCTCCCATCTGTTCACTAGGGGGCTAAATTGAAGGCCATCATTTTCCTCTTTGATGAGAAACTGAAGTTCATCAGTTCCTGAAAGAGCACATATACAGCTGTAGTACTGTTTTTAAAAAATCATTTCAGGATCATATATTACTTTTTTGAGTCTCTTGCAGCTCAATCATATTCTTTTGTCTTCGTAGAGGTCCCAGTGATGCTAATGATGCTAATGACAAAGATGATTGAACTATTAGCTTGATTATGATTGTGGTTGTGGGGATGATGATGATGATCATGATAATAATGATAACAATTCACATTTTAAAGAGATCTGTGTAAGGAGAATGTCCCCATTAAAATTTGTTTGAGGCCTATGTAACCACCATCTCTCATATGTAACACTGTATTTTATCAATAATGATAACCAGATGCCTAGGTCTGCGTCATTATATTTGAAACAGCTTACAAAATCTAGTCAAGATTTTCTAGACAAAATCTAGAATCTGACAGCCATCATGGCCACAAACATGCTGGCTAGAAGATTCTGAAAGTTACAGTCCAAAGAAGCAAGTTTTCTGAGCTCTTAAGAAAAGGCTAAAATTGGGGAAAAAATACTCAAGTACAAAAGACAATGGCATGTAAAGAAATATTTTTGGTGACTGCTCCCTAGCATGAGTTATTCCCCAGCCAAGCACTAAGTTCTCCACGAGGTAAATGTAAAGAGCAGGATTATATAACCTGCAAATACACTGGGGAGGGGGTGGATTTTGTGTTATCTGCTGATTAGCCTTCCCTGTTTCTTCTCCACTGTGTAGAACATTAAGAAAACAGAAATAATGATCACAGATGATTTGCATAACTTTAAAGCAGATGATGAAGACATCAAAATAGTCAAAAGTTTTTCTATACCTCAAAATGGACACTTTTACTGAAGAAATCAAAAGATTAATTACACTCTACACTACACAATTATAGTACTATAACTCCACTTTAATTACCATAGTTTTGTCCTATGGAATCCTAGGGTTGGCAGGATTTGGGAGTGGCACATAGAATTCTCACCCAAAGAGCTCTAATTTCTCATCAAACTACAACCCCCAGGATTACATAGGATGCAGCCACAGCTGTGAAAGTGGAATAATAGTGCTATAATTATTTAGTTTGAATGGGGCCCAGGTCCCTTGGAGCTGTCTCATTCATCTCTCTGAGCAGACAGCAATTAACAACAAGGACAAGTAGGAATAAGTCCCCCCTTCTTTTCCCCCACCCGCCAGCACCCTATTGCCTTGTGCACCTTTTGCGGAAAGCCAGAGTAAAAATGAATGCAGTGACAAATGCTTAAATGTGATGTTAATTTTTATCTCCTTTATTGTGAACTTTCAATTCATATTGTCTCAGCTACTGTGTCATCAACCTCCTTTTAAAAATAGGATAATTTTAAAAGGAAAGATTAGCTCTCTACAGAGTAGATAGATATTGACAACATATTAACATTTACTACTTTCCTTTTAGCCTGTTCTAAGGATTAGCACAGCAAATTGACCTTCTGTGTTTGATGGTAATGACAGTGTATGAATCACAGTACAGAACTAAAGCTCTGCAAAAGCTTTAAAACAAAAGATGGAAGATCCTGTTTACCTTGAATAATTATTTTCGCTGTACAAGAAAGGGAGATAACAGAGGAAATTTTCTTTGAAGATTGGTGGCCACAATCCCCCCGCCCCAATTAAGCATTACAAAATGATCTGGCAGTGTTGCTTTAGTGTACAGCATGTATGCAGTAATAAATTTCGTTGCATCCCTTTTCGCATTTAAGTAATTAAGAAGATGTGACAATAATAATGCAGCTGGCAATTGTATGGTAGCTTTATTTATGCAGTAAGAACTATTAGCATTTGGAGAGAAGGCCCCAGTCAGAATCACATTAGGTAAAGGGTTAAGTCCCCTCCCCCATTCCCCTGCTATTGTTAAACAAATTAAATACAAAACTGCCAGCTGCTTTATCATCAGCATGCTTGAGTCCACAATGTGTTTTAAACAAGCTGAAAATATTTTTGTTGTTGTTGTTGTTAACTTCCACTTACGGCTGTCAAATAAATGAGAGACTTCCATGTTATTCTGTTACCAAGAGCCCTTTTCACGTTTTGCAAACTCAGGTGTTGCAATATTGTGTTCTTCTTCTACTGCTTTCTGCCTTACCAAGCCTCATTGTCTTTTTTAATGAGTCATGTTGTCTTATGCTGTGTACAAAGCATAATAATCTCAGCTTAATCATATTGACTTCTAAGGAGAGGTCAGGTTTGATTTGTTCTTGGGCTGATTCATCTCTTTTTTGCAGTCTGTGTTTCCTTGACCCTGGCCCTTTTTGCACCTTACCTTTTCCTGGTGCAGGAGTGCAAGGCTCACACAGGAAGACTTCGCAGGAATGCTCTCATATCCCTCCTGCTTGGGCTCCACAGCTGCTTCCTGGTCGTGCAAGCACCCAGCCTCTTCCATTCACAGTGCAGCCTGGGACCTCCCAGACTGCACTGAGGAGAGGACACGCAACCAGCCCGGCTCCTGAGGCTCCGCATGCCAGGTAAGTGTGTGCAGGGCCCAGGAGTGATGCGCAACCGCGCAGCATTTTCGGCTTTGAGCTGAAAATAAAAAAATGCGTGCGCGGTCTGCGTCAGGCTCTTGAGTATCGCACAAATGTGAGTGTGTTGTGTGGACCGCTCCTCACATTTATGTGACGCTCAAGGGGCCCTTTCACTTCAGAAATGCCATGCAAAAAGGGCCCATGTGTGTCCTGGTTTCATCTGTGAGACATTGGAAAGTATGCCAGTTTATAATGCTCTAGGAAATACAACATTTTCAATGTCATCTTGGTTTCTAGGGAGACCTCAGGCTTGATTTGCTCTAGGAACCATTAATTTGTCTTTTTCACATCCACGGTATCCATAGAACTCTTCTCTAGCACCACATTTCAAATCATATTCATTCATTTCCATTTCATTTCAATCATTTTCTTCCTATCAGCTTTCTGACCTGTCCAGCTTTCACAACCATACAGAGAAATCAGAATACAATGGTATGGACAGTCTGGAGTTTTGTAATCAATTGTATATCTTTACACTTGAAACAGAAAGTATATAGATTAATAAACCTCTACTGATCATCATTCTTTCCATGCTTAAGTCCACAATGAGTAAAAGGGTGTTAAATCCTTGTCTTTACTAAATCACACCACTTCATCTTGCTCTCCTCTGATTCTTTCTTTTAATCTCTTGGGAATGATCCTCAGGCCCTAGGAATGAATCTGTCCCAGTCCAATCCTTTGTCATTCCTCAGCAAGCCATGCCTCCACCTTCTTAGTGCCACTGTTGATGGGGTTTCCAACTTTTGTTTGACTTTTTCTCCATTCTAAAAGTTTGAAATGCCTCTCCTAATGTTTAGATATGGGCAAGAAAAGGTTTAAACTAAATTTTGCCCATGTACCTGGTCAAATACCTTTGTATTTCACATCCTGAAATATGTTCTTCACCTTTGCACTAACCTATGCTAGCAAGGAACAAATTTCTGCTCCATATGCTACTCTTGTCACACCACTTCTAGGTTTAATCTACCCCTTGGTCTTTGTCCTTTCTAATTGACAATTAAAAAAAACAACAACCTTAGTCTTCCTCCTAGAAACAGTGACATCATCATGTAATGAAATCTGGTATAACTTTGAGAGAATATAATTGAAAGCCTATGGACAATTCCCTCACTCTGAATTAGCTTCACTCTCTTTGTCCTCCAGGTAGCAGCACATAGCATAGAAAATGTAAGATCTGGAGGGTGAAACTCTCTTCTTATGTGTTTTCTCACATCAAAATTTTAAAACCCAGCACAGTACTTTCTATTTGTATATTCATTTATTTATGTAAAAGCTAGTCTATCCAGTTTATCCCAACTGAAGTTTGCATATTAAAAGCCTCCTTCTATTTCTGCTTACTTTTTATCGCTTTTTAAAAGAATGGCTACATAGTTTGGGGGTTACGATCTCTAGACTTTGTAAATGAGTAAAGATCCCATGATACAATCACTCCACTGTTTTATTTCCTTCTTTCCCTGGGTACATACTGTCACACTATTGGCCAGACTTTCCCCACCATTAAATTGATATTAAGGGGAATCCATATTTCCTCCAATTAACAATTTCACTCCCAGAAAAATTTTCTCAGATACATTGCTTCCACAAGCAAGCATGCACATTAAGGCCCTTTCCGCACCTTACCTTGTCCCGTTGTGCCCTGCTGGTGATCCCCGCAGTGGCTCTACCAGGAAGGGAACATGACAGGAGTGCTCCCCTCCACACCAGATTGGCTGAAGGAAGCACAATGGACATGCCTCTTCCTTCCACAGTGCAGCTGGGCACTTTCCCAAGCTGAGCTGGAACAGGAAGTACCTCCATCAGGCTTCTTGGGCTTCTGAGGGATAGGTAAGTGTGTGATTGTGCTGCCTGGTGACAGGAAAAGTATGGGACTATGACAACGTCACACAGAAGTCTCGTCGTGGTCCCACTCTTGCCCTGTCACCATGCCGGGACAACAGCATCCTGTGGAAAGGGCCTAAGTTTTATTCTTTGTGAGCCGCCTTGGGTCCTACACTTGGAGAAAGGCAGCATATAAATGCAATCAGTCAATCAATCATTCATGCTTGCCTTCTGGTAAAAAATTAGAAATGGAATGTTACCTATAAAGATACCTAGGAGAGAAGAATTGTCTGCTATGACAGACACCACTTTCACCACTTATAGAACCTTTTCTAAAGACATGTTAAGGGTATCATTTAATTGCACCCTAAGGGTAAGACCTTCATATTCAGATACCACTTTTATTATTATCATTTGTATGAAATGGATGTGAAACTAGACTACTTCTTGGGAATAAGTGTAAGAACATCAGAACATAAGTAGAACTATGCCAGATCAGATCAAAACCCCAGAATTATTCATTCATTCACTCATTCATTCATTTGTTCATTTTTAGGAGTTTGAAGGAGGAAGAAGAGATGGTATCACATAGATGGCCTGGGAGAATGTATGTGAGAGGAAAGAAGAAAGGGATAAAGTAATCTGAAAGAGCAGAAGATCATTTATGGTTGAGGGTGTTGGGGTTAGCAAACTTTGCATCCCTATATTCACTGGTAGTTAGGTTGCATGCCACTCTCAAGTTTAGGTACAGCATGTTTGTGGTAATTTCCTGTTTGTCTGTGTGTGTGTCTGTTCACATCCATTCTGTTCCTGCATAACATGGCCCTCCTTTGTTCTCTGGGGTCTCATCTGCCCTCACACCTCTCTCTCTCACACACTCTCTGCCTGTCCTCCATTAAGCACCTGTGATAAGAGCCTCTCTAGGTGAGATGATCCAGCTCTCCTGATACCATGTAGTACTACTTCTTTTCCTACCCTTCTTCAAGAAGATGGACCTCTGTTGATTATGCAGAGCATTCCTGAGTAAAACTACTTTTATATACCTTACAATGAAGACTAAGGGCCTTTCTACACTGCACTGTTATAGTGCCATTATTCCACTTTCAACATCCTGTGGAATTCTGGGGTTTGTAGCTGATTGAGGCCAAAGAGCTCTCTGGCTGAGAATTCTAAAGGCCCTTCCCTAAACTACGAACCCCAAGATTCCACAGGATGTTGAAAGTGGAATATCACAATGTAGGGTGGAATGTATCACAATGTAGGGTGGAAAGGCCCCAGGAGAGTGCCTCATAAATGGCCACAAAGATTTATCTGGATATCAAAGTGGTGGGCAAACTCCTGGGTGGCTGGTTTGAAGATTTCTTGGGTTTATTCATTGACAAAGGAAATGCACTCCACAGATATTTCAGCCCATTCTCTATAATATTATTTCATGTTTTCTAGGGCTGAATCTGTCTATCCAAAACAAAACCTTTCTATTTCAAAAGAGTTATGAATCCTAGTTAAGTTCAATTTATGCTTAAGGCAGCAAGCATTCCTATCTCCTACCCCCACCTCAATGGACAAATAATACACACATTGCAGGTCCAAGAAAATGTCGCAGGCTTTATATTTTGCATTAAGGTGACTTTCTGTTCCACACACTCCTTTTTGTGCCTGATCCTGTTTCATAAGTAGTCCGTCTTTATCACATGATGTGCATGCCAGTTTGCTGTGTACAGTAAAAAAAGCCTACTTTTTCAGCCTGAAAAACATTGCCAATGCTATAAATAGTATGGCATTCAGGGTTTTTTCTTTCTTTCTGTAGCCTCACAAACAGTACATTCTTGAAAACTATCCTAAATGTCATGTTATTTGGGAAAAGATGACAGTCGCTGCTGCTGTATTGTAGCTTTATAAAAACACCCAAGAGAGTATAATACCCATTTCGAATGACAACAGCCCACATGAAGGCTTGTAACAGCAAAAGACACATACAGATTCAGAAACCAGTTCTTTTTTTTATTTTGCAAGTTTAAATAAAAATGCTACTGCGTTCATACACACAACCCACAACTTACACACGCATGCACAGACACACAATATTACTTCTGTTCCTTGAATAATAGTTGTTTTCTCTGAAGTAAATTATTGCATCCCAAAAAGCAAATGTTTAGCTCTATATAGTTAGATTGCATTCAGCTTTCAGTTAGATAAAATGGAAACTCTAAAAATTACAAACAGAATTCAATATATGGATATATATATGTGACATTTAAAGAAAGGTACTATTTTCTCTTCAGCTGAAATACCTATGAAATGAATTCTGTTCATAGTTAAAAACATATAGGTTCCATGTGTCCGTGTGCTTAAAAGCTGTCAGGACAATTTTACTTTTCCATATATTTAACACATTACAGCATATTCTTTGCATTTAACAAAGCAATTGTAGCCCAACACCTACTGGGTTGAATGCAAATTTATTTATACTTAGTGAACGCCCATTGAAATCAAGGAGACTTTAGCTAGTCATGATTAACTTTAAAACCATTGATTCAAATGACTCCACTCTGACTGTGATGGTCAATCCTAAATGCAATCCAGGCAGATCTGCCAATTTACCAAAAGTTGTGCAGCTACAATATGCCAGATGTCATAGACTCATATAATTATAAAGGTGGAAGAAACCCCAAAGGTCATCTAATGCATCCCCTTGTCATGCAGAAATCTGCATCTAAAAAACTTCCACTCCGCAAAGGATGGTCAACCAGCCTCTATTTGAAAACCTCCAGAAAGAGAGTCTGCTATCTTCTGGGGTGATCTATTCCACTGTTGGAAAGTTCCTAGCATTTAAATGAAATTTCTTTTCTCATAATTTGAGAAACTATAATGTCCTAGTCTCTGCAGCAGCAGAAGAAAAATGTGCTCCAGCTTCTACATCATTTCAGACATTGAAAAAAAAAAGAGGAGTGCAAAGGAATCTAGCAGCACCTTCAGGTCTAACTGATTTATATTTCAGCATGAGCTTTTGTGAATATCATCCACTTTCTTGGATGCAAAGACAGAGGGACATTAAGGGCTAAGGTTATTAAGTATATTTATACAGTTGTGCAAGTTGAATAGAATGTAAAAGGATCCAGAAAGATGCAAATCATGACTCTTGCCCTAAATATTCAAAGGGCTGTGAGACGTAATACAAGTCTTTCTGATCTTTATAGTGGTCAGTTAGTATTGAAATATGAAAGCAAAAGGAGATCAGATATCTAAAGATTGGTATCATATCAATTTTTCATCTTCTCCTCTGCAACTTAAGCACATCTACCTCTCTTAGGCATTCCACATACCGCTTGGTTTACAGCACTTTAATCATCTTGGTTGCTCTCTTCTGGAAATGTTTCAACTTGTCAGGATCCTTGTTGACTTGGGGTGTCCAGAATCGGATACAGGATTCCTGGTGACCTCTAAAAAAAGCTAAGTAGAATTATACACTACTTATCTTAGTGTGAGTGAGTGAATGATATATTTCTGTTGATGCAGCCTAGAATCAGTGCTTTGGAAGATGTGGTGGATTTGTTTGTTTGTTCGTTTGCTGTTGCATCGCACTGTCAACTCATGTTTAGCTTGTGGTCTACTAAGACCCTTAGAGATCCTTTTCATATGTACTGCTGTCAAGCCAGGTATTGTCCATCCCACCTTTATGAATTTCATTTTTCCTGCCTTGATGTAGTTGTTGCTGCTGCTGCTGCTGCTGCTGCTGCTGCTGTGCCTTCAAGTCATTCCTGACTTATGGTGACCCTAAGGCAAACTTATGATGAGGTTTTCTTGGCAGAATTTTGTTCAGATGGGGTTTTCCCTTGCCTTTTTCTGGGGCTAAGAGTGTGTGACTTGCCCAAGGTCACCAGTAGGTTTCTGTGACTGAGTGGGGATTCAAACCCTAGTCTCCCAGTGTCCTAGTCCAACACTCAAATACAGTATCTTGCATTTATCCTTGTTAAGATTAGTATATCTATCATCACCACCAACCCTACTGCAGAAACCCTACCAACTCCAGGCTGATTTAATTCAGAACTCCTATCAGCCTTCTCTCAGGAGAAAGGAGAGGCTTTGGATTCAGTAGGTTCAAAAACAGCTTCATCTCAGTTGTAGAATATTTCCCTCCTCACAGGCCTCTATACTTCCTTCTGCTGCTCAGAACTGAGAACATTGCTAGTCGCGGCTTTGTACTAATGGTTTTCCCACTGAGGGCAGTAAAGGCAGTAGGCAGTAGAGGCCTATGTAATGGGATAGCCACCTTCTAGTGAAGGTGCAAAAACTCTTAGTTCCATTCAGTATACAACACTGGCAGGTGATCACAGGATGGCTGTTTGGGTGGCTAAGCTCCTCTTGGCCAGAGTGATGGCTGTAAATTAAACAGGACATGAGCTCTCAGCTGTGAATGAAAGGGCTCTGCTCACATTCCCCTCCCTCCGTGATTTCCTATGGAGTGAGGGGAAAGTAGTCTTCCCAGAAAAGACTACTGACATCTCTTGTCTGGGAGGAGTGGGTAGTGGGCACACCCACAATGTTCCTGGCAGCAAGAAAGGCAGGTTGGCAGTGGGGAGGTGAGATGGCTATCTGATGTAGTGGAGGACAGGGGAGAGTCTATAGCATCTGGATCAGCCTGGAGCCTCATTCAGCTGGTAGCACAAGGATTTTACTCCTTTGCCACTATAATCTGCCACTGTGCTTAGTGGTTGTGGGGGTGACTACCAACATCTCTTTCTTCCTCCCCTCCCCACCTCCCCACCGCTGTTGGACTGGCTATAAATATTCACCCAGGATTCCAAATTGTGTGTATCATTATTCTTTTCTTTGATACTCATCAGTTTTACAATAGCCAGAATTCTGTTAGGGAGATATGCACACATAAGTTCTAATGTACTTTTTTGAATGCTGGGGGTGTCTCTTCCTCCCTCTGCAACACCTAAGCTCCTCCCCAACTTACTGGAAAAAACCTTGAAGCCATCTCACATAGCCATTCCATGCTTTACAGTGAGCCTGCAGGGTTAGAGAAACATCTGGCTTCATCACAATGGCCAGACATGAAATGGTGACATTGACACTCTGCCAAGACCCACGAAGGATCTCAGCACTGCTATAATCATTGCGCATCTAGCTATGGGGATGCAGCCAGATGCTTTTTGATCCTATCTGCATATCATGAAGCAAAGGAATGGCCATGCAGGCTGACTTCTGGGGCTTTTTGGTAAAGGAGTGCATCTACACCAGCATAATGTAGGTCCACAGGCAGACATTTATACTAGGCTGAGGGGATGTTGGGCTGAGGCCTATGGATGTCAACAAAAGACAAAAACATATGCAACATAGCTGGGCTCTGGGGGGCCCTTCCAGACCAATGGGCCCTAGTAATCCTATTCCTTTCATCAGCCCTCTCAGTAGCCCTCTGTCATATAGTACATCCACGCAATTGCAAGAGCTGTAACTGATAATGATGATGATTCAGGATTTCACCATTAGACTCAGTTTCCTTTTGAAATTTCCCTCCTTTAAATAAGGTCGTTTCATGATCATTACCATTGTCTTCATCATCTCTGACAAACTATAATTTAGCTGCCAAATGATGGTGAAGATGATGGAGGATTGAAAATGTTTGTTGTATACATAGTACTTAAGAGCACTCAGACTATTCAATATGTTAACTCAACAACCTACAATGGTAGAACAGAATCCTCTCCCACTGCCCCAAAAGAGATGAAATACCTCCACACACACATCCATGGCCCCAAATGAATTGCATTCATTTGCATATTACTGAAACCAGCCTACATCTGTTTCCTTTCTCCTTCTTTAATTTCAATTATAACTTGCTGTTTTATATTGCACCATTTACTCCTAAGTGACTGTAGTGCTGGAGAAATGCAGTCAGCCAATATATTCATTAGCTCTATTGTAGTGGAAGTGCCGGCGGGGGGAGGGTGAGGAGATTTTATTATCAATCTGTTTAATTTCAAGATAGGATTTAGTGGGAATCAATATTAGAGAATGCATAATTGCTAAATCTTCCTAAATTAATAGACTCATTCATTAAGTCCCCCCTGATCACACAAAAATACTTAGCTGGTATTTCCTGTGACTTTCTCTAATTAATTAGCAAGCAGAAACCAGTTGTGAGCAAAACAGTTTTTTGGCAATTGTATGGTAGAATATGAAGTTCAGTTTCCAGAGAAGAATTAATTTGGATATGTATTTATGGTCTCTCACCAAAAAAAAAAAAAAAAAATTATGAAAGGAAGTGTTCTGCATCAAGAGATAAATGGTCATCATGTGCTGATGGTCTGCAAACTACATATACTTAGGCAATGGGTTTTCAGCATTTCATGCTGGGCAACTTACCAAGTTGGTGTCACTGCTGAATAACAGGCATCTTTAAAAGCCTTTGCATGAAATATAACATTTTCTCTATGAAATAGTATACTACAAAGGGAGTCAATCAAAGTCATATCAGTTTTAGGGTACAGTCCATTGGGAACTGATTCTGCACAAAATGCAGAATCTTAGAGTTTGGAAGGGACCACAAGGGCCATCTAGTCCATCCCCTATGATGCAACTAAAACACTTATGAAAGATGTCCATCCAAACTCTATTTACAGATCTCCAATGAAAGAAAGTGACCCGCTCTTTAAGGCAGACTATTCCACTGTCAAACAGCTCCTACAGTCAAAATGTTTAGCTAGAATATCTTTTCTTGCTATTTGAATTCATTGCTTTA
Source organism: Iguana delicatissima (assembly GCA_948472985.1). NCBI lineage: Eukaryota > Metazoa > Chordata > Lepidosauria > Squamata > Iguanidae > Iguana > Iguana delicatissima. The sequence continues at coordinate 55,216 of CAOKZL010002152.1, forward strand.
CTTTCTGGTCTATGGAGAAGGAGGAAACAAGCTTGCTCTGTCTTCTATTTGACATCCTGTGATAAAGTTCTGTGGGTGTGGCTATCTGAAGTGTGAGTACAGCCTGGATGCAGATTGCCAGGCAACCAGAATTGATCCTCTGGAGAAAACCCCAGCCCAGTGGTGTGCGGGACGATCTGGTAGCTGAAAGGAAAAGTTAAATAAAGCCAAATACCAGTTGGTAAAAGGATAGTCCTTCAGTGAGATTCCTAGCAAGAAGCTCTGGAGTAGAGTCCCTCAGTCAGCCAGGGAGGGTGACTATGCATGAAGGTTTAATTCTCAGTTAGATGCCTAGTGGGAGGCAGAAGAGTATTTGATCTGGTCAGAAAGCATGACCTAGATTGGATCCTTTGCCGGGAGTGCGGCCAAAGGGCTGTTACATTATACCTGTGCTTTATAAGGGAGTCTAAAGATATAAGGAGACTGTCTATAACAAGCACACTGAAAAAATGCATTAACTTTGACCTGCATATGAACACAGATACCTTATTCTATATGTTATCATAATAAATGTTACAATTTATTTTTTACAAATATGGATTCAGCTGAGTTGTACATAGTAACACAGAAAACACACTACCATTAAACTATTAAGAGGTTCTAAATAAACATTGAAAGCCCTCACCCTTTTAAACAAGGATGTTGTTATAAGAGGGAAGGCAGAGTTGTGTGGTAAAGATAGGGCACCTTAACAGATTGGGGAACTGCCATGCCAACCTGGGAGAAACAATGGCCTGTCACACATCCCTTCCGATATTTAAATATTTCTATCATAGCACCTTCAATCTTCTCTTCTCCAAACTAAGCGGGCAGAGTTCCTCAACCATTCAACATAGGACTTGCTTTCCAGAACCTTGGTTTTCCTGTTTGGATTAAAGCTTGATGACCAGTGGTTTAGAGGGAAGAAGTAAAAATGAGCCATCTAAGCCCCCTCTGCCACCTCTACCTCCTGCAGAAGCCCCATGTTTAGGACTGATTAGCACTGCGCACACAAATATGCACACTGCTGGTCTGGCATGCAAAACAAAGCAGCCAGCCAACCAAGCTTCCTACCATTCCAGAGGAGGAGGAAAGCGGCAACATCATTTCAGCATCCCCCCTGCCATGGGAGGAGGAGAATGGGGGTGGCAGCAGCATCCTTCTCTGCCAAGAGACAAAAACGATGTACAAAAATGTGAGGACATAAAGCCTGGCTATTTTTGAATTCTTGCTGGAGCCAAGAGCGACTAGGTAAATTCCCTGTGCTGCTACAGGCATTCAAAAATAACCAAGTTCTGCATCTCTGTCCATTTCCATCTCTTTTGGCAGCATTAGCTTCTCTTGCTACTATCACTTTGCTTTTCATCCACCCCTGTTGCTCTTTCCATAGTAAGGAGGATATCAATGTGCTCCCATAGTAAGGAGGATCTCAAGGTGCTCTGATGCTTACTGTCTTTGTTCTCCAGCAGGTGGTACTAGTAGGCAGGTGTACTGGTAAGCTGACTGCTTCACCGCAGTTTCATGCATGGTGGCAGCTTTTTCTGGATGGAATAGAGCATAGCAGTGTGAAGATAGCTTAATGAGACCCAATGTAGTCTATTGGTTTGGATATCTGACCATGGCCCTTTCCACACGGCATTTTCCACGCAAAAGGGCGCCTGGAGCATCATGCAATTGTGAGGAGCGATCTGCATGGCGCACGCACAATCGCGTGATGCTCCAGGGACCGGCAGGAGCCGATTGTGCACCTTTTCATTTTTGGCTAGAAGCCAAAAATGGTGCACGATCACGCAATGCTCCCGGGCCCCACACACACCTACCTGGTGTGCAGAGCCTCTGGAGCCACGCTGGTCACACTTCCTGCCCCAGCGCAGCCTGGGAGGGTCCCAGGCTGTGCTGCGGAAGGAAGAGGTGGAGCTCTCGCACGAACAGGCAGCTCGTGCAGAGCCGAAGGACCCTGGATGCCAGAGCCTCTCACCAGAGGCTGCTCGTACGATCCCCACACCCCAGGGCCAGAAGAAGGTAAGATGTGGAAAGGGCCTATGACTGCAGGAGATCAGGGTTCAAACCATCACTCAGCCATGAAAACCCACTGGAAAATCTTACATTATCGCTGTCTTGGATGAAGGCTCTAACAAACCTCTTCTGATAAATCTTACCAAAGACTCTGTGAAAGAGTTGCCATAAGTCTAAGTTGGCTTGAAAGTCTGCTAGGCTGTGGTAGAGCAGGGGAGAGGAGAGGAGAGGAGAGGAGAGGAGAGGAGAGGAGAGGAGAGGAGAGGAGAGGAGAGGAGAGGAGAGGAGAGGAGAGGGGAGGGGAGGGGAGGGGAGGGGAGGGGACAGGCTACAGGCAGAAAGATATGCACAGGTGAACACCACTGGCTGCAGCCCTGGGCCTTTGCTTGGCTGGTCCAGTGAAACTACACCTCTGGAAAAGATGAGATCTGCTAGGGAGGATGTCATATGTCTGAAAGCGCATACTCCTGCACATGCACATACCATTGGAAATAACTGATAAAGCTATAAAGATGGAAATCCATGCTGAACCAGCTAACTAAAAATTTAATGCATGGATTTTCAATACTATACAAATCTGTCCTTGGTTCTAGAAAACAACATGAGCATAAAATCCCTCTACTACAATGTATGGGTTGAATCTAGACTTAGTCATAATTAGAGTAAACCCACTGAAATAAATGGCACTTTATAGTCATCCTTAGGTCCTGTTGGTTTCAGTACACTCCAAATATGGCAAGATCTCGATCCATGTTAACAACATTATCAACAAGAGCTTGATACAGGGAAAACAACAAAGAAAGGACAGCAGAACTGAAACATGGTAAACAGAGAAAGCATATGCAATTGTTCTAGCGGCTCTTGCTTGAACTCAATTTGTATCCATTTCTCAGAACTGTGCTCTTTTTTTTTCTTTACATTGTCTAGAGGAAGCCACTTTGAAACCCAGTTGTGAAGGAAAGACCAGGTATAAAGGGAGGAGGAGGAGTGGTAACTAGATCAGATTATTTGTCTAGTAAAGCTGCTGAATACTCGAAAGGAATTATATCCTGTCTGATCTTGGAAGCTAAGCACTGTAAGTTGCTGGTAGCACTGTAAGTTGCTGGATGGGAGACCGCTAAAGAATACCAGGTGCTGTAGATATATTTGAGAGGAAAGAACTGGCAAAACCACCTCTGATTATTCCTTGCCTAAGCAAACCTTATAAAATTCATGGGGTCACCATAAGTCAACAAGTGAATTGATGGCACATTTACACACAAGACTGCTCCTACATTCCTACTAAAGAGATTCCTATTCAACGTGATAAAGGATGATGATGATGATGGTGATGATATTTATTTATATCCCATCTTTTTGATAGTGTAGGATTCAATGCAGTTTACAATACTTAAAACAGATACAGCTTAAGTAAAGCTACAAAATACAAAAATTAAAAAATGTAATTATCAAAATATCAAAAAGAATTATAAATCAGTTAAAAGCAAACCATTAAAATCTTAAACCTTAAAAAGAAGAACAACACATATAAGGAACGCAGCACATGAAAGGCCCTTTCCCCTGAGTTATCAGCCTTCAAAAGCCTACTGAAAAAGAAAGGTCTTCCCTTGCCCATGGATGGATAGCAAGGGGGATACTGCCTGAATTACAGCATTATTTAATTATTAAAATATTTTTGCCCTGGCCTTTTATCATGATATCCCAGAGCAGCAAACAGATAAAACAATATAAGAAATTTAAGTAATTCCAATTAAAAATCAATGTATAATTTAAACAAGATAAAAATACATTAAACAACTCAAACAGGTTGGAACAGCTTTAAAAGACTTGAAGAGTTCTAAAACCATGTGCATGCTTAAAGAAAGCCGGCAAGGTGCAGTGGTGAGGAGTTATTAACAGTGAGAGACAATGTGGTGTAGCAGTTTGATCACCGGGCTATGATACTGGAGACCAGGGTTTGATTCCCCACTTGGCCATAGAAACCCACTGGGTGGGTTTGGCTAGGGCATGTCACATACTCCCAGCCCCAGAAAATCCTGTGATACATTCACCATAGGGTCACCATAAGTCAGAAATGACTTGAAGGCACACAGCACAAGCAATAACAACAATAACGTGCTTAAAATTAAATTAGGCCCTAAAGCCATGTCTTGACTTGCTACAAAAAGGAAACCAATGTTGGTGCCAGTCAGACCTCCAAGAGGGAGGAAATTCCACAATGAGGGTGCGGCAGCTAGGAATACCCCCTCTGATGTCCTCCCCCATTGCATTGCCCCCAGTGGTGGCAACGCAATGGAGGAAAACCCCTCTGGCAGATTTCAGTCCTCAGATAGGCATCTATTAGGAGAGGTTCACCTTTGAGTATTGAGGCTCCAAGCCACTCAGGGCTTCAAATATCATCACCAGCATCTTGAATTCATATTAGAATTGGCAGCCAGTACAGTTCTTTAACTGGACTTTTAAAGTGGTTTTATGTGCTGTCTGTATGGTACCCTGGTCAATGATCTCGCTGCTGCATTCTGCATTAGCTATAGCTCCCTAGTCATCTTTAAGGGCACCCCTTGTAGAGTGAATTACAGTAGCCTAATTGGGAAATTGCCACTATGTGGACTATTGCAGCTTAAGGCCCTTTCCTCACGGGGGGCAAAACGGGGCCGCGCACGCAGGGGCGGAGCTTACCCGCGAGCGGGTTGCTCCGTCCCTCCGAAAAGCGCAGATCCGCCATTCCAAACGCCGCCGAATTTCGGCGGTGCTTGGCGGCACCCAAAATGGTGGCCAGCGGCTTCCGGCGGCGCTCTGCCAATTAGGACAACGCACCAGCCGGAAGCCCGCCCCCGGGCAGATCTGCAGGGATGCGCTACCGCGTCTCTGCAGTTCTTCACCGGGGGCTGCTACGGGGCAGCGCGGGTAAGTTTTATAAAAACCACTTTTGAAGGTAGTTTTTATAAAACTCACAGCGCCACCCCCGGGGCTGAGCTAGAGCAGTTTGAGGTCTAGAACCTCACTTTTTTTAACTGCTCTAGCGCAGACCCCGGTGAAGAAGACCTCCAGGAGAGGTCGCTCTAGCGTGGGCAATATGCCTGTGTGGAAATGGCCTGTTATCTCTCTCCAGGAAAGACTGTAGCTGGCATATCAGTCAGAGCTGGAAGAAAGGACTCTAAGTTCTTTAGTCCATGTGGTCCTTGAGTGACAATAATACATCTAGGAGCATTCCAAAGCTACACAACTACTCCTTTAAGAGGACTGCAACTCTATCCAGAGCAGTTGACCAGTTCTCAAACTCAAGAACCACCAAGTCACAGAGCCTCCATTTTATGGAGATACAGGTTCAGTTCCTTGATTCTCATCCATCCCCTGGCCATTAAGCTGAACAGAAATCCTCCAGTTCTAGCTTCTTGAGCCAACCCTGCAGGTAGGTGCAAAATCACCATAACACAATTTGGTGGCTCCATATGATAAGCCAATCCAGTAAAATCAATGGTAACAAAAGCTGATGAGAGGGGTATGAATTTCAATGGGATGTCACTTCCTCTGTATTTCACCCAGAGTGAACTGTCAGTCAGAATGACTAAGACATCTTCCTTAATGAAAGCAGATTGAAATGGGGCCAGGTAATTGTATGGACTGCAGTCTTAGGCCATTTCCGCACTGGACTGTTATAGTGCTGTTGTTCCACTTGCAACATCCTATGGAATCCCGTGGTTTGCAGTTTCGGGAGGGGCCTCCCAGCCCCTCCTGAAACTGCAAACCCCAGGATTCCATAGAATGTTGCAAATGGAACAATAGCGCTATAACAGTCCGGTGCAGAAATGGCCTTAATGTTAGTCAGATAACTAGCAATCCAGTGATTTCAGGAGCACAGGTGTGCCATCCATCTTTGGAGTCTTGCGTTGGACTTTCATTTGTCTCAAATTTTAGAGCCTGGGGGGAAACAAGTCCTTGCAGATAAATGGAAGTATTGACTTTGTTGTCAGATCTCATTTATCTCTAGTAGAACCTTAAGTTAACATTTTAAGTCAACCGACCTATTCATGATAAAACTGAAAAGGTTGTGATTAAGTCCACTGGTCAAGTCTGGCAACCCAGTTTCCACTTAGGAAGATGATTGACTGGCTGAATGGAGTGCCCTTGAAGTCATTGCCACCAATTGTCAGGATTTCAAAACCTGAGAAGGGTACAATTTTCTTTTCTTTTCCCTTCTTCTCCAAAATATAGATGTGGTTAACCTCTGGTAGGATAGGAATGGGAAGCAGGAGAAGGGAAGTCAGAAATCAGAAATCTCACTCTGCAGTCTGGATAAAGTTCTATCAAATAATTGATTTCCATATTTTTGTTTGATAAACCAAAATTTGTATGATAAATTGTTAGTACAATGCATTCTTTGGCTAATGTAATTTTATTTTACTTTTGCTGATATGCTATGGGAAAGAAAAGGTACTATGCCGATGCCAAAGTTTGTGAAAGGAAAAGTGGATTCAGCCTGGATAAAAGCAAGTATTTCCATATACACTGCATAATTAATTTAGGGAATTCACTGCTTCAAGACGAAATTCACTGCCTAGAAACCAGACCACTGGAATCATCAAAGTAACTAGAACAGTTACAGTTACACTGCAATATGAGTTAAATTAACCCTCTTCATTATAATAAAAATGCAGTTCAGCTATATTTTCATGGTTTGAAATCGGAATCAACTAAGAGCAACTAGTTATTTGCAACTAGTAGCTCCTAAGCTCTGCAGCTTTCTGTATATATCATTTCATTCAAATGGAGTTCTCAAGATGGTTTACAACCAATGAGCATTGTGCCTAACTGCCTGATCAAGGAACAATCTTTCATTCATAAAAATCTCTCATCCATATTAAGGCACAAATATGTTTATCAGAATATATATGTATATAAGAAACAAAGTACACAAATTCACTGATTAATGTGTTGAATCAAGACCATCAACAGTAATTTTCTGGTGACCCCCTTTCATAAAGATTAATGTATGCAATGAGATTCATATTATTAGAGTCTGATCACCATTTTAAACCATGATTATGACAGCTTTATTTACTGATATTTACTTATATGTATATCTCACTTTTCATCCAAGTATCCATCTTCCTCTTCCTCTCTTTATCCTGCTAACGATGTTATGAGGTAAGGTAGTGATGGAGAGAGTGAGGAGAGAGGAGAAGGAGACTGTCCCAAGGTCACCTAGTGAGCTACATACCCAAGCAAGGATTTAAACCCCCTTCTTTCCATACGTAGTCCACTAGAAGTGCACAATGAAGTCAACAGGAATGTGTGCTCTTGCATTACATCCTCTGTTTTATTTTCACTTGTGCAAACCCTATGTCTTTCAGCAGGGCTTCTACATAATAACTTTTGAGTGGATTGTGCCTCCCAAAGAATGACTGGAAACTGCATGCTAGAATCTTCATTGAAGGAGCCTGTACTAAATATTTAAAGTGTTTGTACACAGGTTTATTCAAAAATAAAAGGGTAAGATATATATGGAACTTCCCCTTGGTTTATGTAAAATTACACCTGAACCAGTGTAGTCATGTGTGCATAACCTAAAGGAAGGGACAATAGAAGGTACAGATCCTCATCCATATGTATATGAATAGAAGGACATTTGCAAATAATTACTGGATTTTAGTCTGAGCTATCTAGGGTGCTGCCCCTAGTTGTGGGCTAGGCTTTCACACCTTAGGTGGCTATTTTAAAGTGTAGTGTAAAACCCAAAGTAGATTCATCAAAAAAAAGACCACAGACTGCCACTTTATGGAACCCAATTAGGGAATCAGTTTGTGGGGGAAACACACGCACGCACACTTCCAGCCTTTGTAACAGTCTAAGAAGACTGAAAAGTTCTCAGAAGCTGGCCAGTTCTGCTTTAATAACCAAGATGTGATAAAAGATGAAAAAGAACAAAGAAAAATCTAAGGATATTTGTTTGTTTTTAACCTTATGTACATCCTCTTATTGTACACTTCACTGGAGCGTTGTTAAAAAGTATGCACCCATTTAATTAAATAGATTTCATATTGGTTCTTCATCTTCCATTTCATTATTAAATCTATAATAAATATTAAACATGATGTTTCATCTCCCTGACAAACCACTTGTTTCACATTCTCTTTTTGTCTGTTTGTTTGCTTACTACCTCATGTGTATTCTCCACATTGACATCATTCACTTCACAGAGAGATCTAAAGAAGAGTTCCAGTTCACTCAGTGGGGCAGTATGTGTTGTCCATTTGGAGTAAATTCAAAGAATCCAAAGTCTTCATGGAAAAATGCAAGTCATCCCATGAGTACCACCTGCCAGAAATCTCAGGGCAGCTGCAAAAACCATGCCCTGGCAAGCTTCCAAATGTACAAGAATGGAAAATGATAACTGTTTGAACTATGGATGAAAATGAGTTTCATTCTTATTATGTTTTTCAGAATCCCATCACCATTATCATTCCATTCTAGCTCCATGTGAGAGTTGGTTGGTTTTTTCTCCTTTTCACATATAAGTGCATGACTTTCTAATACATACATTATCATATGTGTTTTTCCCTTTACTAAAGTGCATTTCTACACTTTTTTCCCCAAGTGCATTCATGTTAAGTTTTTTCAAATATACTCATGGTTTTATTCATGCTTTTTTTCACCAAAATGCATTGAAAACCTCACAAATATACAGATTTTTGAGGCTTGCAAGTTCGCCTCCATGCTATTCAGAGGTTCAGGAGGTGCGGGGAAAAATCCACAGGAAAATGGAAAACCACTGACTTCCTTTCACATCCCTAGCATTTATGCTGAACAGATTGGGATTTAGCAACTGTGAGATGACAGTGAGCAAATGCATATATATAAAACAATAGATAAAGAATTCTTAGCTATGGTTCATCCCCATCCATTCTCAGAAGGGGTGGTCAACTATAGTTGGTCATAGGGAAAATTTTCTGTCCTCGGAACATCTGGGAGCCTCACAAATAAATAAAAATGTCACTAAATAAGTGGGTGGGACAACACAGGAAGTCTCCAAAGTCCACTTTCAGTTTTGACAAAAATTGTTCTGGTATGTTTCTTGCTGTTAAACCTTGCATTCTTTTTGAAAGATGAATTGCTGTTCCTGAATATAACTGGCTTGATATAGCCAGTACAGTCCTAATTAATTTGCTGCTGTCTCACTTTTTCAGCTGCTTTTAAAAAGTCCCAGTTTCCTATCCACCTGTCACTTTACTGTTTTGACTTCAGCTTACTTCCACTGCTGAAAACAGAATTTAACAGGGGAGAACAGGAGAAGGAGTGGAGGTGACTGAATCTTGTTCTTCCCAAGAGACTCAGGCAAAAGCAAACTGGTGCAGCCTGTGCTAGCTTGTACGTTCTTCCTGATTAATACTGTAACTTCTACAATCTTGCCAACACTTCAGTGTTACTTGGTAAATCACGAAAAGCACAATGGCCAAAAAATTGCAACCTCATGTGTAAGCAAATTTACAGAGGTGTACAACACCCAGAAAACCCTGTGATAGATTCACCTTAAGGTCACCATGACTGGAAAGCACACCACAACAACAACAACAAAAAACAACAACAACAACAACATGATGATGATGATGATGATTCTGGCCATTAAAAATTTAAGCCATGGCATGCAACTGTGGCCTTCCAGATTCTTTTGGACCATAACTTCCATTATCTATCACCTAGTTATCTGTGAGATATTGGAGAGAATGTTCCTGGAAGATTCCAAGAGATGCAATTACTTCTTTTTTGCCAGAGAAAAGGGAAGTCCAAAGAGTCTGGAAGGGCTGAAGGTCACAAAACAGCCTTAAGTTGGCCTACAAGTCCCCAGGGCTGCACTTGCCCCACATCTGTCATAAGGACTCCATGGATGTCATGTTATAGGGAATGGTCCATAACTTTTCTCAGATACTAAGATGGGTCACTGACCCCAAATAAGTTAGCCAGGAATCACTAGTTTAGATGCTTCTACAGATCTTCCCCCAAAATTCCAAATGTCAAATCCTTTTGTGAAAAACTCCCCCTTCTTTTATACACAGCACCCCACAATGTCTACATTTGCTTAAAAGTTTACTAAAATGTTGTTGATTTTGAATTTATAATTATACTAAGATTTTTCTATATGGATTAATGAATCAATCTGTTTCTGCTCAGTGTCTAACTTTGGTGTTTCTGACCCATGGGTTCTTTCCATCCAGTTTCCACATGTTTCTGGATTTTTAGGGTAAGGTGCATGGATATTATGCAGGTATTACCACACCTAGACTATGTCCTGAGGAGCATAATTATTTTATATCAAATATAGTAAGCCATAGAGATATAAACTGGACAGACACATAGACAGCAGAGCTATGGATATAGATCAAAGGGTAGCCCTATTTTCTGTTATGCATCCTAGGTGAATCTCGGAAATGGTTCACACGGACCATTTGAATGGATTTTCAGCAATAATAACACCAACAGGAGACAAGAGGTCTCTGGGATCAAATTAACATTTCAAACAGCCAGGAATGTTACACCTTGGAGGCATGGATCCCCGGATGAGATAGCTATCTTTCAGGGAACTACAAAGATGCCTGGCTGTATTTTCTTTGAACTACAAAGCTGAGATCCATCTTCATAAAAATTTAGCCATCTGGTCCCTAGGACATGTTCAGTCCTATAACTAGAACCCCGTTTTCTCCTCCATTTTGGAGTTCTTCCATACTTGACTGGCAAGCAGTCCCTCTGCCAGTGGAAAGCTCCCTCAGTCCCTCCCTTAGGCTGAATTGGGCTCTCCACTTGTCTTTTCCCAGTTGAAGACTTCTGGATTGGTACAGTATTACCAAACCCCTATGTCTCTCTCTTAATTTTCACCTCTTTCTAAATTTCTATAGCTTTGTATGCTTGTCGGAGTGAGTGCAGCCCAGTGATTGTATGGATTTTGATGTCTTTTTCAATAAAATACTTAAATTTGAACAGTTAGCCTGATTCTCCGTGATCCAACCCCATAAAGCTGGGCTCAAGATCCCTTAATTACCCTGTCCTCTTTGCATTGCTACAGCAGTGTTCATAGCTAATTTTTCCCACAAGTGATAATTTTGTCAAGCATTGTGAATTCCCTAAGGAACCCCAGCATGCAGGGTAACACAGGGATTTTCAGGATAGCCACAAAATTAATTTTAAAATAGGTCTTAACATCTCAAAAAATAGTTTTTATCAAACCTGACATATCAAAATATGCACAGAAGGGTTTTTTTAAAAAAACTTTTTTGAGCCAAAAAGTAAATTAAGGCAGAAGTGTTGAATGCTGGTGAATAACTAGCAGAGCAATTCCTAATCTCCTACCAGCCATCTAAGAGGCAGTAAGACAAAGCAGAGATCTCCCTCTGCTGGCTGTGAAGAAATTTGCTATGGGAGAAGTAGTGTATGTCCCCCGCACCCACCTGCTGAAAGGATGCCCATGGAAAGCTCTGTAGCAGTAAAATCTGCTACCAGTGGTGATAGTGGCAATAGTAGGCAGTCACAAGCTTCAAAGTGAGACATTCCCACGTGGCAGGAATGTGATGGAGAGGAGCTTGAGTAGGTGAGATCAAAAGTTATTTTGTCTTCCCGAGGAAACTTGAAACAGAGCAGCTGTAAAGAAGGGTTACATTATTAGCCTCTGTAACCTGAGTAAAGCCAGCTGATCACAGTTTTTCAGAATGCGGGGGGGGGGGGTATAAGTGAGAGATGACAAAACAAGAGGCTTGTCTGTTAAACTATCAGATTAGGTCAGTTAGAAAGAGATAGGAACGGGGCAAATGGGAGTGGATTAAATCTTGAAAGGGACAGTTAGAGATAAGGCTGTTTAGGAATAGAGAAAATGATAACATTAGGAATAGATGAGATCACAACAGAAGCTTTGGTTTGATGGGAGCTAAGAGTGTGGAAAAAATGAGAGGAAAGTGTTACAGTGTGCCCTCCGTACATGCAGGGGTGAACCCCTGTGTAAAACAAAAAAAGCAAATGCTCACATCCCATTATCTTCAATGGATGCAAAATGTGCCTGTTGTGTCCATTGATGATAACAGACATGATACTTCAGGCAACCTCAGATTCATGTATGCCAAGGTTGCACCACAAGAGGTTGTTACAGCCCTGCACACACCCCAACACTGATATGATTTAATTGGCAAATATTATCTACTTGGCACCCCATTAATTGGATTTGATATAAAATGAAACCTGAGATGACTAGGAGGTCAAGCTGGAAAAAGGAAAATTACTGACTGTAAACATGAGATTGCAAGGCAGGTCAGCCACACCCCCTCCTAGGTGAAACCAGAGTCATGATTAGGCAGATGACGAGGTAACTCTAGAGACAATAGGTTTATGCTAAAAGCTGGACATCTCAGAGCAGAAAAGGGAAGTTCTCAACAAACTGTGATTGTTTTAACCCTGATCCCTCACACCTGGATATTTCCCTGCTTTGTCTTCATAACCTCTCCACAATACAGAGCTATTATGACAGCTATTACCATTTTGTCACCTAAACATTAAAACCATTAACTTTTCTGGACCTCATTGTTTGTGTTGCAACTCCCATTGTCCACTCAGCTGAGATAGCAATTCACATTCATACCCATAGGGTATAAAAACCCTAGATTTCAAGCAGTCTCAACTTACTGAACACCACACTGTCCATTTGATTCCCGAACAAGAACTGTTCTTAGGTGTCTACCTAAGCCACATTGAAGCTTTTCTGTGCATCTCTCCAGACCGGTAAATATCACCTGATCCCTAAAAGTCCTCTATCCACAACTTTCCTCTCTTTATCTTCAGTTAGTGCTTTTGTGAGTGTGTGTGTGTATTTGGATCTGTGTGTGTGTGTGTGTGTGTGTGTGTGTGTGTGATTTTCTCAATAAAAAACATTTTCAGTTTACATTTTGGAATCTCTGGCTGGTTCTTTCCTGCAAGACCCTGTAAACATTGGTGAAAAGATCTCATTAAATTACCCCTCTTTCACAGGCCTCCTAATTTTGAACTAAATAATTCCCCATTGTAACGTGGAGGTACTGACATCACAGGTGGACCCCTGAATCACCCACATTTTGAGGTAACAGAGGGCATATTGTCTTTTTAAAAAACTAAAGTGTGACATTGTGTTAATTTATAGAGCCAAAGTAATGCTAGGGATTTAACTGGTTGCATATTAAATCTTTACTGTTTTGTTTTCTATGTATCTTTCTGAAAATATGTTTACCGAAGAATTAAGGAGGAAAATTGGTTATGCATCATCAAAATGAACCCAACAATAAACATAACTACTTGTCCACTGTAGTGACCACCTTGGGCCCAAATACCAGACCCAGGAAGTGATTTTAAGGGTAAAAGGGCCAGGTGAGTGATAAGAACCAAGGGACCAAACAGAACAGTGGATCCCTCACACCACCTTTAACCAATTTGCACCCCTAGCATCTGATACAGGCCATGCCAAGCTTAGTAATGGCTAAAAAATTTTAGTTATGGAGTTTTTTAAGGGAATCTTAGAGATGCTGCAATCTCCCAAATAAAAATCACTCACAGGGAAAGGCCAACATCCCTATAGGCCTCCAGGAGATAAATACCAAACAAAAAAAAATGGTACAAGGGGCCATGGGGAGAGTGTTCTCCATGGAGAGGGCTGGTACTATAACAACAGGAGTGGAAGATGCATGTGGCCTGTAGGCCACACTCTGCTCACTCCTAGGATTACTCACATACACACAGCCACTGGAACCCTATTCCTTCCGTTGACACTGTCTATCTCATTGCACTGAGAGCTAGTGTGGTGTAGTAGTTAGAGTATCAGACTGAGAATAACTTTGGGTCAGTTGTCTCGGTCAGCCTAACCAACATCCCTTGGTCATTGTGAATGGAGACTAGGGCCTTTCCACCCTACACTGTTATAGTGCCATTATTCCACTTTCAACATCCTGCAGAATTCTGATTTACTGATGCCAAAGAGCGCTCTGAGAATTCTAAATGCCTCTCCCTAAACTGCAAACCCCAGGATTCCATAGGATGTTGAAAGTGGAATAATAGCCCTATAACAGTATAATGTGGAAAGGCCCTAGGAGAGTAATGTACACTACCCTGAACATTATAGTGTAAATAAATCAGTATATAAATGTAACTAATAAACAATCAATGTGTTGCAATCAATTAGGTTTTTTTAAAAAAAAGGATGGCAAACAGCAAGATGAGCCAGTATGGTGGTCAAATGGTGGACTAGGACTCCAGGAAAGCAGGGTTTGAATCCCCTCTCAGCTATGTGTACCTACTGGGTGATCTTGGGCAAATCACACTCCCTTGGAAGACACTAGTAAACCTCCTCTGAATAAATATTGCCAAGAAAACCCTGTGACAAGGTCACCATAAATCAGACTCAACTTGAAGGCACTTAACAACAACAAAATAGAAAAGTCCTGCATCTCCTTGCCAGCATGTGTGATCCACCAATTTGGTTCCTCTTCCCAATCACCCTACTCAGAATTGCACTAATCTATGCCTCAGTTTTCAAGCATACCTAGTCTTCTGTTCCTTCCTTGAACAGAAGATAACAACTCCTGTTGTCACTTTAAATGAATGTTTCAATGACTTAAAAATGTCAGCTAAGACAGTGATTTGAAACATTACGGCTTTTGTGATTCTTGGGCCTGAGAAGAAATCTAGACAAATCACCATAATTAACAAGGCCTCTCATCAATTCTCCATCTACTAAACCAACATATGAAGAAAACAAATTTCATGTTTATTTGAAAACTTATCCAATTTGAATTTAAATACAGGGTTCTGATATTTTACAATAGTATATGCATGACTTGCTCTCAGATACCGTGTAAGCTGCTGGAATTGAAAAAAGGCAAATGTTTAACTACTGCCGGAAGACCAAGCTTTATTCTAAAGCTACTCTCATGGAACAAAATGGAGGAAGAGAGAGTGAGCTGAGGTGTCTTCATTCTGGAAATTCTTCTTCTTGAGAAGTAGCTAATTACCTCTTCAGAAAAGCTATTTCACATAAATTGTCATTTCAGGGATTCAGAGAGTTTGCAGAGAATACCCAGTCAACCTGACTGAACAGCTACCAGAAAGATAGGTGAGATGCAAGTGATAGGGTAAATTAGGACCAGATTTTATTAAATGATTAAAAATGGCAGACCTACATAGGGGCCTCCCACCAATGGAGAATACAGATGAGGCAAGGGTCTGCTCCAAACTCTGTCTCACTTGTAAAGAGTGAGCAATTTCAGCCCTGATTGCCAGGACATCTCCTGACTAGGGAAGACTTTTCTGTACTTACTTTCCCAAATCCCCAAAATTTAAAAGGGGACATAGTCTGAAACAGCCCCCAAAGGGGAAGCTTTCCTACCACCTGAGGCCAAAACAAACCAATGTGTCCATCCAAGAATGCTTTTTCATCATCAAGGTGCCTCACAGGTATGCATCAATAATGTATTTGTTTCATCATTTTGTATTACTCTGCTCTTAAACTGTAGTTATCTATCTCACAGTCAGTTGAAATTTATTCTCCTGTAACTTCAACCCATTAGACTTGGTCCTTCCCTCTGGGGCTCCTTCATCTCTGTGAAAGCCACTGAAATATTTGAGATCTGCTCCCTTGTCTCTGTGACACCCATTGAGGTATTTAAAGAATGCAGTCATGTCAGCCCTCAGTCTTTGCCTCACCACACTGATCAAGGCCAGCTCCTTCAACCTTTTCCCATGTTTTGTTCTCCATACTTCTTGTTATTCTTGTTGTCCTTCTCTGAACCTGCTCCAACATATCTATATCCTTCTTAAAATGAGGCACCCAGAATTGAACGCTGTACTCCAGATGAGGCCTAACTGGCACAGAATATAATGGAACTATTACTTTCCTTAGCTTGGAAACTATGCTTCTATTAATGCTTTCTTTGCTGCAGCATCACACTGCTGGTTAATATTCAGCCTATGATCAATAATACTTCCAAGGTCCTTTTCACATGTAGTATCAATGAGCTTCTGCAGGTCGTGTAAGTCCAGGATGGTGGTGCAATGACATGTCATTGATGGGGAAAACTGCTTGGAGATGGGAGAAGGGCGGGACCACAACAATGTCATGCAGAAGAGCCATCACAGTCCTGTCCTTCTCATGTCCCCATTGCAGAATGGGAGGGTGTTGGGGAAAGGGCCTCAGACCACTATATCATGCCAGCTCTCGTTGAACCTAGATACAGTCTTACATAAAAAGAACCTTTCTGTACAAAAATTTTGGAAATAATTTTGAGACAGTATAAGCATATGAAAATCTTGTCTTAAATATTTTATTTATCACTCTGAAAGATTTTTTTCCAATATTTCCAGGGGGAAAAAAAGAGCTTTGGGAATAAATGCCCCACCCTCATTTTTCTGTTTATTTCTGGGCTTTCACACCTTTTATTGTGAGTCACATAATCTATAGAAAGAGAGACACTAGGATGGGAAAGGCTGGCATGGCTGAGACAATTTTATGGATTTTACTGCTGCTACTGCCTGTTCTGTTTTTATTGTTTGGTTGATTCTATCATATGCATTTTTATTACTCTTTTATCTCTTCTGTCATTAGGTATCCTGAAAATTTCAAAACCCAAGAGTGGTATACCCATATATTAGAAATAAACATTAAAACTGTTCTTCTGTTTTACAAGTGGCTTCCATCTTTGGATTCAGAAGCTACAGCTGAGAAAACTCTGGGGAAGCCATAGTTGGATGCTGATTCCCTTGCAGGCAAGTTCAGAGGATGGTTTCAGGATCATACTTACCATTAGGCAGCCAGTGGTCATGTCAGGTGGCAGATGCTGGGGGACAACAGTGTCATCTCCTTGGTTGTTTCTTCTAAGCCACCACAATCAGTCTACTATTCTGGGTGCCCTATGTACCCTGCCCAGAGCACCCTAAAAGAACCTCCTGCATAAAACACATGATGTCTCATTAGTGGCGGAGTAAGGTTCAGCTTCCAATCCAATAGGCTTCCGCATGTAGAAAAGGAAGGAAGTATCATGCTGTCCTTCATGCTAAGCAGCAACATTTCTGGGGCCAGCCCTGTATATTTCTTTTGCAAAGGCTCCTACTTCCCTACATGAACAACTGAAATCCCTTTATTGGAAAGCTACTTTTGGGACTATAACTCTCAGGCCATTTCCACACTACAGCCTCATCCCAGCACGGGGATGTGTTAAAGCTGGTCTGCAATGTGCTACCGCACAAAATTGCCACACACACCCTCCTGCCATATCCCCAGCCGTCTTGATCTCGCTGTACACTACTACCGGAAAAAATCCAGAAATAGACCCCTTTCCCATAAAGATCACATTGCCTGTGGCTATGCAGGAAGGGCAGAAGCACTATCAAGGTGCTTCCTTCCTCAGTACTACACAGGAAGAGGCCAGCTGTGCTGCAGAAGGAAGGAAGGAAGGAAGGAAGGAAGGAAGGAAGGAAGGAAGGAAGGAAGGAAGGAAGGAAGGAAGGAAGGAGCATGTCCTAAATGCTACTATCTACAGGCAGTCGGATGGGTGTGGAGGGGAGCATCCAGAACACACTCGCATCTCAGCAAAGGCACTGCCAGAATTACATTGCCATGTCGCAGGATGCAGGTAAGGTGTGGAAAGGGCCTCAAGAGACCCAGCCAGGAAAGTGCATCCCATTACAGGACTGTTTCCCAGCTGTAATATGTCCCAGTGATCCATACCACCTCCTGGGAACTGGCAGAAGAACAAACAAAGCAATTCATTCTTCCAGTGAAATGTTTGGTACATAACCTCTACGCAGCCTCTTCTGCCATGACACAGGCAAGGCATTTGTTGAATAAATCACAAGGCAAAAGCATATAGTTGTTAGAAGAGTTTTTGGAAAATACCAACAAAATGTTTAACAATCAAAGCCTGCTAACGGATGAGTGAGTAGCTTCTGGAGTGGATTTAGGCTTTACTGACAGAAGACTTGAGTGCTGACCCAGAAAATCAAGATATGTTCTCAGACCCTGGGGATGCACAAGACAGAAGCTTTTGCAAACTGTTCAGGTGGAAGCAGGAACTCCTGCAAAGTAGAAAGCATTTGGTATTGAGAACAAAGCAAACAATAAATGAAATGCTCTCAGAAATAAACAAGGACTTCTCAGATAGAAATATAAAGTGAGCTCCAAGTAGGGAGAAGATTTGGCAAGGAGTCACAAAGGAAAATGGATTAGTGTTCTAGAAAGTCTGCTCCACTCAGGTCCTGCTTAGTTTAGGTTCAAATAATATACTGAAATAAAACTAATTTGAGAGTACAATTATAACTTTATTGATGGAAAACAGAAAAAGGATGAAGTAACACAAAGTATAAGCAAAGGAAGTATTCTTACACTCCTTTAGCTAAACTCTGGCAGAATCTCAAGTGCAGGTTGTTTCCAGGTCTGTGCTACTGAACATTACATTGTTATCTTAGCTCCAAAGGAGCCTTTCAGATTCTCAGACAAGGCACCAACATTCCCTTTCTGAGATCAAGAGAAAGAAAACTTTCATAACTTGGAGTTACAGCTCACAGGTTTTGTTGGTGGTTTCGTTCTTCCTCTTCCTTCTGCCATGAAACAAAGATAAGCGTGATGTTCTCAGAGAGAGATTCTTTATCAGCACTGAGGCCTGAACAATGTTTACATTTCTGCTTAAGGCCTTTTTACTGAATACATGAAGCTCACACTGGGTGCAATAAGGTTGTGAAACAGGTAAAGTGAGGTTTAAAGCTAGCTAACATATATCACTGTGGTGTGCCTTCAAGTCATTTCCAACTAATGGCAACCCTATCAAGAGGTTTTCTTGTCAAGATTTGTTCAGGGTGGGTTTTGCTTTGCTTTCCTCTGAAGCTGAGAGAGTATAACTTGTCCAAGATCACTCAGTGAGTTTCCATGGCTGAGCAGGGATTCAAATTCCTTCTGTCTCAGCCACCTAAATGCCACCTTAGTGTGCAGTATCTATTAATCAAAGCAATATAGTCTAGTTTCATATGTATCTTATACACTGAACACTGAATGGTTGAAAAATTCTGAATTTGTAGTTTTAAAATGTCCATTTTCTATGCTCTGCTAGTGACAAATTAAGTAAGTAACTATTTATTTGTTCTTGCATGATATTCCAAATCCTCTGCCTGGTGGAGCAATCATGGTAGGGATGTCCATGTTCCCAATCGTTGTTGTGTGCCTTCAGGTTGTTTCTGACCTTATGGACAGCCAAAGGTGAGCCTATCATGAGGTTTTCTGGGAGTGAGAATGTGTGACATGCCCAAGGTCACCCAGTGGGTTTCCATCCTTGAGCAGGGAATCAAATCCTGGTCTTCAGGGTCATAGTTCAATATTCAAACCAATACATCAGATCGATACATACTCTAAAACTTCTTTCCTCCTTCAGAAAGTTTGGAGGAGAAAATGTGCAGTGTAGGTGAAACTTGAACAGATTAAAGCTTCAGAGAGAGCTGCCTTCCTCTAAGTGTGAAAGACACCTCTGATTAATGATGTGCTATACTTCTGCTAACATTACAAATCTTGAGTAAATATGCCACTAGGACATTAATGTGTGGGATGTGGGTATATAGAATAGGCTGCATATTCAGGAAACACTGAAGAATTTCCATGGGCCATGGAGCAGAAATCTAATGATCTTCATCCTTCTGTCAGGTCCACTGTGCAAATAGACTTGGCACAGAGATGGAGGAGGTATTTCAACATAATTTACCTCTATGGCAGAGCTCTTAAATGCTTTGACAACATTGCTGTTGCTTGTAATAGCTTGAAAGAATGCTTTTTCGGAATGTCTTATTAACATTATCTATTTTTCAGCATGTTGCATTTTAGTTATTGGCTAAATCCATTATTGTCTTAAAGACCAACAGCCTCTGCTCATCAACAGTAAGATGCATCATGGCAAACCTCAAACAATGGCAACCTCGGCATTGCTGGGCTGTAGTTGTTTTTCTTTAAGTTACTGTATTATTTACATTCCTTATGTGCTTACATTTGGAGTGTGATAGCTTCCATTTTCAACTACTACTAGTGGACTTAATTATTTTTTTTCTGCAGGATCAAAGGCAAGACAGTGTTTAAATTACACCATTGCACTCTCATTCTCGAAACAGCCAAGCATAAAAAGACAAACGTAAAGATGAAAACCCACAGTGACTGCAGAAGCTTCAAAGTGCAGCGTTTATGTTAGCTGTCTGTGACCTCTGGAAATGCAATAATTGATGACTTGTGTCTAATGACATTTTCATGATCATCTTCCCAACAGCTCCCCAATTTCTTTCTGATTACATGGGACTCCAGCAACAAAGAACAATTTTATTAACAGATACTACACCAGATGATGGGAGGAACCATAACTCAGGAGCAGAGTCTATGCTTTGCATGCAAAAGATCCCATGTTCATTCCCTGGCATTACCAGGTAAAAGGATCAGATGACAGATTATGAGAAAGGTCTTAGCTAATAACTTTGGAGAGCTGCTGCTAGTCAGTGTTGACAATACAGGCCCAGTTAGACAAACAGACCCATATTTAACCTTATCTATTCAGTTATGTGTTTGAGACTAAGTACCGTATCGTTTCTCAACCCAACCAACCCAACCTGCTTTACCAGGCAGCAGCCACACTGAGAAATGGAGAGGCATTCACCTGGCTATTGTGGCACAGCAAGATGACGTTTTTATTCCCACTACTCCCCTTTGCTATGACAAAGAATTGTGACAGGGGTCCTGGTTCTGATTGCTGCAGTCTAGTTCATTGGCAGGAAGGAGACAGAAGTATCATCGTCCTGTGCCCTAATTGCTGGTTGGACAGGCCTCCATCTCTTGGTGTGCTGCTGCCTGGTAAAGTAGGTTTGGGAAGGCATTTGCTATCATAACAATAGTGCCACAATTAATAGTTTGACAAACATTAGAGATAACTTCCTGACATTAACAGCAGTTCAGCAGTGGAATATGCTGCCTCAGAGTGTGATGGACTCTTCTTCTTTGGAATTTTTTAAATAGAGGCAGGATAGACATCTGTTGGGAGTACTTTGTGTGTTCCTCGATGGCAGGGGGTTGGACTGGATGACCCTTGCTGTCTCTTCCAGCTCTCTGATTCAAAGATTCTATACTTGTATGACTATATAGTGTTAGTGAATATGGAGCAGTTATAGATCTGTAACTCTAGTTAATGAATCCATAACGGCAATTCAGAATGCTAATTATTATTGATATGAAGGCTATATTAGAGGCTGCCGGTGGCTTCCATGTCACTGGGGCAATAAAGCCATTCTGGGATTTAATACAGATTTTAAAGGAACTATCCAAGGTACTGAACCTTAGACAGGTTGAACATTTTGGACAGCTCCTTCAAAGTCTGGAATAGAGTCATCAGCCTGCAGCCATACAAGTCACAAGGTGCCACTAGGCTGAGCTTGACAGGCCCCAGAGATAATGGTGTTTTGCTATGAAGCAACACCATGAACTTCCAGAGACAAATGCTTTAAATCCAGTAATAACTTTCTTCCTGTCATATACTCCATGCCATGAATGAAGGTCTAGCAGTGTCATTATATATATCACATATTACTTTTTTTTTCAAAAGATAAACATTTATTCTGCCAAAGTGACCACAAGACAGTAAAAAAAATCTGCCACTCGCTCAGCAAAGCAGCACCAGCTCCCACAATCTGCCTACATAAAGCGCCATGACGCCTTTTTAATTGGCTTCTAGCTTTACTGCTGCCCTGAAACAAAGGCTGGTTTTCCTAATTACTCTCTTGCTTTCTTCTTGTCTTGTAGCGGAAAATGAGTATGACTCATTGCTGCAGAAGTTTGCCTTGAAAATAAAAGCCAGACAAAGATCACGGTTGGATACACTTGGGTAACAGACTTTCCTGGGTTGATATGGAAAGTTCTCCTATAGTCTTTACATCTTTGATTTAAAAAATACAGTACCTTTTTTTTTCTAATTGAAGATGTAAAAACACCAAATTGGGTCTTTAGTATTTTATTGGGCTCTCATGGAATATGACTGCACAGGAGCTCTTCCTGCTTCAGTTTAGTGTTTTAAGTGTTAGCACTTGAACTGTGACTTCAATAGGTCTTTCTAAAGTGTCAGGAACACTTCTGCATTATGTCAACAGTTCAGTCTGGATCTACCACTGTTTGTTTTGGAAATGAGAGCACACAATGTGCATGTATAAAGTTTCCAGTGGCAAAGATTCTTGTGTTGCTATACCAGATTCAAGTATCCTTAGACAGCTGGGAAAGTTTTCAAATTCCAGATTTTCAATAGCTTCATTAGAAAAGATCTCTTTTAGGTTCTTATCTTCTTTTAGGATAATTTATCCTTTCCTCAAGAGCTCTTTGAGCAGGAGGAATACAGTGGTAAAGGAGGGGTGGGTAAAATGCATGAGGGAGCAAGGGCCAATATGTGCCTCATGCCCCTCACACACACACTCTGCCATGGGCTGCATCACAATGCACCAGAAGGAACCCCCATTGCACCACTTGTGACTGCCATTTTTGGCCATTTGAGATGAAGCTAGGCAATTCTGAGGGGTGGAAGAGGCAAAGCACTGTGTCTGTGTGCAATTTTCTTGAATTTTGCATTATTTTCAGGTGAAAATTGCCCAAACTCAAAGGGAGTTGGAGGAACTCTAAGTGGCTGCAAAAAATGGGATTAGGGGCTATGCGCAACCCATAGGCCACATTCCTCTCCCAGAGCAATACAAGGAACTTTTAAGCAAATGGACCAATTGTAATGAGCTGTCTGTGGCTATATATTTCCAGAAATTTTCTTCTCCCTGTCTTTAGTTAATATTTTGTATTCTTACTTAATTTTGGCATTTATATTTGTAATTAGCTGAAGTATACCAAGTATATAGCCAATGCTTTCTTTTAAGATGCAAATTGTGTATTCTTATTACTGCCATACTTTGTGAGTACCACTTTGTTATGGGGAGAAGGGCACTGTTATAACTTATATTGTGGAATCAAAGGAATCTGACCCAGAGGAATTAGACACAGAAAGGCTTCTGGCTCCAGATGAATCAATGCAGTTAGTGGCAGATGCAGCTTCAAAGAAACACCAGTAAGATGGGCCTCCATCTCAGTTAGAATTGCCAGACCCAGGGAAGACTCCCCCATCATTTGTGGCATGTCATCAAAGGAAAGAGTAATGTCAAGAGGGACAATGCCACTTGCAGATACTTAAATAGTTTACATTGAGCAACTGACCACCTGGCTTCTCAATGTCAGGCAGCTATAAATTTCTCAGTAGATTCCAAGAGCTTTTGCTCACAATATTTGTTCTGCTTGGCTTTCAATGCTCTTTTGGCTTGTAGATTTGTTTGGATTCTTGACCTCTGAATTGATAAAAGTTTTATATCTCTTTGTGTTTTCCTTTTAACTCGGGTTATTGTGACTGCTGTCATCTTGCAGTGGATTCTGGAATGGATGAGACCTTGCATTGGTGCTTCTTTTCATCTTTAGTGAACTCTTTTCATTATTCATCTATGACCGGTACTTAATGACTCACTGGTAACAGTTTTCCTCAACTATAGCCTCCTTTTCCTGATATTGGCTACCTCTAGGCATAGAACACCAACTCCTCTGAATTGATTTTACAAATATATACACTGGTGGTGTAATAATTAAAAATGATATATTGCTTAGCAGGAATCTTAGTAGCAACACCTTGGTTCTCTATTGTTTCTCTGCCTTTTTTTCTATCTTGTCATGATCTGAGGAGTGGGGGGCAAGGGCTGACAGGTTAAGGCACCAGGGCTGGGTCAAGGGATAGGCACTGGGTCAGAAAGCCAAGGGTCAGGGCACAAGAAGAGTCCAAGGCAGCAGTCATGTGGGTAGCAAGAGTATAGGGGGCCATAGACAAGAAGCAGGTCTAGCAGAAGGTTAGAGCACACAAGAGTCCAAGACAACAGGAACCTCTCTGAGGAACAGCCATACACAGGGCCAGTGGCAGGTCCAAGAGAAAGGCAGAAGGTTAGGGCACAGCAAGGGTTCAAGGCAATAGAAGCATACTGGGTAACAAAAGTCCACAGGGCTAGAGACAAGAGATAGACCCAGATAACATGCCAAGGCCCGAGTCCAGGGGATCAGCTGTCAGCAGAGGCAAGACCACATTGGCATCAGAAGAGTCTACAGACCGTACTAGAAACCATGCTGCTGCAGCAGAGGCTGCAGAGAAACTCCAGCCCTTATATAGCTGGCTGCTGGCTGCTGGCTGCTAGCTGCTGGCTGCTCCAGCTGTCCTGCATCTGAGCAGCATGCTGGGTCTGAGGTACTGGGCAGGATTCTGCAAAGAACAGGGTCAAGGCCAGGATCCTTTCAGGCAGAATCTTGCAGTGACACAGTCATGACCAGAACCCTTACATGTCTCAAGAATCCTAGCAGCAATACTTCAAAGAGCCCTCTCCTGTTTTCTAGCCCTCCTTGAAGATTATTTCCTAGTGAGTTATGTCAGGCACCTCCCTTTTGCTTTTAGGAACACCCTTGCCTCCACTTGGAGTTGTTACTTGAAATTGGCCAATGCAACTTGGCTGACAACCAAAAGTACTCTGTCCAATTCTGAGACTTCTACCTTGATTTCCTGATAAGTTATGGCTGCCTCCTCCTTTTTCTGCTTCTAGCAAGCCTCTCCATTTAGAATTCTAACTTGAAACTTGGCATTGCAATTTGGATGACTGCCAAAAATCTCTGTCAAATTTTGATGTATGTAGCATGATGTCACAGTGAATTATGGCTGCCAAAGACATTCAGACATTTTCAAATATAGAGAGAAGAAGAAAAGGAAAAGCCATCTCTTTCACTGCCAGCCAGCTTAGTTCAGTGTTTCACTAATGGAATGGATCTTGTCATGTCGCTGCAACAAACATAAGAAGTTTCTCCTCCTTGTACCTGGGTCTCCTTGTGATTCTCAATGCTCTGCTTTTTTTCTTGTACATTTCTTATATGTGCCAGTGTGATGTACAGGTTTGAGTACCAGACTACAACTCTGAATGCCATGGTTTGAATCTCCACTCAGTCATGAATACCGATTGGTTGACCTTGGGCAAGTCACATTCTCTCAGCCTCAGAGGAAGGGAAAGGGAAACCTCTCTGAACAAATCCTGCCAAGAAAACCTTGTGATGGGTTCACCTTAAGGTCTCTATAGGTCAAAAACATCTTGAAGGCACATAACAACATCAACAACAACTACTACAACAACATGCTGTTATCTTTAGAATAATTAGTGCCAGGGCTCAAGTTCTTTCTCAGGCTGTCAAGTATCTTGGGCTGCCCATCTCATGCTGGATAGGACTAGTACTAAGAGATACAAATATTCCCCCCAAACAAGTAAGAAAGCACTATCTGCATAGGTTCAGTGTTTCTTTATATTTATCTTTTTGTATGCGGACTTGTCTCTTAGCCCCTACGCACAAAAGCTCTGCCATTCTTTTGGTGACATTGAAGAAACTGCACATGCATTAACTCCTATTAGCAGCAACACTGTAGATGTTATAAAGGAAAAAAGACATGTCTGCATTTGTGCACTCTTAGAGTGAGTTGACCTTGGAATGCTAAGCCATAGCTCTACTGTGGTGTATCACATTTTAGTCTCCTCAGAAAATAACTGTTTTCCTCTGCTACAGATAATTTACAGTTGCACACTGTTCTTTCCCCTTCTATGCCTTTGTATACTGTTCTATAATAAGTGGTAGAATATAATAGAGTGCATACACAATTATGGCTCATGAGATGACATTGTTGTTTCTTGTATCGAAGTGTGGTACTAAAAATTGCTAGATGAGATCCTATTAATTTCCCCCAATTATCCTTAAAAAAACCTGTTCTTTTTCTCAGACATAGACAGATAAGAATCTTGGTGTTAAGCACGGACAGAGCAGAGCTACAGCAACTAAACATCTTCCCCACTGAAGTAAACCAAATCTTAAGTGTCAAATAGTATAGTTGGCATCTACTTTTAACAAAAACAAACAAACAAAATCCAGGAACCTTGCAATGGAGGTAAATTAATAGAATTATTAAACATATAATTTTTAGATTGCTTCATTGACGGGACTCATTAGAAACCAAGTACTTTTCAATACCAAATTCAATACAATGCTCATTAAATTGTTAAGATGGAACTCCCACACCAGGAAAGTTTCATGTGCCTTTCTTTCTCTTCCCAAAATGTACCTTCATCACTCTGGAATTCACAGTATCATATCCATAATTGTCTGTCAGATTGCACAACCAATAACCATTTTTTTTCATTGCTCCATCTCTGTTCTATCCCTACTTAATATCAAAATACCAGTTATGGCTAAGAAATGCAATGATTTTTTGAAGGTTAATTATGGGAAATTGATAGAATTTGCTGCGGCAAATTGTGGCATGACAATTTGATGAAAGAAACAATGTCATCTCATGAATCATAACTGTGTAAAAACATGGAAGAGAACTAACAACTTGTCTACTATGTTATGATATCTGAATGATGATTGTGCATACCATATAGCTTTTTTCATCTCTCCTGCTCATTTCCCTCTACCTTTTAGACTTTGGGTGAATGTTCAGGGGACACCAGGGGACACCAACTGTCAGTGTTTGCTATGAGAGATCTTACTTTGCAGTAATTTGGAAGAATCTCGTGTCCATTTACTTGTATATCAGATTTTAAAACAATTTTTTAATTGCCCTGTAGGGAGAAGGACAATGTCTGACAGAGTAGCAGGGCAAGCAGATTGTTGGTTTGCTCCGGCCCACCCACCCACATCCTACATTGATATGAGTACAGATGCAATATGGTAAAAACAGAAATGTGACAACATTCATACATGGTGTGCCCATTTTTTCCTATACCTCTGTAAGGCACATACATAAGTAGTCTCAACTTCTAGTTTAAAAGTTTGTACTTGATTGCAGATCAAACTGCATTCTGAAAGCAAGCTTAGCATGCTCTCAGAAGAGGTTCTCCTTCAAATTGTGAAAGATATTTGTTTGCCATAGCACAGGATTCTCTTCAGCTACACATTTCCATTTCTCATGCTGTATTTTGTGTTGATCACTGGAAGATTAAACACAGACTTTACTTGAAAATAAATGTGACTTATTGAGGCATTTCATCTCTATGGAAATCATGTTATGGAAGAAAAAACTGGTAGGGAACATGACAGCATCTAGGCCATTTCTGCACTAGCCTGTTATAGCACTATCATTCCACTTTCAACATCCTATGGAATCTTGGTGTTTGCAGTTTAGGGAGAAGCCTCAAAGGCCACTCTCTAAACTGCAAACCTCAGGATTCATAGGATGTTGAAAGTAGAATAATAGTGCTATAACAGGCTAGTGCGGAAATGGCCCTAGTTTGACCCTTATAATAACTATTTCTCACTACACAAGAGTAACAACATTCAGCTAATTGAATGAGATCATCATCATCATCATCATCATCTCCTCTTCTTCCTCCTCTTTCTTGTATTCTATCATGAAAAGAACAATAACATTAAAATATAACATAAAAATATAGATAACGGGCATTCCAGGGCAGCTAAGTACTATGAAAGAAAGCAGTCCTATCATAGCACAAGCTCTTCCTTCAAAGGAAGAAAGAGAGGCCAATCTACTAATACAGGTTGCTCTTTGTTTTTCAGCTCCTGCCAAGAACCGAATGAATATCTTTGATCTTCCTCATAGCCTGCATTAAAGGAGACTTATATCTTTTGTAACTTTAGAGTCTCCTGTGAGTTTTCTTACTGACCTAGCTAAATGTCTGTGCAGAACAGAAAGGGAAAGCAGTTAGGCATGACAAGAGTAGGGTAAAAATCAAAGCAACAGAGCGTACTTCCAGATGGACAGCTCCTAGCACTACCATCAGAAAACTGTGAGCATCGTTTCCCTCCTTAAGGAATTTCTCTGTTGTAAGAAAAAGACTGGCAGAGAGTGACAGAAAGCAAAAGAAAACCGTTAGTGGCATGCACCACTATCAGGACCATTACATAATAAAACTGCATCTGTAAGCACCCAAACCAAAGTCAAACCACCAGCAAATGGAGCTTAGACTAAGGTTTTAAATGATAAAGTTTAGAATAATATTTCTGGGATGAAACAATTATCTAAAACAGTATTAGCACTGAAATGTTGAAGTAATTAAGCTATGAAAATAATATTAGCAAAACATTCCATTTATATCAGGGTAGGTGAAGTGTGACCTAAAGCTGCACATGAACTCTCAGGGTTCTCAGCACCCAAAATTACAGGACTGGTCTCTTCTTTTTCTGGTCAAAACATGACCTGAGGACAAAAGCACATTTTGAAGGTACAGCTTTGGGAGTTTGATTTGTGATTTCAGGATTCAGTGGCAAGAGGTGTGGCCCAAAGATCGTTTTTAAAAATGGCCTCTGTATTCTCAGAAGCTGGCCATTCACAAACAAACCCTTGTTTAGACTATTTCACTTCTTAAGCCCAATCCCAGTAACTGAATGGTTTATCAATACTTTCCAATCTTCTGGTTTTCAGTTCTGCCTCTTTTGTCCTCAGAATGTGACTGTTATGAAACCTTCTACGGTCTGATTTGTATCTTCTGACAAGTTACCCTTGAACTGAGTTGACAAGAGCTGGCAAAACTTCTCCTTCTCCTCCTCCTCCTCCTCCTCCTTCTTCTTCTTCTTGTTATTATTATTATTATTACTATTACAGATTTCAAAGCCTCCAAGCCAGTACTGTAACTGGCTGGGGATTGTGGGAGCAGAGGTCCAAAAAAGTAATTTTTGCTAGTTCAGGGCTTGACTGTGCTCGTTAGCATCACTTATGAACACTATGCAAAGTCCTTCCTCCCCCTCCCTCATCAGAAAGAAGGACAATATACTTTTGCTAAATACTAAATTTCCTTCCTCCATCATAGTTTCCTGAGCTGACCCATTTTACCTTCCATGGCCCTTTAAACACCTGCAAAGAATACTCTCCACACTCCAAGACACCCAACATCTACATGGGAAGGAACTCATTTATGAATGACAAGGACTGGTTTGCTTCCTTACAAACCATTAATGATTCTACATCTGCATTATAATAAGTGGAAAGTTATCCAATTCCTTCACCATATACACTGTTAAAACTAACTGTAGCAGAGTAGTTAGAATGCTGAACTAGACTTGGGAGATCTGGGTTCTAATTTCTACTCACTGATCACCATACTTTGACCTAATTTCTCTCATTCTGAAGATTACACAGCGACAAGAAAGAGAACCTGATTATGATAAAAATGCTATAAATGACTTTCTGGGTGTCCTTAAAAGTGTGTGTGAGAGAAAATAGCATGCATACTCTCCAACTGTCCTGGTTTGACAGGGATGATACTGATTAATCCTCTGTTGTCCCACTTTTTCATTCTTGAATAAATTTTAAAGAAATTAAAAGAATTATCTGATTATTTTTTTAAAAAGTTACAAAATATATGATGTGACGCATACAGATGAGAGTTCTAGAAACAAGCAGTCTGTCAAGTAAATAACATCATGCTAGCAAAAACTGTTTCAACATAAGACAGAGGCCTTTTCCGCACTACACTCTAATAGCGTGATGATTCCACTTTCAACACCCTATGGAATCCTGGGGTTTGCAGTTTCGGGAGGGACCAGCAGCCCCTCCCAAAACTGCAAGCCCCAGGATTCCATAGGATGTTGAAAGTGGAAACATCGCTCTATAAAAGGCCAAATGTTCGGCTCATAGTTGCCTGTACTGTATCTGAATTCCTTCGGTCTGCTCTGTGGGTCTAGCAATCAAGAGTGCCAAATCCTTATTATTTCTTCTCTCATATGGCACAGCAACCTATTGATGCTGCGGGCACCTTGCCATAAATATTAGCAAAAGTTAGACTGAAATTCCTGTAAATGAAGATTAAAGGAGCCACTCTGAAATTGGCTGAGCTGGGCAAACTGAGGATTCCGTGGCCCTGCTGATATAGTAAATCAATGTACCACAGTACAGTCACTGACTATTTAATTAACTGCTTCATGGTGTGCCAGCAAAAAGATGGTCACTGAGGACACAATGTGGAAGGTACAGTAGTTTCAGCAAGGTCTCTCTTGCATCCAGAGCTATTGCATCAATTATACATTATCTAAGTAGCAGCTGTTGGTTTCTTAGAATCTCCTTACAGAAAGAGCCAAATGAAGTACAGTGGGGCCCACAGCATTTGCATATGCAATTTCCAGTTCACATTAAGGGTTGCATCCCTATATCTAAAATGGCAGCAACCTGCAGACAGACACATGAAAGTGTTCAGGCACGTATTGGCACCATTGAATATAATAGGACGCGACCATTTCCAGATTCTGATATGCATGAGGCTTCCTGGAACAGAATCTCTGAATATATAGAGGGCCTACTGTATTACAAAGGTCTGCTTGAGAGGATCCTTTTCATTGAGCCACCCTAGCAGAGGAATGTCATTTGTAGACATTCTAGAATACATGATGTAATTCTTGCCCGGAATTCATCTTGTGGTGTTTTTAGAAGTGAGCAGATCATTCCTTTTCTGTCTGTTTCTCTGCACTTAAACAAGAAGGAAAATATGATTTTAAATTTCCTATAGCTTTCTTCATAAAATTTGTGGACGCATGCCCACAAAATAAACATTTTGGTACCCATACTTCCTAAATAAGCATCCTTGTATACAGTTTTCCATATTATATAGATTTTTGTATGTTTTTGTAGCAATGAACAGCTTAAGAAAATCCATAATCCAAATGACGTTCTGCTTATTAGTCTGAGAAGTGTAAACTAAATTGGTTCACTGAAATATGAGTTGAATGGAATTTTCCACCATCCATTTTCAGTGCCTGGTGGGGGGCTTTTTTGGTTTTTTTTGTTTTAATTTCTCCAGTTATTTTAATCTTAAAACTTCTGGGCACCTATAGCTTTGCTGTTTTAATGTTTTGCTGATGGTGGTTTTTTATTATTGTTAAAATTTATATTGCAAATGTTTTATTCTGTTTTTCATAGAATAGAATCATAGAAATGTAGAGTTGGAAGAGACCACACGGGCCATCCAGTCCAACCCCCTGCCATACAGGAACACCCTCAAAGCATTCCCAACAGATGGCCATCTAGCCTCTGCTTAAAAACCTCCAAGGAAGGAGACCCCACTACACTCCGAGGCAGCATATTCCACTGCCGGGCAGCCCTGACCGTCAGGAAGTTCTTCCTGAGGTTCAAGTGGAATCTCCTTTCCTGCAGCTTGAATCCATTGCTCCTTGTCCTGGTCTCTGGAGCAGCAGAAAACAAGCCCTCTCCTTCCTCTACATGGCATCCCTTCAAATATTTAAACATAGCTATCATGTCCCCTCTTAACCTTCTCTTCCGGAGACTAAACATACCCAGCTCTCTAAGTCTATCCTCATAGGGTATGGCTTCCAGGCCTCTCACCATTTTGGTCGCCCTTCTCTGGACTTGCTCCAGCTTGACCATGTCCTTCTTGAATTGGGGTGCCCAGAACTGGACACAGTATTCAAGATGAAGTCTAACCAAAGCAGAGTAGAGTGGTACCAGTACCTCCCTCGATCTAGACACCATACTCCTATAGATGCAGCCAAGAATTGCATTGGCTTTCTTGGCTACCGCATCACACTGCTGACTCATGTTCAGCTTGTGGTCTATTAAGACTCCTAGATCCCTTTCACACGTACTGCTATCCAACCACTTGTCCCCCATCCTATATTTCTGTATTCCATTAGGTATTTCTACCTAAGTGTAGAACCTTACACTTCTCTCTGTTGAATTTTTAATTTTCACTTGTTTAAATCATTTTGCTTTTAACATTACTGATCAATTCTAAACAAAATCAGGATTTGGGGGCTAAAACCAGATAAATACATAAATAAGTACATAGCTATAGTTGGACCTCCACATTTGCTAGGGTTAGGGATACAGGACACCTGCAAAAGTGGAAAAATCACAAATATCGAAATGTGTGTTTGTCTGTCTGTAGGAAGGAGGCTGAGGCATGATGGGGAGAGCAGGCACCCAGGATCCAACCCAGGTCAGGGAAAGGAGACGGAAAAGGGATGAGTTGGTATGGTGGACTTATTCTCCCTCTCTCTCACACATCCTTCCTTGGGTGTATGCAGGGAACTGGGAGAGGACTTGTGGTGATGAGAAATTGGGCTGGCCAGGCAGTGGCTGTAGAGGAGGAAAAGGAGGACCAGAGATGGGTTTTTAAAGGGCTGCATGGCCCTATTGGAGCCACCAAGAGGGAAGGTTCCCCCAAAAAGGAAACGCTTGGAGAAACTTGAAGGTAATCAAATCCATGAAAGTGAAACTCAAAAATGTGGAGAGCTGTCATTCTCTTTTCCTATTTTTGTCACTACAGGTACGTTTCTAAATTATTTACGGTAATCATTCAACAGAAATCCTCAAAGTTATCTTATTATAAAAACATCATACAGTCAAACATGACACTAAATTCAGATAATTAAAAGCCCATTCAACCAAGGATTAAAAATGAACATCAGCAATGACAAAATCCAAAAGAGGTAATTTTTTTTAAAGGCATACTAAGAAGACAATAAAAATTGCCTTAAAGATGTATATTGTAAGACTGAAAATATCAGAAACCACTGTAAGATTTATAATCTCCAAAGTATATTACAAGAGCATTGTAAGTCATATGCCTAAAGCTAAGAAGTGCTTATTTTCCCTCTGCTTCTCTGCTTTTCTCTTGAAAAAAAGAAAAGAAACATGAAACAACTTAAGTAATATTTATTAGAAGTACTTCAACTTTTATTTATAATTTTGTTTACAGAGTGTAGAACACTAGAAACTACAGACTGCTGATTTTTGGCTAAAAAACACTGAAGGATACCTCAAATGCTATTGATTTTCTAGTTGAGAATCTAAGGTATGAATTATTCACAGGCACTGACATTTTTTCAACAGTTGCTGAAACCAGCAGATCAACACTTTTAGTAATTCTTCATCAAACTTCTCCCATGACTCAAGGTTCATGTCCATCTAGTATATAGTACAGCTTTGAGCTTTTACCTGTGTTTTCCACACATTCATAAAACTCATTTAGTTGCAGAACTCTTGATCCCACAGGCTTCCAAGCAGCCAGGAGGAGCCATTATATGTCCAACTGCATGTTGTGTTACTTCCACGCTTGTATGTGCAGCATCATGTAGGCACATCTTCTGGGTGCTGTGCTTTCAGTTGGTTAGTGATTATACGTGGTCCATGAACACACTCACAAATGCACACTGTGACAAACCTGGGGGGGGGTGACAACAGAGCCTCCTTAGAGACCGAGAGTGTTTAAAAGTGATTGGCTGTTGGAAAGAAACTCTGGATAGCCCAAGGGAGAGGCTAGATGGGGGAAAGAAAGTAACTGAAATTTAACTGAAAACAGAGAATTGAGGCTCCAGTTGAAGACAGAGTTGAAGAAAGTGTTGAGGTTCAGAACAGTTAACAGTTTTTAGAGAACTGAGGAACAAAGTTGATAGCTGATGAACAGAGTTGGTGTAGAGGGAGAGAGAAAAAAGTGTCAGGCTGGTTTATGAATCTGTAGTTAAAAGGAAAGTTTTACCTTGACAATGTATTTAATAAAGATTTGTTTATATGTTTCTATTAGAGCTGCCTCAAGAAAGTGTTATTTGACTGGACTGGATTATACACACTACCGTAGTACCAATAGCATCACATTCATTTAAGGGATAAATCACTGCTTGTCCTTATATCTGAAAAGGGGCAGATTTAGGAAAAGCGGTAAAGCGAGGTAACTCTGGAAGGAGAAGCCAAGGGGGGACAAGAGTGAGAAGGGTGCTGTGTTCTCCGGAAGGGAGAATAGAAGTAGACCTGCTTGTCATAGTCCTGGCTTGATTCAGAAATCTCCCTGGCTGTTCAGACCTGGACACAGAGAAGTGTCAGACTGGGCAGGACTTGAGTCGTCACACACATACACATTCTAATTAATGAACTGGAAGTAGCCCATCTAGAAAAGAGACCAGCTTTTTTACAGAACATTGTAGAGATGTAAATCTTCATAAATTTTATTCTTTCAGGCAAAAAAAAAAAAAAGAATTATTTGACTTTTTTTTTCTTTCTTCTTGCTGCAAAAAAGTCATTGAAAAATAAACAGTTTGCAAAGATTATTTGCAGTTCAGGACAAATTCTGTGCAAAAAGAAATGCATGCAGGATTTTTCTTTTAGTCTAAGTTTGTTTCACAGAAAACATTTTCTGTGCAGAACTTGGTTTCCCCTCCATGCAGCAAAGCACAACTATCAGAGAGAGGACAACTTTCTTGCCTCTAGGAAGAGACACCAGAGTGGGTGCTGTTGGTGTGCTGGTGCCTATGGGACCAAGCGCAAGCAGAAAGAGGCAGAGCGTACCTACTTACAAGTCTGCTCTGCCTCAAACTTTCACTTGTTGTCTTTACGCAGCCCACTTCAGGCAGTGCAGGCAATTGTTGCTCATCTTTTGGGTCCAGGTAGGAATTTTCTCTTCCCTTTCCAGGAGGCTTTAGCTTGCACTGCATCTGTATAGAATTATGGGATAAGGGTGTGGCAGTAGAAATAGGTGGTCACTGCCAGTAGGCAGGGCGAGGCAAAGGAGCAGTGATGGAGACCACAGCTAGATGCCTATTTGGTGAAAGTGACATTTCCAGAATTGCTCCTGTGGGTCACAGGGCCTAAGAGGTGGGAAAGGAGAATACCTTGAGAAAACCTGGGGCATGTTTTCACTTTATGTCATTGGGCATGAGGGGAAAGTTTCCCTAGGAAGGTTTCCCCTGTTGCTATCTGGTGCCTGGCACTCAGAGCTTGAATGCTTCATTGGATGGAGGGATGAAAAGGAGATCAAGTTGGGACTCCTTACTCAGCTGAAACCTACTTTAGACCAGTAATATATTTAAGTCTTTTACGCCAAGTCTCAAGTCTCAAGTCTCTACCTTCAAGTCTCAGGTCGAGTCTCAAGACCTTGCAAGATACTTTCAAGTCAAGTCTCAAGTCAAATCTCAAGTCTGGGAGCCAACTTTATACCCCAACCTATATTCCAGAATTTCTGGTCAGAGTCAAATAAAGCCAGTTTTAACAATTTAAGTAGAGTCAACCCTTTAGTTTTGCGATTTTGCCATCTGCAGCTTTGGAAGCAGAGAACAGGAGCCTTCTTACTTCCCATTTGTAAAGCTGGAGGCTTTTTCAGAAGTATGGAATAAGATCCTTCTTATTCCCCATTACTGAAGTTTCAAGAGCTTTAGAAGGAAGGATCCTTCCTCCTCAAGCCCATTGCCTATTTCTGTTCCCCTCTGAGATACATGCCTGCACTCTGGGCACAAGACTTGCCTTCTGTTCTTAGGAAAAGTTTTAGAAAGATACGTAGTAGGGACTGGCTACTGAGCAGATCTCAAGCCCATTGCCTATCCCATTTGGTGTTCCCTCTGAGAAATGGGTCCACACCTCGGTCTTGAGACAGATCATCATGTGACCAGTAGGTTGTAAGGTTTCTAGATGAATGTGTTATGTTACTGAACCAAGGGCAAGAAGTTGGTCACTAAAAATATACAAGTCTCGAGTCAATGTGCAATTTTTGCCAAATCAAGTCCAAGTCAAATCATTGAATCTGACTTGAGTCCGAGTCAATTGACTTGAGTCTACATCACTGCTTTCGGCTTGTCAGCCACTCCAAATCATTGATTCAAAGTGAAAGATTTAAATAGTTAACAAATTAACCTTTTAGTATCCAATCCTGTTATCCAGTCTCATCATTTCCTAATCGGTAAGCAGATGTTGTTTTCTGTGCTGTAGAGAAATGTAGTTTTCTGCACAGAAAATGCCATTCTCAGTACAAAAAAAAAATTTGCATTTTTCATGCAGAATAAAAACTTTGAACTGCAATTCTTGTCCATCTAGGATTCTCCTTGTCAGGGTTTCCTGCTGCTTGAGAAATTCAGTTTTTGACCTTTTTTTTTTTTTTGGAATGCTCTTTCCATCTTCCTCAATAGCAGGAGATCTATATCACACCACATAAAGTACACTCAAAGGTTTACCTTGTTCATCAAGTTTTGGAGCAAACTCAGCCCATGTCCTAGTGTGAGCAAGGGCAACCCACAGTGGATAGCTAATCCTGAGCTGACATTGCTAATGGGGCTTATGAAATGGAATGACAGTTGTACGTCTCTTTATGTTTTGTATCTTCATAGGTAAATGAATTTTATTTTTCAGTCTTCAAGTTTGTTTTAGTTTTGTTTTGTTTTGGACTCATTCAGTCGGCAGCTGTTGCTAATACTTTCCACCTCTGATGGCTGTACCTCATCTGTAAGCCAGACATCTCAAACCTTTCTACGTTGACAGAAACTACTGAATTAGTAATCCTATTTCTTGGATAGTCTTCCGTACAATATTCTTGTATTTTAGTAATGTATACTAGACTGTTATAGAAATTTGATCCTGTATCATGGCTCCATCCTACAGAAAACTGAGATTTGTAGTTTAGAGAAGTACATAAAATCCTCTAGCAGGTAGCTCTAATCAAGTACATTCTTCTGATATCAGTACACTTTTCTAACAGAGAAGTCTAGGTAACTCATCAAATTACAGATCCCAAGACTCAATAGCATGCAGCCAGAAGAGTTAAAGTGGGACCAAACTCCTGTAACTGCATAGTATAGATTCTATGTACATACACAATCACAATGGCTTTAAAAGGACCACTCACTCAAAGAATGGTGCACTTGCTTCATTGTATCTGAGAAGGAGGGCTGTAGTGAGACAATGAATGCAGATATATGCAAATTGATCATTTTGATTGGGTGACCCTTTTCTTTATCTTCTGGTAAGCTGATTTTGTTTCATGATGTCTGAGATTTATATGCAAAGATATAGATATAGATATAGATATAGATACAAAAACTAAAAGTGCCTCAATGCTTTAAGTCCCAGTTTGCTATCATATAGTAATGTTTCCTCTTACTGTTTTGTATTTTTATGTTAGACTTTTATTAGATGCTGGCTCTTTTTTAAAGAAAATTCTGTAACTCTACTTGTTAGAGGATTGTTCCCCTCCTTTAAACATTTCTATACCAACTACTAGGGGAAAAATATCATCTTGGCAGCATCTAACAATTGTGATCATATCTTTTTCTCCTTTTGATAACATTTTAGCTAATGGACTTTCTGTCTTGATTTTGCTTCTATAGTTTTTCCATAGTTGTCATGACAACTGGAATCAAAGCTGTTTGTCCAACAGTTGCACAACCATATTGTATCTTTTCCTCCCTTTTCTAACAAGACCAGAAAATTACTGCAACAGCAATGCCTCCTACCAGTTTTTCCTATCAGTATGAAAAAAGGAAACAACTTTTACTAACAAACTAACATTATTTTATTCCCAAAAGGAATACCATCCTTCTATAAAAAATTAACCCAAAGGAAAAATTCCCTAACTTTGAAAATCTATATAAATCATATTTTTATTGTGAAAAGTTAGAATAAATAAAGTACCTGTTTCCAGAACAGAAGCATGTGCAAAAATTTTATGTATGTGTGTGTGTGTGTGCTTTGTCTTGTATAAACTTAGGTGGCATTCCTATACAGATCAACCTGGAAAGAAGCAATATTGAAGTCAGTGAGACTTACCTGTGAGCAGACATGCATAAGAACCAAAGTGTTGCATACTCTTACACCAGTGGGGACAAAATGAACTGAAATAGAAAGTTAAAGAGAGTTTCAAGGGTTAATTGGTTTTATGTGGTGTGTGAGTGGCCAAGGAAACAGCAAAGACAAAGGGTACTTTAATCAACACAAATCTACTTAATAAAATGCTCTGCCTTATCTAAACAAGTGTAATTGTCTGTCAGTGTTAATTATTGTGCTGTGAATTTATATTAATGGAATCCTACAAATTAGATCTTTCTGCCTATGCCTCTGTCTTGTTCAATTTATATACAAAACAGCTCCCCTGTATCTAGACTGTCACCATCCAGGAGATTTAGCCCTATTCGTTTTTTTTAAGACCTCAAGGGTTTCCCAAAGCTGAGACCAAGAAAAACTGCCCAAAGTGGATCTTAAGTTTTGACTAAACACAATCGATATCTTAAACTTCATTCGCAGTGGTTCTCAACCTGTGGGTCCCCAGATGTTTGTGGACTTCAGCTCCTAGAAGCCCCAGCCACTATGGTCAATGTTCAGGGCTTCTGGGAGCTGAAGTCCAAAAACATCTGGGGACCTACAGGTTGAGAACCACGAGGTTTTCAGTGGGCTTTCACGGTCATCAGAACTTCACCAGGGCTTCTCTGCTTCATCCATCTTGATATTCTCTTGGAAAAGACCTTCCTAGTTCCCCCAGCATCTGCTTCTGTCAAGCATGAATGATTATTAGCCTTGGTCTACATTAGGATAGTTTCTACCAATGAAAATGTGTCAGGAATGTTCAGAGTGGAACAAGAAAGTCCCACCTTGTATGTCTGTCATTCTTCTTTCCTTTGTTCTGAATTTTGTTCTATCCTGTACTATCCTGAATGATTTAACTAGAGAAACTTATCAACAAAATATGTAATTCAACTCAGCAAAACTTCAGACAAATCCGCCCTAGAAAATCCATCAGCTTGCTCGAATGCTTGGAAGGGTACTTTCAAAAGTAATTAGCTACCATTCCAAGGAATTATGACTCAGTTGCCAGTGTCATCTTGAGAAAAGGAAACTCCAAATGTATCCAAAACACCTTTTAAAAAACCTTTTAATGAGTGTTCTTGGTTTTTTGTAAAAAAAGGAAAAAGTATGAAAACCTCATCTACAGAGACAGAGCATGCCCCTTCCACAGGCAGCTGGTCTTGTGCAGAGAGGAATGTTGGGAACGTGCTGCCAGGATTGTGATGGGACAATGTGGGAGAATGTCGTCATGCAGAAAAGGCCTTAGTAATTCCACATACGGAACTATGATGCACTAAGATATTTTCCACCCCCAGATCAATTGTAGAGCTGTGTAAGTCCCTCCTTCCTGCCCCCATGGCCACTCCATGCTTGGCAGAGGATAGAGTACCTGGCTATAACCCTGTAGCCAAACACACAATGATTACTGAGTCTGTTGGGTCCTCTGGAGGTTTCAGTTGCTAATATAATCATCTTATGTCTGTCTATAGAGATATAGCCCTCTTTCTCTACATGGTATGGAATGGCCACAGGCGGAGGGCGGGGGGCAGCTGGCGGCTGGCAGCTGGTGGCTTCATTGGTTCTATAGAAGGTTCAGGGAGAGCTTTGGTTACTGCAGGAGAAGGAATGGAATGCCAGCCTCTGCAACAACTGCTGATAGACATATGCAGGTATAAAATTAACAATGACAATGAAAAGCATAAATTTTATGAAAGCAAATGTGGTGCAAAGAGGTGATGGTGGTGTCCTGCTCTTTCACTGGCATTGTATGTGGTATCCGACAGCTTATTAGCACCCTGCCATTTTCTTCTTCAATGTATTTTCTATTCTTACGTAAACAAGACAAAACAAAAAGACACATATTTGGGTGAATAACATGATAAATGAAAGCATTATTTATTTATTTCGGCATTTATGTCTTGCCTTTTGGCTGTAATAGCCCACAAGGGGGCTTAGAACATAATTAAAGCAAAAACAAAGCACACAATAAAACATGTTCAATGCACAATAAAACCTGACAGCAAAATAAAAATACAAAGAAAATGGGAACAAAGGCAAACATCACAGCACAAACATCCAGATTCAACTGGAACAAAGTCTGATATTTTCCTTCTGGTCAATGCTGGCTCCAGTTTTTTTCATACTGAAGAGGATGCTGGCCTTCTGACTGCATGAAAAATCCAAATGCTTCTAAAAGTAGACCACCACAGCCAGTAAGCCCATTTATTTGGAGAGGGGAGGTCACCAAAAGATGTTATGCCAAGGGTGGCCCATGCTTTTCCTGAGACTGAAGCAAAGCCCCACCAAGACTTCACGGCAACCTCATTCTGTTCCTCTAGTGAGGGAGGATGACCTGGGCATGGCAACACTCCCCCCGCC
Source organism: Iguana delicatissima (assembly GCA_948472985.1). NCBI lineage: Eukaryota > Metazoa > Chordata > Lepidosauria > Squamata > Iguanidae > Iguana > Iguana delicatissima. The sequence goes on from CAOKZL010002152.1 coordinate 95,289, forward strand.
CGCCTCAGTCCAAAACAAAGATGAAGGATTTGGTGGCATCATCCGCATTTCCCACCATATCCCAGAAAAAGGACAAGAATACAGGAGTGATGGTTAAATGCCCCAAAAGGAAGAAAAAGGTAATGCCGTCTACTTGTGATCAGACCATACCACAGAGCTAATATTTTTATTATTGGGTTTTGAGGTTGCAGGAGCAAAACCACTGTATTTTGAGCCATTTAGAGGGTAAAAATTGCCTGCAGAAAATCTTTTCATTTTTTTAAAACTCTGAGAACTTTGGAGAGTGGCTTCAGGGGCTCCACTTTGGACACCCAAGGGCCACATGCACCCCATGGGCTGCAATTTGTCCACCCCTGCTCCATTATTGGAGTATGCTCCATTACTATAGTGCTGGCTGTTTCAGGAAATAGCTGGGTCTCTTAGGTCATTCCCACACTCCAGGATTCCATAGGATGTTGAAAGTGGAATAATAGCACTATAATACTCTGGTGTGGAAATGGCCTTAGAGCCAGCCTTTAATGTGGCTAAGCTGCAGGGATACCACTGTCTACACTTTCTCCTTCTAGGGACACTGCTGTCTTCTTCTGGAGAGGATTATGGGCATTACTACATCCTTCTCTTCTTCCTCTTCCTCCTGTTTTGGGCAGGAGAGAGGATGGCCACTGTTGGCAGTTCTCTGAGGGTAAGAAGTATAAGCAGCAGGAACCAAGTCAAGATAGGATAGGACAGGAAGAACTGCTGTTCCTAGCATTCTGCTGAGCGAGGTGATCACATTATCCATCTGAACAGTAGCACTGACCCTGCTGCATGCAGAGTAATCCTTTGACCCTAAATTCAGCCTTGAGGTAGAAAAGAAGAAAGCAGGGACTTAACTGTTTCTGCCAGAGCAGTCATCACAGATGTAGGTATACTCTGGAACATTTAGTTCAATTTAGGAGAATTTTGCCCAATATTTCCATAAGTATAGTACAGTTTCCACCATAATAAAGGTGGAAACTGAAGCCGAGAAGTAATAAAAAGGAAAGGTAATAGGAGTGCACGAGCCTTCAAAATATTTTTCATTTCTTCACAGAGGCAGAGGTGTAATTTATTCCCAATTAATGATGCAGTTTAAAGAATCATGCAGCAGTGTGCCTTTTTTCCAGCTGGGATGGGCCTCCACCTAATCGTTACCAATCAAAATTCATAATTATTCTGAAGATGCATTGAAGCTAAGATGACTTAGTGGAATTTAAGACCCTTCAAAAGGCAAGCGAAGCTAACACCACTTTCTCCACCTTAAAATAATACATTTAGCTCAGCAGGTTTCACACTTTGCCACAATCCATTATGGTTACCTGCCAGCCATTTTCTAAAGAAAGTGGATTTGCCCCTGCCGTAAGTGAGAAACACACCACTTTGTCCAGCTGTAGCTTGCAACGAAATACTTGGACCATTTTTCAGAAGTGAAAAATGACCAGTGAAGCTTTTTGTTTTTAGAGAGGAAAACTGAACCAGGCATTAGTTGCAGACATCAGACAAAATGCTTTGCTACACAGCAAGGGACAAACAGTCAAGAGAGAAGATCAATATGGCTTCATCTGAGTCCAGTAATGCAAACTTGAGACTTCTGAATTTCACACCTACTACATATTGCCAATTATTTTCATGCATTCTCTATTAAGGATGTAGGGGAGTCCAATATTCATAATAATATCTAGATATCAATATGTTGTTTTGGCCCAACTAATTCAGAAAAAATCATTAAGTGGTTAGTTAATAATTTAATGGATTTTTAGTGATTAGTGGATACTGGATTGTTAAAAAGAGATTGGAAAAAGATCTTGAAGGTGTGTTATTGAAACCAACCAACCAAAGTTCAGTGCCTCCATTTTATTTTTTCATCCATGAGAAGGAACTGTTGTTCACAAGAAATCAAGCACACAGGCAACTGAAAGTAGTCTCTTTATCAAAAATTGTCAGAAGGTGGCCACAAAGACAAGGGGTCTTTCCGCCCTACACTGTTAGAGTGCTATTATTCCACTTTCAACATCCTGTGGAATTCTGGGGTTTGTAGTTTACTGAGGCCAAAGAGCTCTCTGGCCAAGAATTCTAAATGGCTCTCCCCAAACCCAGGATCCCATAGGATGTTTAAAGTGGAATAATAGCACTATAACAGTGTAGTACAGAAAGGCCCATTAGTGGCTTTACCTTTTGTGAATCTATCTAATCCTTTTTGATAGCTTTAAAAGCAGTTTAACCTAAATAATGAGGATACGGCTATTACACTTACTTATCATGATAGCTATAATGAATGTTGAAATGAGAGACAGTATGCCCCTGAATACCACAGCGAGCCACAGTGAGGCAAGGTTTCTCTTGCTGTCAGGTCCTGTTTGTGAATTTAATCACAGTATTTGGTTGTCCTCTGTAAGTCACAACATGCTGGACTAGCAAGGCCTTTGTTCAGATTCAGCAGAGCACTTCTTCTGTTCAGGAGAACCTTGGTCAGCATCACACAAAAGCCCAATTGCTAACTATCTTAGAACCCATATGGACATCAGTAATGGGGATGAAATTAATATTTTTTTTAAAAAAAAAAAGTATTTGAAAATAGTTGAACAGGTTTATCAAGCATCAGAAAACTCGGACGAGAAGAATTCTAAACAGGTGAGAATCTTAATAGTTCAGGAATTAGGCTGTGCAAAAAAGAATGCACTTTTTGCAGGAAAAAATGGCATTTTCTGTGGAATTTCTTGTGCAGAAAATGGCATTTTTGGCACAGAAAATGGCATTGTTTAATGTGTAGGAAATGTGTTTTCTGTGCCTTTTGTACATAGGCTGTCCTCTCCAGTATTTGGTATTCAGGGGAACACTGTATTTCATTTTAGACATTATATATAGTTATCATCACCATTCACTGTTTTGTGCAAAGTCATGAACTATGAATAATCTTCAGAAGTTTCACAGTTTTCAATGATTTTCTCATGGTGTTAAGAAAAATGATAAAATTATTTGTTCTTGCATCTATTATTTACGAAAATGCACATTCCCAACAGTAGCCTGTGCCTACATTGGGACTGTGAGCCATGTATCTCCATGCTGTTTTCTGAGATGTCCCTTGCTTCCAACCACTGCTTCTAACCATTTCAAGTAAAGTTATTCTTTCTCCTTCACACTGATGATATGGGGAAAACAACTCAGACTTTGCAAGATTTTGGTCAACACACAACATCAGGAGTATCAGGAGACACTGAAGATTCTCCAGTTCTCCTGTGATTTCATACCTTCAGTATGAGAGTGAGGCACTAGGTAATTTTTTAATGCCATTTTGGATTATTTGCACATGCACAGAAACTCTTTATGCAGTAATAGCACCTTACCTGTTGTTGTACTTAAGACACCTGGAAGCATAATATTAATATTCAGTTCTGATTACAGAAGTGCATGTGTGTGCTTGTGATGCTGCTGCACATGCATACCCATCTGCCCCTCCTGAGACTGGCATTCAGCTCAATATTTAGTGAAGCATTCAGCTCGATATTTAGTTAGACCAGTAGTTCTTAAACTTTTCTTTACTGGGGACCCCCTGTAAATATCAATTGTTGCCTGGGGGCCCAAGACTTAACTCAAGATTTAAATACTTAAGTTTAGATTTAAATATTCAAATATTTATTTATTTACTTATCTACTTAAGTCTTCTGGAAACTAGGATTCAAATCCCTGCTCAGACACGGGCCCTTTCCACACCTTACCTCGTTCTGGTGCTGGGGTGCAGGGATCGCGCGAGCAGCCTCTGCTGAAAGGCTCTCCCTTCCCTGCTGCTTCGGCTCTGCATGAGCTGCCTGCTCGCACAAGAGCCCCACCTCTTCCTTCCGCAGTGCAGCCTGGGACCTTCCCAGGCTGCATTGGGGCAGGAAGTGCGACCGGCCCGGCTCCAGAGTCTCCGCACGCCAGGTAAGTGTGCACGGAGCCCGGGAGCAATACACTATCACACACCATTTTTGGCTTCAAGCCGAAAATGAAAAGGTGCGCGATCAGCCCCTGCTGGCCCCTGGAGCATCATGCAATTGTGAGTGCATCATGCAGAGCGCTCCTTGCAATTGTGTGACACTCCAGGCCCTCTTTCGCATGGCAAATGCCATGTGAAAAGGGCCTGGGTGACCTTGGGCAAATCACATGCTCTCAGCGTCAGAGGAAGGCAGAGCACCCCCCCCAAAAAAAAAAACCCTGTGATAGGATTTGCTTAGGGTTACCAAAAGTCATTAAGTGACCAGAAGACACACAAGAACAACATGCTGATGACAGAGGGAGGTTCTGTCTAGCCATCATCTCTCTCCACTTTGAAAACTGGCTTATGGCAACCGTAAGGAGAACATATCATGGGGGTTTTCTTGGCAATATTTGTTGCCTTTGCTTTGCCTTTCTCTGAGGCTGAGACAATGTGATTTACCTGAGGTCACCCAGTTGGTTTCCATAGCTGAGTGGGTATTGCAAACGAGGGAGCAGTTTCAGTACCCCCACACACACCCTGCTGCCATATCCTCGGACTCCAAGTTAAGAATCATTGGGTTAGACATCTGGTTGCACATTCGGTTGTGCAACACTGATATTCTGCACAAGGGTCACATAGCACAATCAGTGCCTAACTCAGCCTACAGAGATTTGTGGTATGCAACCCCAATGTAACGAGACGCCCAGAATATAATAGTTAATCCCAACCAGAGAGGACTAATTGATTCAATGGGAATTAAGTAGTTCAGCAATTTTATATGCTCAGTACATTCAGTGTTTTTACTCTGGTTCAGCTTAACAGTTGAATATACTCATGCTTCAGTGCCTGGAATCTGATGGCACTCATTTCAGGTTTCACTCTCTGATAATGAAAGATCTAGCTGGAAGCAGCAACCATTACAGCTCTTGGTTTGGATTCTGAATAATAATAATGAGAACAATATCATATAAAATGTGTTTCTGTGAGCATTAAAAGTTACAGTGGGAGATAGATAATGTGATGAGAAAGTTTTATTGGAATTCTCCAGGGATAAGAAAAAAAAGAAACAGATCGTATAAGCCAACAAAAAGTATAGGAATGACATTTTTATTATAAATACTTTAATCATGATGATTGTGTTTCTTTCTTGGTGCTAGTAATTTCCTGTTCTTTCATATTTTCCTCCCACTGAAGGGATGCAAACAAATCTTATAAAATTAGAGCTGTGTGTCTTTAAAAAACAATAAAGCAAATTTCTGTGTGATGACAACATTTAAAAATAAATAAATTTAGTCTGTGCACTGTGTTTATATAGAAAGCTCTAAACAGAGCTGAATAGCAAACTTTGATTCAAGACTGCTGCAATAATTATTGCCCATAAATTGGCTCAAATGTCCACATACTCTGGTTGTGATATATATTGTTGTGTGTAACTTTGTTGTCCCCTGACAGAAATATACATCCCATCAGATTTAAATATATTCACTGAAGTAATCTGCAAGAAAGGTCCCACTGTTAGGCAGAGTGGGACAACAGTCTCAGAGGACACATGCTGAGGGTAACAGTTGTGGGTTTCCACCTTTTCTTCCTGAGCCCCCTTGCCATTCCTTTCTCTTAGAGGACATAACTGTGAGTGCAACACCTTGTCTTGTACCTTCCTTAACTAGCCAGCTGCCCTCAGGTGTGGTTTGAAATCCCATCCTTTTGCTAGTATAGTAAGCCTCCACTGCTAGACCATTAAGCTTTTGTTCATGGGATGGTGCCATCTTGTTCTTTGCCACTAGAAATAAAATGTTGTGGTCTGGCCTTCCCCGTCTATATCTGCTTTGTTCACATTGTTACCTTTACTTCTGGGGATCCCCTTGGGAACACCTTGATTAGCTCCAAAAATGCCAAAATTGGGGAAATTAGCACAGCACTGGCTTTTAACAACGCGGAGGGCAGGGCAACACTTAGCGAGATCTTTTAACCCAATGCCTATGGAGTCAGATCATGGAAGAACCAGGCTAAAAGTTCAATCAAGATATTTTATTAGAAAATATTTTCACACACATATACTCAGAGGCAATTTATCTCTTGCAAACCCACAAGGACTATCAAGATGGAAAGAGGTGAAAATAGACAGAGGAAAAGCGGAAGGATTAAATCTTGGCCGGGGAAAAAAGACAAGTGGAGAAAAACTCAGCGCAAGGAGAGGGGCTAAGGGGAGTCTCAACTAACAGGGTGATGGTCTGCTAGTGAAGGATGGAAGAGCTCCGAAATGGGGTCTCAAAAAGGGGTCTAGTTATAGGGTGAAACATGCCTTGGGGGCAGACCCTCTTTCTGGAAAGTATAATGGCCGAAACTAAAGGATAATGGTTGAGTGATAGGCGCCTGATGGCTGCAGGATAGCTGCCTGATGGTTGCACCGTGTAACTGGACCTTGCTTTGATATGTTTCGCTTTGTTTCAAACATTCCAGGGGGAATCAGGCAACCTCCACGAGGTATTGTTGTGGCTGATGGTCCGTTACCTGTGCTTACGTGCCTTTCCAAGGTTTCCTATGGAGACGTGACGGGGAAGTTTCAGGTCTTTGATCTTTTGTCCGATCACTACCCTGACTGTCTATGCCCCAGCCTAGTCACCTCTGGCTTGGATGCATTTTAATATTAAAATTATACTCCCGGGATGAGGTCTGCTAGCAGAGGTTACAACATGCCACTCTCTGTAATGGATTCTGTCTTTTATCTTCCCCTCAAATGCATCTAACATATCCCCTTCTTTAGTAATACCATGGCCAACATCCTACAACTTTTTAGTAGACTGTGAATGTGTACTATTATAGACACCCTGCTTCCCTCAGTTGTGCACCTAAGGCCTTTTCCGCACGGACTTAAAGAAACGATGCAGAGCGTCCTCCAGAGAGGACGTCTACACCTGGAAGCGGACTGGGTCGGACCTACTTTGTGTAGTTCTGCAACTCAGCCCTCCCCCGAACGACCCAAAGTGGTCATTCAGCGTGCTTTTGAAAGACCGCTTAAAACAGGTCTTTCAAAAGCACAGAGCGCGCCACTCTGTGGCCACGCTTCGGTGCAGATTTGCAGGCTCACACCACTGCAAGCCTGCAAATCTGCCAGGGGCGGGCTTTAGGCTGGCGAGCTTCACCGGCCTCCACCAACTAGAAGCCGCCATTTTTGTCCCCGGAGCAGTGCGGAGCATGGCCACGTGCCAATATTACACAAAGCTCACACATTGTGCAATGGTCAAATAAATATATGAGAGAGAACTCTGTGTGAACCTGCAGGGTGATTGGTTGCACTAGGAGCTACACCAGTTGGTAAACCAGGTGTAAAAGTAGTCATACAATCATTTGTTGTTTTCTGAAAGATTGCATAGAACTAGTTTTAGACTAGCCAAATATGTCATCAGGATTCCAGCCCCTTATCTTTTTCCCACAGTTGATCTTCGTCTGCTTCATTTGCTTCATTTTTGTGGCCAAGTTCAAAAATTGCAAACTAAGGATTGGATATTATTAATAAGTTGCCCACACACTTCTGTATTCCACTGAGATATCTTTTCCTTTCATTTTCTCAGTTCTGATTTGGAGACATGTTTTAGCCTTCTTCAAACATTGTGCCTTTTGAGTAACGATGGGGAAAATGAGCATAAATATATGAGTACCATCCCTTCATTCCTTCATTGTTATTGACCCCACAGGGTTTCATGTTAAGGGCAAACATCAGAAGAGGGCAGATTACTCTGTTGATGGCAGCTCTCTCCTCAGTTAGAACCCCGATATTTCAGGATTCTGAACTGGACAGGAAGCCTCCATCAGTAAGGAAGCCCCCTCAGTCTAGATGTTCTCTTTCCAAAGACATGGCATGCAAGGAACACTGATCCAGTGGTAAATTAAGAAGTAGAAATGTTCATCATGATGGTCTCCACAGTCATGTCCTAAGGAAAAGCCCAAGCTACAGGCAGCTGTTCTGAGCACTCCCTTTGCTCCATGTAATAATATTGAAACAACCAAAGAACAGCAGTATATGCCATAATAGCCCATTTAGAAGGTTGAAATGACAGGCATAGAGCAGTAACATGGCAAAGAGAGAGCTTGAAAAGATTAAATAGAGTTGGTCTACAATTCCCAGAATCCCCTAGGCATAACAGTCATATTAGCTGTTCAGTTCCAGGAGTTGTAGTTCCAAAATTAATGTTCCTAAATTTGAGGCAAATTGCAGTGTAGTGAGCTGAGGAAGGAGTGCTGCTGGTAGATGAGCTGGTAGATGAGCTAATCTGATAAAACAAATGTGTCAGTGCTTCAGTTCTGCAAGTCCTGGCTCAGCTACAGAATTGATAAGGGTGCCTGGAACATATATATTGGAAATGTTCCCCTCCCGCACATCTGAATGGGGATGGGGCAGAGACAATGCCATAGAGGGTTTGTGGTTTGCTGTGCACCAATCATGGTAATAATAATATGGGAGAGCCAGTGTGGTTTAGTGAGTTGAACACTGGACTAAGATCTGAGAGATCAACATCTGAATCCCCACTCATGTATATGATTCAACTAGCTGACTTTGGGCCACTTGTACTCTCTCAGCCTTTGAGGAAGGAAATAGCAAATTTCCTCTGAGTAAATTTTGCTAGGAAAGCCCTATTATAGGCTCATCAAAAGTTGGAGTCAACTTGATGGCACTTAACAAGAACAAGAATAATAGCGGTAAATGTGAGTTAGTAGAAATCTTCATGTGAAACAAAGACGATTTCTGCACTACCCTGTTATAGTTCTATTATTCCACTTTCAACATCCTGTGGAATTCTGAGACTTGTAGTTTACTGAGGCCAAAGAGCTCTCCGGACGAGAATTCTAAATGCCCCTCTTTAAACTGCAAACCCCAGGCCTCCATAGGATGCTGAAAGTGGAATAATAGTACTGTAACAGTGTAGTACAGAAATGGCCAATGAGGAAGGGAATAAGAACATGAGCCCAAAGTTCATTTGCAGTGGGTTAAACTTCAATTTCACAGTGACAGCTGAACCAGGACTATATTTTGTTAACAGACTAGGGAAAACAGTCCTCCACGATAGGTTTCAAAGCCTCTCACTCAGAGGGACCTTCAGACCTTCATATTTTGCCCATTTTTGTCAGTAGCCTTCAACTTTCATGAGAAGTTTAATGGTAGAAGAAGCCATTAAAAAATTAAGCAACATTAACAATGATATTATTGCCTCAAAGTGTTACATACTAGCTTTATCACCCATTTTCTTCTTCTTCAATAACTCCACAAAGGCTGGAAAAAGGAGAGGAAAGAATGGATGAAAATCAGGTCACCCCTTCACAGAGCGAGATAGACTAACTTAATTGGTTTGTATCGCTCGATGGAGAATAACAGCGGTGTAGTTCTGAGTAAAATACTTCAGCACGTAATTACGACTTCCTAGAAATGGATCCAACCTGGCTCCCTCAGAGCAGCTGCAGGAGATCTCCTCTAAAATAACAGTAACAGCAGGCAACAGTGATATAAGGCTGTTTACCCAATCTCGTTCTCTGTTGTGTGTTTTTTTTCACATCTCGCCGTATAAAGATGACCTGAAGGAAATTAGACTGAAAAAACTACATAAAACAAGTTTAACTTGCATGGAAGAACAAAGAGGTCTGTCCACTTTGCCTTAAGAGCAATGCGGGCTGTTTTTTCCACAATTCTTACTGTGCCACCGTAATATTGCAAAAACACAAGACTAATGTCAGCACCATAATAATACAAGAAAAGGCTTGCAAGTTTGGTGCCTATGGATTGTTCTTTTAATTGAAGGCTTCAGTTATTACACACTATAAGCAGAAAGTACTCCATGATCTTTGGAGGGAGGCGAAGCCATTATTATGAAAGGAAGGCAGCACTTGACAGAGGCACACAGGGAAGTGCGAGCGGCAAATTACTGTGAATTGTTTTGACACAGTCCTTAAATGGACTTAATTTGCTTGCACAGCTCTGTCATATTTCTAAAGTGCATAAGAGGCCATGCAAGTGGTTTGAAAGAAGCCACTGCTCTCAAATGATTGTGAAGTATTAAAAGAATAACAAAACTGGATAAAGGCAGACCTGGATCCAGAGGTGGCCTTCCATGAACAGAAGACTTCTTCCATGAATAGAAGTGCTTAACGTTAATTTCACACGTGTAGTGATGGATGAATCTGTCAGCTTCTTTTACCCACATTTATATTTTTTCTATATCTCAAATTCTCTCTGTCCTGTTTATGCAGAAATATGCAGATTCTCCAATGTTCTTATTGAAAATGAATCTACCAAAATTCTCATTTATCCACATTGGCCAAATTCAACTGTTATAGCTAGTCTCTGTTTGGAGAAGACCATATTGTACTTGCTTGCCATGTATCAGTTGAAGATGCAGTAAAAATCAGGCCCTTTCCACAGCTTGCCTTCTTGTGGCAGCATCCGGTGGCAACCCAGCAGTGGCTCTGCCAGGAAGAGAGTGCAATGGCAGCGCTCCCCTCTGCAATGGGACTGGCTCCCTGCAGAAGGGAGCGTGATGAACTCGCCACTTCCTTCTGCAGCACAGCTGGGTTCTTCCCCAGGCTGCGCTGGGGCAGGAAGTGCCACGATCATGCTTCCAGGCCTTCTGCAGGACAGGTAAGTGTGGGATGGTGGCACAATTGCGGGTCATTGAAAGAGAAAACTCATCAATGATTTAACCTGTGATTGCACCACCTGATGGCAGGAGGGGAGCGAGGCTGCAACAAAATCATGCAAAAGTGTCATCACTGTCCCATCCTTCTCCCATCCCCATGGTGAGATGGAAGAGTGCTGCAGAAAGCTCCTCAGATGGAAACCTGAAGTTAACCTAAAAAACATAGTTTTCAAGGAAGTAGTCATGATCATCTCTTGCAGCATAAAAAAGAGTAAAGGGGGGAGAAAAAAAGAAATGTGCAGCAACTTTAAGACTTTTTTTTTAATTTTAGCATGATTTTTCAGGGATATAAGCCCACTTATTCAGATGCAGCCCAAGTTACATTAAGGGCTGAGGTATACATCACATTTATATAGCTCTGGGGGTGAAATAGAATGTAATAGGATCTAGAAAGATGCAAATCATGTCCCTTGCCCTAAACTTTCAAAAGGCTGGACAAGGAGATACAGGTCTTTCAGATTAAAGTGGTCAGCTAGTGTGAATGCATGAAAGTAATAAATCTGCTTACCAAAAATTGGTTTTCCTGGGTTCAGAACTCTCGTTGAAAAAATTCCTTTTTCTACGTGTGCAGTTGCAAGCACTCTTGTGTTAATATAAATTGTGTGGCAGCAATTGCTCTGTATACGCTACATTGGACAACATTTCTGTGCAAGTGGATTAATGAACACAAATCTGACATTAGAAATGACAACAGCCAAAAACAATTTGCAGAACATTTCAACCATCTGAGACAGTAAGGGATTTACAGATTGCAATCCTTGAACAAAAAAATTACAAAGGAAGACTAAAATGAGAAACAGCTGAGGTGTCAACAAAGGTATGAACAAAGCAGAGGTGTGAACAAAGACAATTGTTTCACGTCACACCATATCATAAACATAGGCCATTGACCCCATCCTGTCATGGGGACACATTGAAGCTGGGCTACGATATGTGCTGCTGCAGGATGTCGTTCTTCCACTCCTGTCACGTCCCCAGCAGGCACAATTGTGCATTATACTATTACCAAAAGTAAAAATTTAAAAAATCCAGTAATAGGCCCCTTTTGCATGATGATCACGTCACTGGGACCATGTAGAAAGGGTGGAAGCACTATCTAGGCACTTCCTTCCTTAGTGCAGCACAGGGAGAGACCAGCTGCACTGCGGAAGGAAGGAGCATGTCCTGACCACTACTGTCCACCAGCAGCCGGTCAGGCGCAGAGGAGCATTTAGGACACTCTCCCATCCTGGCAAAGGCACTGCCAGGATGATGCTGGGATGTTGCAGGATGAAGGTAAGGTGTGAAAAGGGCCATGGTTAAACACACTGGGAGTCAAAGCAAGGCTTCAAAGAGTTAAGCACTTGAAATCCTTTATCCAGATAAATGCATGCTTCAATTATTTTTACTTTCTCTCACACAGTGTTTTTAAAATCCCAGGTTTGTTCTGTCATGTTTATTTCTGAAAATGTGGGTCAGAATCCTCTATGGCACTTACAAATGCATAACCTAGAGTTATGCCATCAAGACTGTTATGTATGATTCCTATTTGGTCCCTAGTTTATGGCTTATGTAGGGACTATGAAAATCCCTCAGTCCATACTTACCAGGCAACCTGTTGATCAGGAAGCAGTTGACTGATGTTCCCGCCCCACCCCATCACATGATCAATCTCTGGTATAAGGGGGAATAGCAACAGTGGTCTTACTTCTTCCTGTGACACCAAAGACTGCTCATGGGAAGAGGTAGGAACCAGCCAGTTATTTCCTGAGTGATCAGAGAACAAACTACTGTCAATCACAGCAGCTGCTCCCTGCTAAGCAAGAATTGGGTGGTAGGTTGGGTTGGGTTGGGTCAGGATTCAATGCAACTATGATGATTATGAATAAGTATCTCCCATATAGGATTCTACTTGTGAATTTTAGAAATTTATTATTTAAAAAAAAACTGAAGACAATTCAGTGGTTAAATGCTGGTACTGCAGAGCCCTGGTACCCTGGTGGCACAGTGGTTAAATGCCAGTACTGCAGCCACAGGGTTGTGAGTTCGATCCTGCCACGCTCCAGGTTGACTCAGCCTTCCATCCTTCTGTAGGTCAGTAAAATGAGTATGCACCTTGTTGGGGGCAATTAGCTAACACATTATAAACCGCTTAGAGAGCACTTAGCTGATAAGCAGTACAGAAATACACATGCTATTGCTATTGTTAATTCTCACTCACCCCTAAGTACGAAACCCTTTTTTCATGAAAATAGAACTGAAATCTAAGGGTAGTCTTCAAATTGTTGCACAATCTCTTGCATAAGGTCTGCACAAGGTATTTTAGAATCTTACGAACAAAGTCTTTAGAGTAATTCAGGATGTACTAAATTCATCAACAGGGTTTGTACAATTGTTTGCAGAACATTGCCACCAAAGGAATATCTTCTGCTGGTATATCTCTGGATCTATTGCACTAATGACACATTATGAATGGTATTTTGTTGGTTCCAACTATAGTAGAGTCACTCAGTCATTGAATGGTGAGCCAGCATATAGGAAAATCTCATTGATTCAATTTATCTACTCTGGTTAGGATTAACAACAGGATTTAGGCCTAGGGTGAAACTCTCATGGTGACCCAGTTCTGATGGACTCATCCATCCTTAGAATGTTTTGTCATAAGGGACAGCAGGATTTATCAATGCAAAATACAAAAAAAAAGCCAATGAATGAAATAGATTCGTGCAGCAGGAATTGTTAGTGGTGGTATCCTATTTTCGGAATGCCCTTCTCAAAGAGGTACTCTTGGTGCCTGTATTAGTATTTAATTGACAGTCAATCGAAACATTTTCATTTTCCCAGCCATTTTAATATAAGAAATACCTTCACCTGCTGTATAGCTGTAGTTTCTGCTTCATTATATTATTAATGTTTTGTTTTTATTGTTCACTCTAGGACAAGATAATTCTGCTACTGGGGCTACATTGAAAGTCTTGTGACAAGGCAGTTTTTCCAATCCACTCCTTCTATATTGCCTTAGGTATGAAGCTGTTTCAAAACCAGGCAACCAAGAAATAGGTGGTTTTCAGCAGGTTACCACCACCTCACATTGCCACTGCTGCCACTGCTGCCCTGGATGAGTATGGAGAGTGTCAAACTTCTCACATATGGGACTATGAGCAGTTTGCCCTTGTATAATACTTAACCACAGCATTATACAATCAGCCCTCCATATCCGCGGATTCTGCATCCACAGATTCAAGCAACCATGGCTCAAAAATATTTAAAAAAAAAAATCCAAAAAGCGAACTTTGATTTTGCTATTTTTTTAAAAAATAATAATAATGGGATTTGAACATCAACTAATTTTGGTATCTATGGGGGGTCCTGGAACCAAATCCTAGCAGATACTGAGAGCCCACTGTATTATATTTATATAACTACTATTATAAACGTTATAGATAATATATTTGGCTCGGTTCCTCTATCATAGCCAAAGAGGTTAATCCATGATATATTTTTGCTAACTGAAAACCTTTTCCTCAGTACCCCATCATGACAATCTGAAGCATAGTTAGCAATGACATTACATTTTACAGAACGTAGAGTGTTAACAGTAATTAATGTTGGATTGGGAATTTGAAGTCCCTATGAGTAATAAAACTTACTGAGTTGCTCTGGGCCCTTCAACTCTCAACTTGACCTACTTCACAGACTTGTTGTGAAGATAATATAGGACAACCCTATATGCCATTCTGAGTTCTTTGTAGGTTACAAAAAATAACAAATAAATACTAAATAGATATTGCATAAGAATATAAACTTTTTCTTCCTATTCAACCATTAGTTTTTGCTTAAGATTTCAAGCGCAGTTTTGAGTCCTTACCCCTTTTTTTTGCAAAACTCATCAAAACAACAGTGTCCTCTGTTCAACTCAACTGTTATTCCAAAATGAAATTTTGAGCTGTATGCTTTTACCTAAAGTTATTCACCCTCACCACCAATTCAGCTGTAAGCTCTGATGCAAAAATGATGACAGATCCTTATTCATAAAGGAGCAGGACTGGCAGATGGTATTATAATGCAACAGTGGTTCCAATATACTTATTCTGTTGTTTCTTCTTTTTCCTTTTTCTTTCTTTCTTTTTCTTTTTCTTTTCTTTTTCCTTTTCCAACTTAATGCCTACAGTAAGCTGCTGATTATTACCTTGTAGATTATAGATAAGAAATGTCATATCTAGAGCCTGTCTTTGTTTCTGCGTTAGTGCTGGGAGAAAGGCAAGATATTGAATGAATGAATGAATGAATGAATAAATAAAACTTGAGACCAGTCATACACACATACACACACACACACACAGAAGCAAACATGGGTGTGTGTTGGACATCTTATTTAGAATTAATTCTGTGGACATTTTATTTTGATGCAAGACAATTGAATTTGGTGTCTATAGTATGGCCAGACTAGATGTGACAATGATCCCATATGTAGTTGTGCACCCCATTTTGTGACACTGGGGATTTTTTATATATATACAAGGGGTAGTAAGCAACAAAGAAGGGGAGTTAGCCTCACCTATCTATCTCCACATCTTGCCTTTGTGTACTCTGTTGTATGTTCTTCTCTTTGCTGAGCTTCCTTCTAGTAACAGAGCTAGGTTCAAGGAGAATTGTTTAAAGGAGTGGTATGCAATAAGGCAAGGGTGGAGATGGAGGGCAAGTTTTATTTCTCTTCTATATGCTTCTTTCCATGTAAACATTGTCCTTGTACCACTCCTGGTTTATATGTGAATAGGATAGACACCAGAACCTAAACTCTATTGCTAGTCCCAACTGCAGCAGATCCACCCAATTCATTGCTCAGTGTTAAGTCAGCACTTATGTAATCCCCATTGACTTAATTAGTCTACACTAGCTAGAATTGCCAGTTGGACTGTTGTTGTTAATTACCATCAAACTGGCTTTGATTAATGATGACCCTTTGAATGACCTCCAAGGCATCTTGTTATTTATAACCCTGTTATTGCAAATTCAAGGCTGTGACTTCATTGATTGAGTCTATCCACCTGTCTTCCTCTTTTCCTACCAAGCATTGTTGTCTTTTCTAGTGAGTCATGTCTTCTCATGACATGTCCAATGTACAACTGTTCCAGTTTAGTCACCTTGACTTCTACGAAGAGTTCAGTCTTGATTTGCTCTAGGATTCATTTATTTATCTGTAGTACCCTCTTCCAGCACCATATTTCAAACAGGTTGATTCTCTTCCTATCAGCTTTCTTCACTGTTCAGCTTTCACAATCATACACAGAAATTAGAAGTACTATGGCAAGCCATCCTATGGCATGGTGTGGGATTAAAGCCCAGATATTATGGGCTTTTCAAAATGCACACACATAGCATTAGGATTTCACTTTAACATCCTGTGGAATTTTGGGGTTAGTAGACTGGTGAGGCATGAGAGCTCTCTAGATGAGAATTCTAAGTACTCCTCAGAGGAGACATTGGCCATTTCCGCATGGGGCGAGGGAATCTGTGCTAGTACTTACAGACTTCTTGGCTCCACGCTTGGGTCGAGGCTGGTCCGGAGCAGTGCGTGGCTGCCGCTCTGCACTGATCTGGGGACGAAAATTATGGCTTCTGGTTGGTCGAGGGTCTCAACCAACCGCTGAAGCTCGCCAGCCTAAAGCCCACCCCCCGGCAGATCTCAGGCTCGCACTGGTATGAGCCTGCAAATCTGCACTGAAGAGTGGGCATGGAATGGCGTGCTCTGTGCTTTTGAAAGACCTGTTTCAAGCAGTCTTTCAAAAGCACGCTGGATGACCACTTTGGGTCATTCCAGAGTGGGCTGAGGTGCGTAACTACACAAAGTAGGTCCAACCCAGTCCGCTCCCAAGTGCAGACGTCCTCCCTGGAGGACACTCTGCTCCGTTTCTTTAAGCCCATGCAGAAATGGCCACTGAACTGACACTACTATCTCTTGTTTTCATCTCCCTTCTTTCTGGTAACAAGCAGCATTTTTAAAGTCCTGCACCACTCAGAGTAGTGCAAGGCTCTTCTAGATGTGGCATCTGCCACCATATGGATGGTTTTATTGTACATGCTTGGGTTGCAGACCACCGTTACACTGGCATAGAAGGGATTATTTTGCATTTGATAGAGTTAGGCTTCATAATTCATCTATAGGGAAATCATTTCAGGAGACAAAGGAGTGTGCTAAGCACCAGCTTTCCTTTGAAAACATTTCAGCCTAGGAAGAGGGCTATAAGAGTGAGGGTACAGGAAGCTAAGATATCTCTCTCTTTGCTCTCCTGCCACCAGATGAAAAGTTTTCTACTCCAGCAGGCTTTTAGGATATGACTGGAAGGGGCTTTTAATGATGTGCTGTTTTGTTGGTTTTAATCACATTCTCTTTAATGTATGTTTAAATTGTAGATGGTTTAATTTTCTAATTTATAGACTATTATAATTAAAAAAATAACTTCGTGCACACCAACTGGCATCTTTTTGGGGACTTATGTCTGCAGCAATTAGACTGAGCAATTCCATACATCTGTATCCAGTATAGGGCCACTGTTACGTTACTCTGTAGTGGACCCAGCAAAGTGGCCACTGCACAATGAACCAATGCACAATAGGACTGTTGCACAATAGCACCAATGCACAATGGGGCACTCTTGCCAGTGTCCCATTGTGCGTCTTCACAATTCACTAAGAGGGTTTTTTAGTGTCTCTGCTACACAGCTAAGTATACATAAAGTTACGTAAGGTACAATGTGATACAGGATTCTGGCCATTGATGTTTTTGTATGTTTTGAATCCATGTTGGTGTTGCTATCTTGTAAGTCCCAGTGTTAGGGCAAAGCATTATGTAAATTAATAAAATACATACATACAGAAATCATACCTGAGGATGGCAAGTATACATACCCACTTGGGATTTGAGTGTCTCTAGGGCATTCTCCTTGGAGTTGGACTACACTACTGCAGTGAGGTGAGTTACTGTAAATATTTGCTACATCCATAAACAGCAGTAAATATACTTTTGTACAGCAGCAAATATACTTTTGTACCAACAGAGTTGTCTGTTGTGATCATCCTCAGAACTGTTTCTGGTGTGTCAGCCATGACTAGTTCCCAATCCATGACAATGCCAAACAGGCCACACTTTTTGGCCCTTTCCGCCTGGCATTTGCCATGCGAAAGGGTGCCTGGAGTGTCGCATGATTGTGAGGAGCAATCTACATGACGCAGTCACAATTGGGCGACACTCCAGGGGCCAGCGGGCCCCAATCGCATACCTTTTCATTTTCAGCTTGAAGCCGAAAATGGTGCGCAATCGCTCATTGCTCCCAGGCCCCGCACACACTTACCTGGCGTGCGGAGCTTCCAGAACTGCGCCGGCTGCGCTTCCTTCCCCCGCACAGTGTGGGAAACTCCCAGGCTGCACTGTGGAAGGAAGAGGTGGGGCTCTCGTGCGAGCAGGCAGAGCATGCAAAACTGAAGCAGCAGGGAGCAAGAGCCTCTCTCTGGAGGCTGCTTGCACGATTCCCGCACCCCAGCGCCAGAAAAAGGTAAGGTGTGGAAAGGGCCTCTGAAATGTCTTAGAAGTGCTATTATATCACCTAACAGCCAGTTGCCCTGGAGGCACCCCAAGAAGTGTACTGTCTGGAAACTGTGTGATGCTCTATCAACAGCTTCCCACCAGTCATATTTCCTAGATATGACATAATATAATTTCCTGTCCTTTTTGCTCTCAAGGCATTGCTATAAGAGAGGTCAGTGAGAATTTTTACAGAGATTACTTGCTCTGCTGTGAGTGGTTTAAAAAAGCAATGGGAAAAACGAAACTCTCTATTACCCTAAGCATAATAAGGCAAGTGGCAACCATATCTTGAAAAAAAAATGGATATATTCTTCCTCTCCCCCTGCTTATGCTGTTGAAAGCCTTGCATCAATATCTGAGGGAGAAGGCTTTATTAAACGTCAAAGGGAAAAACAAAAAACAAAAATAGAAAATCCTTGCCCACCTCACAAGGTCAAGTAAGATAACTGGTCACCTGCTTAGATATATTATTAGAAATAGTATGTAGTAAAGAAAACGATGATGGTGGTGGTGGTGGTGGTGATGATGATGATGATGATGATGACTGTCATGATTAACAAGAAGAATAATGCTTTCCAGAGAGCTGTTTTCTTTTTTCCAGAGCCACTGTATGATCTTTTGGCAGGATTGCTTCTCCCTCATCCATTCCCTGAATGGTTGAAAAAGAAATTTTCCATTCACCTCCACTGTGAAATGGTGCTCCATGGATATGTTCCCACTGCAATTTTCGTGATCATGACAGCTCTAAAATGAGTACATATATTTCCTAGTTTAGGATCATTCTGCTACTATAGAATAACAAAAGCTTGTGGACTCATTTCTATGATAGGCCAAAATATCAGTGATGACATCCAGCACGCTAAACCTGCCTCCTCTGCATTTTTGCTTGTTTAACAGGAGAAAATAATTTACTGGTTTCAGAAGCCACAGGACAATCCTTGGACTTATAATTTAATTTTATATTCATTTAGTTTGTATTATGGAGAAGAACATCTGCAGCAACTCCTAACAATGACTACATCTCAGAACAATTATACAATAATGACTAAAGCTAGAGGATAATGTCAAAACCAGACACAAAAAACGAAAAGAAGAACAAACACATGAGTCCTGAGGAGTGAAATTAAATTTTAGCTTTAATTGGGAAAATACTGAAAAATTATCACTGCGCATACCAGTCCTTAAACTGCATAGTCTCCAGTGTTTCACAAATGAAAACTGGGAGACATGTGGCCAAGCAGTATTTGAGTCTTGCTAAGATGGCAAAAGTTATTAATGAAGAACCACATACATGCAAGGAAAGGTTGCAGCAGTTTACTTTTGTCTGAGCTTTCTGGGAAAGACA
Source organism: Iguana delicatissima (assembly GCA_948472985.1). Classification (NCBI taxonomy): domain Eukaryota; kingdom Metazoa; phylum Chordata; class Lepidosauria; order Squamata; family Iguanidae; genus Iguana; species Iguana delicatissima. Next base: position 114,857 of record CAOKZL010002152.1, read on the forward strand.
AGATTCTGCCCCTTCCTCTCCACGCATAAACATCTGTTGACTTAATTGAGTGAGAAGAACTTTTTGCAATTCCAACTCAGTTTACTGAGAACCTGAGAACATAAGCAACATATCTGAGAACATAAGCAACACTGGATCAAACTTAACTAGTTCTACATTTGGTTCACACAGTGGCCACTCAGCTGCCAGTAGGAGATGAACAAGCAAAAACAGGGGTGGGAGATAACATGTTATAAGTAACACGGTTTTGTGAAACAGGTTACTTTTCTGAGTCATTTGAGGCAGGGTGAAGCTGAATGAGAAGCTGTCACCTCATAGAAGTATCAAAGCATGGCCTAAGTGGGTTCTGTTCTGTTTTTAACTTTAAACAGAACTTTCTCACCAGAGACACAAGTAGAATGGGGCAAGAACGGTACATGCCCCAGGTGCCAATGCCAGGGGAGCTCAAAAGAGCCATGCATGTATGGGCGGGGAGTAGGGGTAAGAAAGTATGGGTGCAACTTCCACACTTGCTCTAGGTACTGTTTATGCTAGATACACCACTGTTCCTCACTGCTCAGAGCAACTATACAAATGGATTTAAGTTATCACAATCTCTTGCATAGTAGCTGACACCAAAACAGAATTTCTCACAATATTAATTACCTTCAGTATTAAGAGGAGTACTAACATTCAACACAATGGGACTACAATCTCTACAAGTTATTCCTGAAAAGGATAATCCTAACATTAACCATTGCCCATTCTCTACACAATGAAAATGTAATGAACTACTTTTCAAAAGCAACATTCCAAGTTCTGAGCTATATGTGAGCGTAACAACACCTTGTTACTTATTAAGCAAATTAGCAGAACAGCAGATAAACAACCTAACCTTTAAAAAAGAGCATTAGAGCAAAAGTGCTATATTGATCTGGTGAGCCTGGTCCACTCAGGTGCTGCACAATTTAGGTTCAAAGGATACATTGAAGTAAAACTTAGGCCTTTACTGCACGAAGTTGTCATCCTGGCAAAGCCAGATGTTGTTCCTGGTCCAGAACCCATGCTACCATACAATGTTGTCCCTAACCAGCTGCTTTCCTGTCCCAATGTGTTCCAAATCAGCTCTTTTTTATTACCAGAAAAAATCCAGTAATGGCCTCTTTTCCTGCCGTATTCCATCAGCTGGGTGAGTGTGGTTGCTCATTAGCACTTGATAGCACTTCCTATCAATAGCAATCCAGGAGTGGGTGGGGTGCAGGCAAGCCCAGATTGTCCCTCCCTCAGCAACTCCCATGGCGTGATAAATTCGGAATCTATCACCCTTCTATGCTTATTTTAAATGTCTCCTTTGAGTTAAAATGTTGTTTAAAATATATTTTTGAGTTATAGCACAAAAACGCAATAGTGTATGGATGTGTCATGACATTACAGTGTTGCAGCACTAGTGCGGCTTACAAAAAAAAAACCCAACCAATCACGAGCTGTGGGGCAGGGAAAATGCAGGGAAAAGGACTTACCAATGATGTCATAATGCAGTGGGAACATGAATGGCAATAATGCTACTCATTTGCTTAAGCTGAAAGGGTGCAGCAGAGAGGCCCTTTTCACACCTTACCTTTTCAAGGTGCTTAGGTGCGGGGATCACGCGAGCAGCCTTTTGAGAGAGGCTCTCGCATCCCCACTGCTTCAGCTCCACAGCCGCTGCCTGCTAGCGAGCAAGCAGCGTGAGGGCTCCTCCTCTGGACTTTCCCAGGCTGCGCTGGGACAGGAAGTAAGTGTGCACGGGGCCCTGGAGCAATGTGTGATCATGCACCATTTTTGGTTAGAAGCCAAAAAGGAAATAGTGTACAATCGACACCTGCTGACCCCGGCAGTGTCATGCAATTGCGAGGACGTCATGTGGACAGCTCATCGCAATTGCGTGATGCTCCAGAGGCCCTTTCGCATGGTGAATGCCATGCGAAAAGGGCCAGAGAGTTCATAACCCAATACCATCACAGAAATGTCAATGCTGGGATTGAAATGGAACAACCCACTGTTGATGCATGCTGTGGTAAGGGCCTAAGTTACTGAGTCATACATGTTATAACTTGATTGATGGCAAATAATTTTGTAAAAAAGGTACAACAACAGAAAATATAAGCAAAGACAGTATTCTCATGTCCCTTTCACAAAAACTCTGATACTGCTTTAAATCCAGAATGATAGTCTCCAGATCTGCACTACTAGATGTTCTCGTAGCTCCAGATGGGCTTTTGAGTTCCTCAGCAAACCAACCACATTTCCCCTTCCAAAAACAGGGACAAAAGAACATCTCTGAGACTGAGAGGGGAGAAAGATTCTCACTTCCAGAGAAAGACCTTCCAAACAGCATCTTATCTCACATGAGTTGTATCTCTGTTTACAGAAGTACTTAGGGCCTCCTTCCAGGGTAAGGAGCGAACGAAAAACAAAGACAAACCACAAGGCATACTACGGAGCACTTACAGGTTGGCTTTAAAGAAAGCTATAATGTTGTGGTTGTTAATCGCTATCATGTCAACTTCAATTTATGGTGATCCTATGAATCAGAAACCTCTAAGACACATTGTTATTAATAGCCCTGTTAACTGTCTTGCAAATTCATGTCCATGGCTTCTTTGGTTGAGTCTATCCACCCATAATATGGTCTTCCTCTTTTCCTACCTTCTTCTACTTTACCAAGCACTACTTTATTTTCTAATGAGTCAGGTTTTCTCATGATATGTCCAAAGTATGCCAGTCTCAACATAATCATCTTGGCCTCTAGGGAGAGTTCATGCTTGATTTGCTCTCAGAACCATTTATTTGTATTTTTGCCAGTCCATGGTATCTGCAAAGCTCTCCTCCAGCATCACATTTAAAATTATGTACACAAGTAGTTATATTACAATAACTGTGTATGGACGGATGTGGAGGCCAATTACTAAATCATTCATCAATCTTCCTCAAATACAACCCGCAACAGGTACATCCAAATTCAATATTACATTCTGAGAACCAGAAGAAATACAGTACCATTGGTGAAGAATGAAATAGAGCACCGCTTTCTTAACAAGATTTCCAGAAAGATAGTGGGCCCAGTATTGTGTTATCAAGGGAGGCCACATTGCAAACTATGATGCTGAAGACCCCTGAGATCATTTGATAATGGTATTTCCAGCCTTTACCCCAGTAAAGGGTTATCAAAATGTATCAGTCTGATGCTGTTCTTTATAGATTAGCCCAATCTTCTGGTACTGAACAGGAAGTTTTATGAGTAAAATTCAAACACAAGATTCTTGTAGCATTTTCACACTGAGGCTGCCCTCCTTCACACAGAGAAGAAAATTACTGCAGCATACCCACCTGACAAGTCTTTCCCAGGTTCACAGGCATACATCATAATAATAACAATTTACAAATCATAGCATTTGTGTAGCATCACCCTAATAAAGCACAGCAGTAACGTTAATATTATTCACATTTATGCTTCATAGCATTTCTCAAGGATTTGGCCCACCCACATTTCAACAGTAGTCACTGTTACATTAGTTAGTGCTAAATCTTCAGGAGACAAGCCATACAATGAGCACTAGGAAATTGGTTACAGAGAATTTAATTTCTGCTATAAAGAGACAGGCTCAAAGAACTGAAACTGACTGGCTTTGAGCCAAGCAAGTAACTTTTCCCTATTTCATGGGTTCATGGGTACACAGCTGCAATACACTTAACCTTGGACAACTTTTAGTGAAGAATTGGGCAGCATGGAACTCTCCAGATAATGCTGGACTTCACCACCCTGTGTTCCTTACCACTGTGTGCTAAAGCTAAAGGTTTTGGGAGTTGTAGTCCATCAGTATTTGGAGGGCTGCATGATTCCAATCTCTCCTTTAAATGCTAGAAAATACAGATGCTATAGAAGGTACGGAGAGTGTATGCTCCTCAGATTTCAAATCCCATTAGGCTTTTCCAACATAGTCAATTGTGAAGGATGATGGAACTTATAGTCACAAAAAAATCTGGAGGGCCACCTAATATTCTTTGGTATAGAATGTGAATATGGTTGTATTTGTGTATGTGCATGTACCTTCAAATAGCCTGTTGATTAATGATGACCCTAGGAATTTCATAATGTTTTCTTAGGCAAGGGATATTTAGAGGTAGTTTTGCCAGTTCCTTTCTCTGAAATATAGCCTATAGCACCTAGTCCTCATTGGCAGTCTTCCATCAAAATACTAACCAGCTCTGACCCTACTTAGCTTAGCTGACCCTACTCAGACAGCATCTAACACCTTAGGGTATTTAGGCTCACTTCCTTGGTTAGTAGAAATAAATCCATTCCTTGCTGTCCATATGCCAGCTTTTAACTTATAAATTTTTTGGAGTAACATCTCTCTCCTTTTATTTCATAAGAACATAAGAGGACCCTCATTGGATTAAACCAAAGGCTTATATAGTCCAATTCTGTATTCATATAGTAACCAAACAGTTTTCCTATGGGAAGCTTGCCAGCAGAACAGGAGTGCAACTGCATCCTTCACCTTGCATTCCCTAGCCATTGACACAGAAAAGCATTTTGCCTGTGATATTAAAGGTATTATATACCCATACAGACTCGTAACAATTGACCACTCCATCCCCTCTGAATGTACCAAGTTTCCTTTTCAACCCTTCCAAACTAGCAGCTATAACTACATCTTGTGGGAGTGAGTACTAGACTGGACTTTTATTTATCCAGCATAGTTCCCAAGGACCCCAGAGCTCTAAGAGTGCAGCTCAACATTGCCAAGTAGGTTCTTACTAATTTTGCCTACTGAAGGAGGGCAAATTACTTTCCCCAACAACTGTCATTCAAACATCATTAAATATGAGGACTCTTACAAGAGGAATGTGTGCTTAGAAGTCCCTTCCATGTGTTCAGTGTAGCTTACTTCCAAGTAAATGTACATAGGGTAGAGTGCAGGCAGTCTTTATTATTCCTGGGAGGGCTCAGAAACAATTGCTGTCTGAATATTCTTTAGTGTTTGACCATTTAGTACATTTCTGATTGGCCATTCCTGAGGAGACAAAACTAGAGAAAAGTTCTGGTGGTCCAGCTTTGCCAGATAACTCCAGAGGGGCTCAGTTCTCTTCACACACACAGCATGGTCTTGTGGGGGAAAATGAGCCCCCCCCCGATTGCCTCCGTTCCATGGTCCATGATAGTTCTTCACACATTCTTATATCTTCAATTTGATTTTATTGACTATGTTTGATTGGATGTGCCTTTTTCATTCCATTCATATGAATGCTCTGCATCAGATCTCACAGAGTTAAATTAAGCTGGCTTGAAGTTGGCTGAATTTAAATTGGCTGAACATTAGTTTAAATTTAACTTGGCTGAATGTTAGGAAAAACCTTACAGTAAGGTCAGTTACAGTAATAGCAACATTTACCTAAAGAGATGGCTGGCATCTTCCCCTCACTTTGTCATATCTGGAGATCTTCAAGCAGAGATTGAACAGTCATTTACTGGAGGTGCTTTATAATATAATTATTATTATCTCTCTTGGAGTCACAGTCTACTGACTGGAGAATTAGACTGCAAGTGATTTGTATTCTATACAAGAATCTAGGTATCAGTGAGATTTCCTAAGATAATGTGGCAAATTCCAACTGGACTTACCTTTTGCAATTGTGTGATTGTGATTCTATTTATGGCCATTCCATTCAGATGTCTTCTCAGTCCATTTGGAAGTGTTCTTAGAGCACTTGTCACAATTGGAACTACTATTTTCTTTTCCTAGAGGCGCTGAATCTCCATTTGTCGGTCCTGATATTTCAAATCCTTTTCCCTCTCTTTGTGATCAATTCCGCTCACTCCTAGGATTGCCACATCTAGAATCCATTTTTTTTCTCAGCCACAGTTATGTCTGGCACTTGATGATCTAAGTATTTATCACTTCAAACCTTAAAGTCTCATAAGATTTTTACTTCACTGTTTTCAAAAACTTTTTCAGGCTTATCTTCCTGCCAGTTCTTTGAGGATCACGTTTTTGCATAAGTTCCAATGTATCATTTTAGCCATTTATCATGGCAGATTTTTAAAGAAGTATCTGTGTTAGTTTGCAGTGTCCACACCTGTCCACAGGCTTAAAAACCTGTGACTTTAATATAACTCTATCAGAGCATCTGAAGAAGTGATGTTGCCCCAAAATGTTTGTGGCTCAGCGGTCTACTCCTGATGCCATTGCCTCCATTAAATGGTGGGGAATTATAGCTCAAAGGAGGCCTCTGAGAAGGGGGTAACCACAGGGCCTTTTCACCTGTGTTTACTGGTACTAACTGAGAAAAACACCAGTTGGAAGTCAGAAATGTTTTTATTGGGGGCAGCCAGGTGCAAATGTAGAAATTTTTTGACAAGACAAAAAAGGTATGTTGACCCAGTCTCCTCAACAGGGGTTTACTAGGATCCTGGAGACCACAGTTCAAATCCTTGCTCAACCATGGTGTTAATGCAGTTTAGGCCTATTTGGAGATAGCACCTGCTATCACTTTGATATCATAATTCGGCCTTATTCTACCACCCTTTGCCACGTGTTTGTGAGGCCCTCGGACAAGCACAAAACTAGGCTCGGCACTTAACTGCTGGAATATTCTCAAACAATACAGGCAAGCCAGAAATAGCCAGATTGCAGCTTCAGGGACCTCCCCGGCAAACACCACATTATGTATGCGCACTACCTACAAAAGGCTCCCTGCCCCGAGCAGGCAACTTGACAAAGGCCGAACCATCCACTGTCAAGCGTTGCATATTTACATACTGGCTACACCATTGTTAATTCAGCTCTGACTTCATCATGGTAAATTGTGACCTTTCGGAGACATTGTCTCGTACTCAAAACTCATTGTTATCCCCGAGTAAGGCATAGCCTGCAGTCACACTTCTCCCTATAAAAGCCCCTGATTCCGAGACCTTCATTGGATCGCTCCCGAGTTCCTAACTGCCTTGCTGCTGCTTGGCGAGCCTCCCCTCAGCTCCACGTGCTGAGATACATCGAACCCCAGCATCGCTCTCTATCTTCTTCTGGGCTTCAGGAGCAGGTTTCGTATCACCTGAATCAACTATCCCTCTGAAAATCCTGCTATCTTATTCACACCTTTATTTTCCTTAGTTATCTGTGTGCATGTGTTGCTTACGTTGTGTGCCTGTATTTAATAAAGATCATTCATTACTTTCAAACCGGTCTGCTTCTTGACTTGGCTTGACCCTGTAAACACTGGGTTACAAGATTACGCTGCATTACCCTGCCTCTCGTTTTGCCAACCAGTGCTCTTGACTAATTTCCCCAAATTTGTGTAATTTAGGTGTCCCTCATGAGACCCCCAGTAAACAGGGTAACAATGGGAACCCTTTGGATGACCCTGGGCTAGTTATACTCTCTCAGCCTCAGAGGAAGGCAAAGGCAACCCCCCTCTGAACAAATCTCACCAAAAAAAAACCCATGATAGGTTTGGTTTTGGGGCACCATAAGTCAGAAATCAATTGAAAGCACAGGACAACAACAGAAGTAACAACCACAACAGTGCATAGGATTGCAGCCTGAGTTTTGGATGTAATCTACAGAGAAACAGGAATGCAACACAAAAATACTATTGAATTAAGAAAAAGTACCAGAATCCACTAACCCAGTTACAAAGGTATAACCTAGAGTTATACATTTATGATTAGTTCATATTCACAGTTTCTAATTTTTCCTAGTTTAGTGGATACACAGGAACTGTAAAAATCTTCCAGCCCCTACTTATCAGGCAGCAGCTGCTGCAATTTGGAGGTCTGTTTGGGAATCAGCTTCTTCTTTTTCCTCCTCCTCCTCCTCTTCTTCCTATTACTACTACTACTACTACTACTACTATCTTTATTTATACTCTGCTTTTTCCCACATTGGGACTCAAAGCAGTTTACAGCCATTTAAAAGTGTTAAAACCCACAGACTATAAATTTTATAGTATAAAAGTTAAACCATAATTAAACAATCAATCAGTCCAGCTGACTGACATTTCCATCCTCTCCTCACAGTGTAAAGGAGGATTGTGACTGGGACCATGCTTCCTTATGTCACAAAAGAGATCTCTCATTGGAGGGGTGGAACAGCAGTCAGGTGCTTCCTGATCAGCAAGGAAAGGGCACCCCCACTGGTGCATCACAGTGGCTCCTTCACAATAAGGGAGCATTAGGTGGATTGGGCCAGGAGTCACTGCATCACTGTGTAACTACAACGATTACACATTCATAACCGTGCCAGTGAATTCTGGCCAAGGGTTTTACTTTTCATGGAGTTAAAAAGCACAAGTCATCAATGCAGAAATTTGAAACATCTCACTGAGTTTCTCGCTTTTTACATACAGAATAGTAACATTTTTAACCCACACAGTATCTCTGTAACCATGCTCTTTCAGAATGCCTCTGTAAAATATACAGGGATTGAACTTCAACAAGAGGATTATGTTGGGGGGGGGAGATCCTAATCTAATATCACTAAAAAATGTGTTCTGAAAACCTGACCAAAATGTTTTTGCTAGCTGATAAGCAAGCATATGTTGGATGGGATTCAGACATTTATATGGGATAAATTTGATTAAGGAATATAATATAAAATGTATAAGTAAACGTAAAAGTATTTTATTCAAGAACTGGGGAAACTACTATTCTTTATGCGGATTAGCCTTGGTGTTATTTTTGTTTTGTTTTGTTTTGTTTTGTTTTATTTTTAAGAAGGAGCAGCCTACCAACACTGTCTGGAAGTACCAGAACTTTCCAGGACTTTGGTTTCAATTGATTCAAATCGTACCTGCACATCTTTTCTCCCACCTCCCACCTCCAAACATTTTTTGAGATACCACATGTTTTCTGTTTCAAAGTGGAATTTTTCCCAGGACTTGAGATCTATACAAAGGTTTCTTTCTCTCTTCTTCTTAGAGCAGTGGTTCTCAACCTTCCTAATGCCGTGACCCTTTAATACAGTTCCTCATGTTGTGGTGACCCCCAACCATAAAATTATTTTCGTTGCTACTTCATAACTGTAATTTTGCTACTGTTATGAATTGTAATGTAAATATCTGATATTTAGTCCACCATAAATGATATAAAGTTTGAAGATTTGGTTTCACTGCCTTCAGACTGAATTAAATCCAAAAATAAATCTCGCATGGGAATAACACTAGATTTTGTAGGCTTATTCTTTACAATTGATGCAACATTCTTGTTTTTATCAATATCTGAAGTGGCACTCTCCAGACTGTCTAGTCTCAGAATTACCAACACCTTTTTCAGCAAATTTTTAAAAGAATCTGAGGAAAATAATCTCACTTTATTATCCTCTTCTGCATCCTCCTCCTCGGAAATAGAACCATCTGATTTAGAGTCATTATCCCCATGAGTATCTGCCAAATCTGGTTCCTCATCACTTTCAGATTCAGTGTGGATTTGTTCAGAGTGTGACAAAGCAGGTTCCTCAACTCTAGTCACTTTGGACCTACAGGTAGACTTTTTTGGTAAACACACACCAGCATCATTTGATTCAGCTTGAATAACTTTTGTTTCATCAGGAAAATCACATGAAAATGAAGGATTCATTGAAGTAGTTTGCTGACTGCTTAATAATGACATTACATTCAAATTCAATGAATTGTCCCAACTTGCAATACATTTTTTAAACTTGTTATGTATTTTGTGAAATCATTTCACTAATATTGTTTGCCTATTAACACGCACCTCCATTTCTTCAGCAATCATTTGTCTTATCACCTCCCTACTACACTCAGACACATTCCTAGTGAGTAAGGACACCATACACCATGCTAAATGGCCCTGCGCTGCTGTATTCGCTAATGCAGAAGGGCAAGGAACTGCTGGCTGAGGGGCGGCCATTTCTCCCGGCGGAGGCTGCTCGCATGCTTGAGTGTGATTGGTTGTGTTGCTGGCGAGCGTGGATTGGTCAGGAGAGCTGCTTCCTCTCATAGCCCCCTCCCTTGCTTTCTGAACGCCTCTTTTCAACATGGCCACCGGAAGTTAAAGGAGCGGTTGGGAGCCCTTCCCCGCCCTTAACAGACTTAACTGCATCACCAGGTAATTTTCCTTTCACCTTCTTTTTAATTCTTGCTTTCTCAGACTTCCTTATGCTAGATGTTTTTAGCTTTGTTTGAGCCTCGGAGTGGCTGGTCGGAGATTGCCCTTCCAACTCACTCTCGCTCGATGCCAAGAAAATGTTCTTTAGTAAGGTACTTCAAAAGGGGCAGGAGGACGCGAGTGCATGGCTTGTGCTTGCGCACCACCACTGAGGAGGGAATGGACCCTAAGACCATCCAAAATACGTATTTTCCGATGGTCTTAAGCGACCCCTGTGAAATGGTTGTTCGACCCCCGGTCGCGACCCACAGGTTGAGAACCGCTGTCTTAGAGGATTGTGTTTGGTTGTCTGTGGGTTTGTTTTTCTTGATCTCCCTCCTTAATACTCCTTCCCTTCCTCCTCCTTCCTCCTCCCTCTGGTCAAATGTCATATCCAGACTGAGGAAACGTTTTAGAATTTGATTTTCACCACAATCACACCCCTGAAAATGTCACTGAAAACCTCATCATGGGAGAGGCTGCCTTAGGATCTGGAAGCAAGGCAGCAGAAACAGCCAGCCAGTTAACTGATCTTTTTCACACTGGAAAATAAAAAATTAAAGTAAACCAACCCCAGGAGCTGGTTCAAAATGTCACTTATTATTCTAGGAACTGACAAAAATATTCAGGGAAAAGCCAAAGTCATATGGATCTCAAAAAAAAAAAAAACTGAAAGAAGAAGAAGAAAACCTTGGGGTTTTTGGTCCTTTTAATCAGTGCAGATGAGCATAAAAATCAGGAACTAAAGTCTAACAATACAGTCTGAAACATCAGTCTTCCCAAAGGAGAAATGCTCTGGTTTTGTTTGATTGCATTAACCTGATTTTGTTTGGAGTGGAGAGAGCTCCATCCTGCTTCCAGCCACTTGTTTCATTCAGTCCTTCAATTAGTCTCGCTCTACCCCCACATTAGGAAAAGCAGGGGGAAAAAGACCTGCTATCTAATTCACTAACTAATTAACCAATCCTATGTGGTAAGGGAGGAAAACCTGTGGTTGAAGAATAACTGCTTCCAAGGCTTTGCTGCACATGTGCATGGAAGAATGGAAGATGGAGATGGTATGAATGGGGCAATGATAAATACACCAGTTACAGGCTGAGGGTAGGTATGGAGATTTTTTTTTTTGATCTGACAGTACTACCTTGAACATTTGCACATCTGACAATATCACCTTGAACATTTGCACATTTCTGAAAAACAAAATGTAAACACAATAACATGCTTATTTCAAAGCATGAAAAGCTAAAAGTGTATCACTGGGAAAAATACACAGAAGCATAACTTAATCAGTGGGGGAAAGTTGCATAAATTAGGTAAATTACACAAATAAATGCACAAATTAGGAAGAACAGCACAAATTTCAACAAGGGAAGAAATTACAAATTAATCATCCTGTTAATGATTGCAGTGGGGTAACCTGGATTTTTGCCATTGCAACTGTCTTTTATGGTCATTGTGCAGGTTAGAATTCTATTCCAATTGCACAATGACCAAATCTTCCCACCACCACCACCACAAGCAGAATCCATCTGTCATATTGGAGTTTATTTCCACTCCTCTCAAGCCTGACTTTCACCCTTGAAAAGGAACTGGAAATTTCTCCAGTGTTTATTAATTCTTGCTGCCACCACCCACTGAATTCTGAATTAACTGAACAGTACAGTGGGAGACTGCTCAGTGGATTACCAGTCTCTATGCTAAGGACTTTCCTTCCCTCTTACCTTCCCCCTTCTGAGTGAGAGAAGTCCTATTTGGCATGTGCCGAAAGATGGCGTGGGAATGGAGAGGAAACAGAGGTTTTACAGAAAGGCATTTATTCAAGGCATGCAAATAAACAAGACAACAATACACATGAGAGCCCCCCCCCAGGTACGCTTAAGTTACAAGTAGTTACAAAAACAGATACATTCTTTAGATCAGCCAACTCCAAAATAATAAACAGCCCTAACGCGACTAACATCTTATTCCTAGTTACTCACAGTTAGGTTCACAGGCTTAGATGGTCTAAGAGAGGAATTTGGCCAGGAGGCGCGGCATGGGGCCTGCAGCCTACTACTGGCCCAGATCCCATCTCTAGGATGTCCCTTTGTTCTCTCTTTGTTCTCTCTCTCTCCACATGGCCTCCTAAGAAGTTTTATAACTTCTCCCTAGAAGCATCTCGAAGCATCCCGAAGATGCTCACCTCTTTCCTTTTTGATTGGTCAATTCTCACCCTGTGACCTATGATGTTGACCCACACTAAAATGTAATCTAATCCCAACACCTCATTAATCCTTGGTTTACCTGAAGAGGGAAGTATCCCCCTTTAGCTAAGTCTAAATAATGGGAAGCCCCATTATCACACCATCTTGTAAGAAGTTCTTTCCCCGAAAGAAGAACCATTTCCATACTGCCAGAGAATGGCAGAGAGATGAGAGGTAATGCATCCAGCTATTTTCAAGACAAACCCTAGAGGTCTCTGCTGATGCAGTATGGAAGCGGCCATGTTGAGGGAGGGGGGTATACACTGCTTGCAAGGTGAGCTTTTGGAGGATAGCATGGAGCTGAAAGACACACATTCATTTCGCAGTTCAGGATCTTGGCTTATGTCCCATTAATCCAAAAAGAAACTGAGATAGGAATTAAAATGAGGGAGATTTAGAGAAACAGTGTGACATTATCAGTCAGAGATTTTCATATTGTTACCCTGACTTCTAGGGGTTCTTGGGAACATGCGGGTTTTGCTCCAAAAATACAAAGGGTGGGGAAATTAGCGGAGCACTGCTTAGCAAAACAGAAGGCAGGGCAACGCAGCAAGATCTTTTATCCTAGGTCTACGGAGTCAGACTGCACAAGAGAAATAAGTCAAGTGTACAATTAAAAGTATTTTATTTATCAGAATTGCAGAATTTTCACACACACACACAAAGCAGTCATTCACACAAGTGCACAAGGACTATTGAGTCTGAAAGACTTAAAAGCAGGAAAAGCTAAGGGAAAGAAAGCAGTTATACTGCACCTGATCTTGAAGACTGCAGTTTGGGAAGAAGTAAAGATAAATCAGCAGACAAAGAAAAAGACTGAAGAGAGCCCTAAACTAGCAGTAGCACAGGCGCTAGTCAAAGGTGGAAGTTCTCCAAAGAGAATTCCAAAACGGGACTCAATTATAGTGCAAAGTACGCCAGGGGAGGGCAGACCCTTTCCTGGGAAGGGACAGAAGCCGAGTTATGCAGATGGACCTCATCTTTGTAGTTCCTGCAATTGCGATTGCTAACCTCATCCAGAAGACACTTAGGCCCTTTTCACACCTTACCTTTTACCGGTGCTGGGCTGCTCGGCTCGTGCACGAAGGCTTGGGAGGAATACTGCTGCTTCCGCTCCGCAGCTCCTTCCTCTCACACGAGCTCCCCACCTCTTCCTTTCGCAGTGCAGCCTGGGACCTTTCCCAGCCTGCACTACCCAGGTAGTGCAACCGGCCTGGCTCCCAACGCACCGCACGCCAGGTAAGTGTGTGTGGGGCACTGGAACCATGCGTGAGCACGCACCATTTTCAGCTTTAAGCCGAAAATGAAAAGATCCGGGCCCGCTCTGCGTCCAGCACTTGAGCGTTGCGTAAATGTGAGTGCGTCATGCAGACTGCTCCTCACATTTATGCAATGCTCAAGGGGCCCTCTCGCTTCGAAAACACCATGCGAAAAGGGTCTTAGTCTCTCAGAGGCCCTTTTCGCAAGGCATTTCTTATGTGAAAGGGCCCCTTGAGCGTCGCATAAATATGAGGAGCGGTCCACATGATGCACTCACATTTGTGCGACACGCAAGGGCTTGACGCAGACCGCGCACGAATTTTTCATTTTCGGCTTGAAGCCGAAAATGCTGCGCGGTCACGCATTGCTATGGGGCACTGCGCGCACTTACCTTGTGTGCGGAGCCTCAGGAGCCGGGCCGGTCGTGCTTCCTGTCCAGTGCAGCCTGGAAAGGTCCCAGGCTGCACTGCAAAAGGAAGAGGTGGCGCTTGCACACGAGCAGAAAGCTTGTGCAGAGCCGGAGAAGCAGGGAAGTGAGAGCCTTCCTCTGGAGGCTGCTCGCGCAAGCCCCACACCCCAGCATCATGAAAAGGTAAGGTGTGAAAAGGGTCATAGTGTCAAAGTTGCAACTGGCCCATTCGATGTATGCATACGTGCCTTCTGAGGTTTTCCTCTGCATATGTGACCGGGGAATATTTCGTCTGACCTATGCCAAGGAGGTTTCAGCTTTTAGACGCAGATATCTACATTTCCATCCAGCAAAACTCTGGCTCAATAAATATATAGATAATAAATAATTCTCTTCCCTGAGATTGGGTCTGCCAACAGGTAATAAATATCTCACTGTCAGCAGATAGTGAATATTTCCTTTCCATTATTAGCCTAAGTTACAATATCCCTAGTGACAAGGGAGTGGGAGGGCTTTGGGTCAGGATGCAAAGCCTACCTTCCTCTACCTCTGATCATTCCCTCCCTTCCCATGACTTCGACAGCAATAGAAAGATGGTGGCAAATGTTTAAACCACTGCAGCAAGGAAGCTCCAGGGACAGAGCTTTTCCTTTCTCAAGAAGACAGCCCATAATCCCTGGTGGCCTCTGGAGGGCCCTTCCAAAGGTTAAAGCAGGGGTGATGAAACTGTAGCCCCCCACCCAAGGCTGCCCAAGATTTAACATTCTCAAAAGACCACTTTGTATCAGTACCACCACCCTTGCAGGTATATGTGATAGATGATGATGCTGTGATTGACAAGCAACTGATTAGGTAGGGGGCCGGGCCAGTGACTGAGCAAGTCAACCTGCAAACATCCCCTGCACTGGAAGGTCAAACAGAGACTGAGTTGTCCCAGCCAGCTCATGATGGAGAGGGAACCAGCAGTGATGCAGAGGAGTTGCAGCCAGCTGTGCCCATCAGCTCTCAATCATGCAGAATGCTGAAACGGGCTGCTGAGAGGGAGGCTGCTTGGACTAGGCTGAAGAAACAATAACGAGCAGCACCTACTCACAGGAGTTATTTAAGTCTGCTGGTGTGGCTGCTCCTTGCTTGCAGCAAATTATTAGCAAGTCCTCACAACCTTTGTGTCTCCTGCTCCCTGAAATCCTACGGACGGACGGATCTCTGCCTCCTGAGCCTTTGGACTGGACCTTGACCTGGCTCGGCTTGTGTTTTCCTGGTGTTTGGTATATTCGGACTCCCCAGGTATTCCTGATCTCTCTCCTTCCTTGCTGGCTGCAGCCCGGCAGGGAGAGATTCCTGACAGTATGTTTAGGGAGAATATGGGAGAAAACCTTCTCAGTAGCTCCTCCCAAGTTGTGGAATTGTCTTCCATGGAAGATTAGACCTTCTCCTTCCCTGCTCTCCTTTGGTCCACAAGGAACTACCTATGCAGTAAGATCTTTTCATGGAGTGCCTGTGGCTTTTATTGTTATTGACAGGTTTTTAAATAATTTTACTTTATTTTAGAGTAGTAACCCCTCTGATAGATTCACCTTAGGGCTGTCAGAAGCTGGAAATGACTTGAAGGTAAACAACAGCAACAGTTTAATATGATAGTTTATTTAATTGTCTTTTAACTTTTTTATCATTCGGTTTTTCACATGTACCTTGCTTTAATTCATGATGCAAGCCACTTTGCGTTCTACATTAGCAGAAATCTGGGATTTTTTTTTCATACATGCAACTGTTCTAATGTGATAGGGACAGTCCTGCTCAAACTTCTGTTGTCCTAGTTCTTCAACTGCTTTTGAAATGCCCCAGTTTTTTTGTTCTCCCTCTTTCCTCCTTTTTTTACTCAGCCTACTTCAATTACTTCAAACTGAGCTGAAAGTACAAAAATAGTTTGTACTCAATTAACTCAAATGGAGCAGGAGACAGAAGAGGATGGACAGAATCTTGTCTTTCCAAGAAGACATAGGCAAAATTCAACTATCTTAGCCCCTCCTAACTTGACTGTTCTTCCTCATTTATAATTTTTGCCATCTTGGCCACATTCTGATTTTGCTTGGCTCTATGTGTCCTGATTTTCATCTGTGAAATCTTGAAAGTTATGTAAGTTACATAAACAATCAAATAAACTGAGATACTCATAGAAACACTCCCCACTCAGCATTCTCTTACTGTTTTTATTTTTAAAAATTCCAGCCCCAAATGCCCTCTTGGGGGCAGATGGAACAATTTTACCATCTTTCTGGAGGCTACTAGGACATTTTAGGCTGAGGAAAGGTCTTTTTTAAAAAAAATCAGGAAGTAAGTGAACCATAGAAGGCATTTGGAAGCAAAACAAAATTTTATATTTTGAGTGTGCATGGGTAGAGTGAACCTTCAAAATCCCAAGAGGAAGCAATGAATCCCCCGCCAGTCCCTGATAGTTACAATCCCTGAATTAAAAGATTGTGTTTCAGTATGTACATTTTTATTTGTTGAACTGAAACCAGCAAGTGACAATATGGCTTTTTTTAGTAAAGAAGCCCATATGAAATTATAATCACAGTTTTTTACTTATGCAGGCCCAGTAGCATACACAGTAACAAGGTAGCAAGCAAAAGGCAGGTCCCTGTCTCTACGCGCTTAAAAGTTTTTGAAAAATGAATACTATTCTAAACCCTGCACAGGAAAATAAAGGATATCACTGTCATTTAAGTAACCTATGGAAGCACTTCTTCAAGATTTGTCTGTGTAATGCTGCAAGTATAGCCTTTGATTATTTGTACAAGATGAACAGCTACAAATGTAGGAAAGATGCAGAAACCTCCACAGCCTTTTCTAAAGTTGAATAGGTGCTTACAGAAATAAATAATGAGGAAAACATCTCGTTTCTTAACATAATAAAAATATGCAGCACTCAATTCCCAGCAAGTTTCAATTGACTTTAATATCTCAAGGAGGAACACCAGTATTACCCTGTTCCGCTATTATAATCTTTGTTGTGCAGGTGCAGCAAACACAAGACCATTCATATTCCAATTATGAGTTTATTACCTTTGACACTACAATGTGTCAGACTACAGAAAGAGATATTTATTGGGAGGTCACAGTTGTTTATGAAGGACGGTCTTAAAAATTAATGGTTATCCTGAGAAGTAGGAAGTTAAAGCCATACAGAAATGTAACCTTTAAAAAAGACTGTAAGTAATTTATTTAGTGACCAATTATCAGATTTAAGTGCAAAGTAGTAGTAGCTCTTTCCCTTTGGGAGGAAAGTACAAGGGTCACTTATGTGATAGGACACAGCTAAAATAATAGACCATAAAATCTTGAGAAACCAGGATTATTTAAACAGAGTATATAAAAGAAGAACAGAAGTGGCAGCCCAGCAGTTGACTGGGGAGGCTATTAAAGATATCATAAACAATATGGATACTGCAGTAGAAGCTGAAAGAGTAGAAATGGGCATGTCACATCCAAGTTGCTAGAGAAAGTGGGCTTTTAAAAATTTTGGCAGAAAGAGGCTACATGAGCCCTTCCCATGGCTCACCAGATGTCACTGAACAACAACTCCCATATCTTTGACCATAGACCAGAGTCACTTTATCCTATATATAACATGTGAAGCAGGGAATGTGTTGAAAGTGACAGTGGGTTTGTACTTGATTTCTTTCCCACTTCCTCTAGCTTGCATTCCTTAGTGTCTATTCCTTAGTGCATGGATATTGGAACCAACGAGGCCTATACACAAAGACCTCTAGGCTTCTATAGTGCTGGAAACCTAACTAACTGCAGAGTTTCCACTTCAGTGGAAGCTTTTTCCCTTGACTGCAACAGACAAACTTCCACGGGTTAGATGTTCACACTTGAGATATGGATATCAAAGCTGGCAAGTCTGTACATGGTTGAGGACCAGTCAGCACCCTAGTCCTAGTGCCCATTTCTACCCATGGATCCCCTTCCAAAAATGCTTTAAGAGGTAGGAATCACACAGCCTTCCAGGTGTTGTTGGTTTGCAACTTTAAGCAGTCCTAGACAGCATAACCAATAATGAGAATGCTGGGAGCTGCATACCAACAAAATCATAAAGACTGCAGGATTCTCACCACTGTTCTCCTGAGTGTCAAGGAAGCCTAACAGCTGTTCACTGCTATTTTATGAATCTGTTTGTAGAATAGGTATATCACATGTACACATACATTATTTCTTATCATCCATTTGACAATTATCTGTCTGTCTGTCTGTCTGTCTGTCTGTCTGTCTATCTATCTACCTACCTACCTACCTACCTACCTACCTACCACTCTGAACTTTAGGCGGCATAAAATATTCTAAGTGAGCAAATAAATCTGGCTGGCTGACTAACACTGGAAAGAGATGAGCTACAGTTCAGCCAAGCTAGGCATTTCTATAATTCTCCCGAACCCAATGTGTTTTTTTACCCTCCTGAGTTGGAAAAAAGTATCAGATCACCAGAAGAAGAAAGAAAAAGCTTTTGAAAAATATCAAAATATTTAACTGGAGAAAGTCACCTCAGAAATGCACAGCCTATTTATTCAGAAGCTAGCTTGAAGTTTACCTTTACACACCATTGATAGAGATTAGTTGTAGCAGAAAGAGGACTGCATTTGTCTTTCTTCCCTACAGAAGGCTATTAAAATGTTTTAAAAGTCCAATAAACAGCTTTGCATGACATTGGCTTAGCTTAGCTCAAACTCTTCATCCCTTTCCTTCCTGTGCACTAGGATGACAGAGCTTGAAAGAAAAATTAAAAAAAAACATGCCAAGAATACTGCAGTAGTGAATTTTGGGAGAAAAATGGTATTTGTACACAATCAAGCTAGGTAATGATGCAAAAAATTGCTCCATAAGTCAATCAGCCCACTATACTTGTTTCATTAAGAGATAATATAACTGTGATATCATTTCAGTGAAATTGGCAAGACTTCTCAGATTTGATACCCATCTGGACTGTTTTTTCAAAGCAGGACTCGGCACTTTAGAAACAAAGAATTGGGATGGGGAAGAGACCATGTAGATGTACATTTTCATGATGTTTTAGATATAATAGCAAGGTTGCAGTACATTAGTCATCACGGTAAGAGGTCTATACAGAATACTAACTAATGCTTGAAGCAAAGCTGCCCTTCCCTGCACTCTGAGAGGTGAACCACAAGTTAAAGTAAGTTTTCAACCCTACAAGAGAGAGAAGGAATGAGAGGGAACAGAGCTGCAGTTCAATAACTGTTGTGATACATAGGTACCAAATTTTACTTTTTCTATTAAACATCAGCAATATTCATAGGGAACAAATCAGATGCTTTCTACCCTAAAGGGTTCTGGGGAGCTCTGTCAAGGCATCTGTTGCTGGTGGTCATATCAAAGAGGAGAAAATTAAAACATTTTTGTTTGGACAGAGCCTGGAAACTTTACATTTTGGACGACAGCTCCCAGAATCCCCCAAGCAGCATGGCCAGAGGGTTGGGAGCTATAGTTCCAAAATTAAAGTTTCCATACTCTGCAATCTGAGTCATCACTCATAGGTGAATCAGTAGGCAACACCATGCACACCCATTTCACATAAGAAAACTGGTCAACATTCAAGAACGGTCAGGATAGCAAAAGTTACTTATAAGGAAAAACACACAAGCTAGGAGAGGCTCTAGCAATTTCTTTTTTTGCTTGTGTTACAGGGAAAGACAAGATTCTGTCCTTTCCTCGTCCCACGATTAATTAATTGAGTCCAAACTACTTTTTGCATTTTGAACTCACGTTGCAACAACTGAAATAAGCTCAGGACAAAGGAGGAAAATGGGAGATGAAGAGAAAAAGTGGGACTACAGAGCATTAACCAGGATTGTCCCTGCCAAACTGAGACAGTTGGAGAGACTGCACCAAGACTGATGACCTTTGAGCCTCTCTCAATTTTTAAAAAATGGTTTTTGGCCTAAGATCAAGACCAGTCTTCCCTGACCTGGACACCTTTTCGACTACATATTCACAGCACTATGATTCCACTTTAACTGTCATTGCTGCATCTGAAAGAATCCTGGGATTTGTAGTCTTCTTGAACCTCAGCGTATTTATATGCAAAAATGAGCAGACTCTTTGCTACTCTTTTAGGCTATTTATTATACCCTATCATAGATATACAAACATATTTGGTCCCCTTAGAGCAGTGGTTCTCAACCTGTGGGTCCCCAGATGTTCGTGGACTTCAGCTCCCAGAAGCCCTGAGCATTGACCATAGTGGCTGGGGCTTCTGGGAGCTGAGGTCCATGAACATCTGGGGACCCACAGGTTGAGAACCACTGCCTTAGAGGAAAAGACAGACATGTCAATGTCTGGGTGCATTGCTTTCATTACATTACATTGTATTGCATGTAAGGTATCGTATATTCATTATAATACAGGATATGACAAGTAAGATGTTATATTTCCATAGGGATTGAACCTCTGTCTTTCTGCAACTCTTTAATAGGCTTTTTTAATAGTTAACACATGGATGAACATTACCAACTCAAAGAATAAAGCTTAGCCATTTAACCTGTAAGAATACCGTCTCATCTGTTGAGGAACTATATATCTCTAAATAGGCATCTGTGAACACTCAGACATCCAAGGGTTAATCTCCTTGAACATTGTTAAATCTAACAGTAAGTGTTAACATATCTTAACAGGCATCCATTGTATTCATAATGGGATGTATGTCTATTTTAGCATAACCTAGATGTTTCTCATACCAGCAGTATTTATCAGCATCTCTCCGCAGTTTATCAGTTTTCAGAAATAGCATTGTCAGCTTTGAGGCTATCTTGCAGCCTCTGTTTGTTGCAGAATGCACAAGCAGTCTAATTTCAGCCTCTTCTTGGCTTATTTTATTCTATCATCTTAACAGCTATTTCATCTGGTCCAATTAGATGAAAGATCTTTAATGTGCCCTGTTTGGGTCAACAATCCTCTGTTCCAGTCAGATTCTTGGGACTAATGTAAACAAACAGTGCATAGCTAAATCTAGACTTCAGGCTTTCATCCAGTCTGATTGTAGCAGCCAGTTGATTGCATCAGCCACCCCAGCACACGTTTTAGGTGTGTTCTCAGTCATGTCTTGAGGCCATTCGTATCTCACAACTGAGTAGGCATTCTTCCTAGAATTAGGCTGTCACCAGCTCTCAGTAACACATACATTCCCTAACACACAAGGATTTTCTACTTTCTATTTTAGAGTTTATATTTTGAGGGCTTAAATTTAGCAAATTGTAACCCAAATTAGCATCCAGCCAGTATCATAACATACAAGCCTATAGGTGATATCTTTTCTCCCATATCTCTTCCTTCACGGCATTTCATGAGCTGTGATTGGCTAGTTCCACCCAGGCCTGCTCAATTTCTCACTTCAGAGCAGCCATTGCCACTAAACAATCAAAGCCTTTGCCACTTTATCAGAGAACATTGTTGGACAGTAGAAATACATAATGCAGATGTGCCACTGTTGCTTTCTCCAGTGACAAAAAAGGTTGCCAGATCATTGGTGCTTGCTGACTACTACTTCCTACATTTTGGATACAGTGAATCTGTCGATGTTCTTCCTCTCAATAAGATACAGCAGTTAAACATCTTGTTGCTAGGTCTGTGGTAATCTGGAGTACCTAGTTTGAGAGGACGAGATACAAATCCTTGACTATTTCATGCTCCCGTGAAAGGATGAATATTTATGGTTCAAATGTAGGAGAAAATTCCACAAAATTCTCACTGGTCTAATATTCTTCCTGACTGTTGGGAAACCCATGTTTCAACCTCATTGTTATAAATATTCTTTCCAAATCTAGCCTAAGTTCCTGCTTAGGCTAATCAATATGTCAATATGTATTTTTCTTGTCTGATGTTTGTGTAAAGGGACTGCTGTCTGTCTGTCTGTCTGTCTATCTATCTATCTATCTATCTATCTATCTATCTATCTATCTATCTATTTATTTTGCAGTATTTATATTGTACCCTTTAGCCAAAAGAAAAAGACTTCCAGAGTGGCTTACAAATCATTAATCTGACAGTCCCTTGCCCTCTGGTGATTAAAACAGGATATACAAAGAACAGGGAATGTCAACAGGAAATAGGGAGGTTAAGTCCAGCAAATGCTTGCTGCTCTTCTCTCCCTCAGAGGCCAGAGCAATGGCAGGAGGAATATAGATGAAGGGCATCTTACCAGCCACACTAATTTGAAGACAGCAAGGCACATTTGATTGTATTTACCTCTCACATCTGTATTCTGTTCCCGTACACTTAGTCTGATCTTGTAATATACTGAACGCTTCTAGGGAGGTGCTCATCTTCCTCAGTGTGGATTGATTTCAGCAGATGAACAGCCTGCCATTTTCAATATCTTTAATTGCAGCTATAGAATGCTACAGGCTCCGGAAATCAGATTAGAGAATACTTGCAAAGAAATTTAGGTTGCAGTGCAAATCTGAATGAGCTTCTTCCAGCTTAAAGACCATCATATGCAGCTCAAAACATACAAAATGTGTGACCAGCTTGCTGTTAAAGCTTCTTTCTAAGCTGTTAAATTTGTAGTACAGGCACAGTCACCATTTCCACAAGTATATAAAAATAATAATACTGCTATGAAGTGGACAGTTTCTGCAATGGAGCTTGCTATATAGAGAAAGGGAAAGGGGTCACACTCACCTTCAATATGCCCAAACAATTGTAGCCCCCAAAGAACAATCACAGTAGACCTAATTTTAGGCTCCTTTAGTATATAAACTGGATCAAACAGTAGCCATACTCAAAGTCTAAGACACTAATTTATTTGGCTCTTAGTTCCTAGTGTTTAGTTAATGGCATTTAGTTCTGGGCAGGATTTCACACTCTAAAATATGGACAATGTAGTATCTGATGAATCGTATGGAATGTTGTGGACATGGAAATGGATGAAGGAAGCAGCAATACTGACCTGGCAGGATACAGAGAAGAACTGAGGAAGAGATCCTAGGCAGAAAAACAAACCAGTGTAGACAGAAAAGAGATAATTCTGTCTAGAAGCTTCTAATGCTTAAAGTGAAGGATGAGAGTTACCAGTGTTTGCTTTATGCAGTGAATCTCTCAAATTGGAAACATATGCTGAGAAACCACTGGTTTACTTGGACTCCTTAAAATAGGATATCAGCTGTAGAGTTGAAATATTATGACATAACATTTAGATGAGTAAAAAAAAAGCCACAGGAAAAGTGAAATTATTAACAGAGGAAAAGAACTGAGCCCAGTGAAGAGGAAGTGGGAATACTAAATGGAGACTGGAAAGGTGATTTGGGTTCAAATGAAGAATCCAGTGTGGGGACAATTTGATCCTCAGATATTACCCAAAACCTTTTGGAGGGAAATAGACCCGAAATGGTTTTTAGGTGTATGCAGATGTATGTGGTATCTAATGAAGGAAGTCTGTAACAATGCCACATTAATGAGCAAACTGAGGAGGGAAGCATGTTCTTGCACATAAGACTCAGTTCAAGAGATTCAGTCTCTACAGACCACACTGGCAAGAATCCTGGAATTGTTTAAAAGGTCTTCATATTGGCAGACAGGTTTTTAGCTTTTCCT
Source organism: Iguana delicatissima (assembly GCA_948472985.1). Taxonomy (NCBI): domain Eukaryota; kingdom Metazoa; phylum Chordata; class Lepidosauria; order Squamata; family Iguanidae; genus Iguana; species Iguana delicatissima. The sequence goes on from CAOKZL010002152.1 coordinate 138,507, forward strand.
ACTTGCAGGTACATTTTTTTACAAAGCAACAGAAGCACAGAATGCATTGCATGAAAGAATAACCCATGGAAGCAGGAAACAAAGTGACTATTATGAAAACAACAGAAAAATGATAGGTGAATGTTACAAAACTGAGTAAATGAGGAAAAACCCACAATTGATATGGCAAGCAAAGAACAATATGTAAGACCCCATTAAGTGAATGCAAAGGGGCCTATTAGATATCCTATCACATCCATCCCTCCACTTCACTACTTCAAAAGCAAAATATGTAGATATGTGTTGGAAGACATAGGATTGCAAACATAATATTCCCAAAAGAAAATCCAAAAACATGCCTATCTATGAAGTTTGAGATGCTGAGAATCAGAGGCAGGGCACAGTCAGGGATGGCATATTACTTCACCCATCTATTATCATTCAGTCCTCCTTAAATATGAAGACATAAGCACAATGTCTACTTGGAAGTTCCCTCTATGTGTTCATTGTAGCTTACTCTCAAGAAAGCCATTCATACAACAGACTTCAGACAGCATTTGTTATTCATGGGAAGGTTCATCTACAACAGCTATTCTAAACTGTGTATGTTCTTGATCATTGTGTGCACTTCTCATTAATAATTCCAGAGCGGGCTCAACTATATAGGAATCTTGATGGTATAATTTTCCTGATCATTTTGCGGAAGGACTCATTCCCCACTAACCCAGTCTTGTAAGGTTTGGCCCCCATCCCACCCTTTACCCTATTCCAGGTTCCATGTACACTGGGCAGCTGGTGAAGCCAAAGATGAGGCTATGAAGCATTCATTCCAAAGTACTAAAGAAGAATGAGTCCTTCACTTCCACAAAGAAACCACTGGGTTTTGTCTATTTGGAAACAAGAGAAACCTGAAAAATTCACCACGATTAAGAAATTAATTAGTGATCAGACAACTGAGGAAACAAGTGGAGGTGGCTTATGCTATGGTTTAAGTTATGTGTGAGAATTATAATTTGTTAATAAAATCTTAGCAAAGTCCCTTGCAAGGGTGGGGTGGGGTGGGATGGGGTGGTTAGAAGAAGCTGTTCTGAAGCCAGTACCTGGAAATGAGGCCAGTGTGTCATAGAATCACCAAATGTAAAGGATTTAATTATTGTAGCATAAAGATTAAGAGTTTGACTGGAGTGTAGAAAATGGATACTAATATAATCGACACAGTCAGCACTATAAAAATTGGACTGGAAAAATGTGAAATGACTTAGGGAAAGCTGATAGTAATACAGCAACTAAGGGCTGGGGGGAGGCATTAAGACGCCTTTAAGATTCATTAGGGGCAGATAAAAAAAGTCAAGACACATCTGAGAAAAAGATACCAGAAAACCCAAAAGGGAAATAGATAGAAGTATGTCTAAAAATACAGGCCAGTTTTTAAAAATCTAGTTTAAGAAGGCTTTTACGAAGATTTGTTTTACCTAATACATCCTGGCCACTTCAATTCGATTAAGTTGTATCAGAAATAGCAATTTTCTGCCAGTACAAAAACAAGGAATTTTTTTCAAAGTGTGTCCCTTTTTCCAAAAGGGCTTCTTTCTTAAAGCTTCTTTCTTAAAGTTTCTTAAAGCTTCTTTCTTAAAGTTTTCATGTGTGTAGAGCAGCACCAGCACTCACTTGCATTCACCTATTCACGCTAACTTGGCTGTGCTGTCTTACTTATGGAATTTTCCATTGAATTGTTATAAATATTCTATTGTAGTGATTTCTTCAGGATACCTTCTATACATTTATTGTATGTTTAGAAGTTAATAGTCTATATATCATACTTGTTTCATTACATGTTGCGTGTTTTCCATACTATCAACAGTACTTTGAATACAGTCAAGACTGCTAGTTGTCAGCCCTATTTGTGTGTGTGGTTTTAGGCAGCATCAGCATCACACATGAGTGTAATCCCACTGAGGCACTGAATCAGGGGACAGTTCATCAGAAAGGTAGGGTTCAGACCTATAGTTTTAAATAAATTGTAAACCTGGGATAGTGTCTCAATTAGATACTTTATTTACTCAGGTGAATCTTCAGTGGAAATCTATAAGTATGTGAGCAGAGCTTATGTTAGGTTAAATGTTAGGTGAAAATCATTCAATGTTTATTTATTTGTTAAAACAAAGGTGACTTGAGGGTCAAACAAATCTATGTTTCAATCTAGTGCTAAAAGCCATTCACATAACCTTCTAAGTTTGTTGACTCCTGGTTTCAAGGAGAAGAGCAGTGACTCCTGGTGAAGATAACATAACAATGACCGTATGCATTGAAAAAAAAAAAACAGAATTCCAATGTGTCAGTGGCATCTGGTTGCTTCAGTAGTAGAGTGAGTTAGTGGAATAAATTCATACTGATTTTTAGTCCAAACTTTAAAGGAGCTACCTAGAACACTGAACCTATTTGGGGGAATGGGGTTCAGGACCTTAGATAGAAAATTTAAAGTGCAAGAGAGGATTTACAGCTCTACCAGTGGAAACAATTAGCTATCACTGCAACATGCCGTCATCAATGTGCTATAAAACAGTTTCTCCAGGCAATAACTTATGCTTCAGCTCTTTGCTAATAAACACTGGCCAAGATCCTGAGCCAGCATGGTGTGGACTCTGGAGGTTTGAATCCCTGCTTGTCCATGGAAGCCCACTGGGTGACCTTCACACTCTTTCAGCCTCAGAGGAAGGGAAAGCAAAACATCCTCTGAACAATTCTTGCCAAGAAAACCCTGTGATAGGTTTGCCTTAGGATTGCTATAAGTTGGAAATGGCTTGAAGGCACACAGCAACAACACCAAGATCCTGCACTGAAGACACACCTCCAATGAAATAGCTGTGATCTGTCTCCCAGTTTGACCCTCCAAACCCACCTGAAAAGCCTGGTAGCAGGAGTTCTGAGGTGCTGACAATTGAGGTGCTGAAGGATTTATGCCCAGCCCCCTTCCCTCACTGAATTACAGTAAGCAGTGGCAGGAACCCTGGAGGGGGATGGATGTGCCATCTTTCAGCACCCACTCACCAGCACCTCAGAACCCCTTCAGCTGGTGCAGATGCATAGCTTTGAAGGTGAGTTCTAGGAGGCATTTGCCACTGTGGCAATGGTGGCATGATTGTAAATGTGAACGAAATCTATGAGGTCACAAGTCTACATTACATCACAAATGCTGAACATGATACCACCCACCTTGTCTCTTTTATTTGTTTGCCTGTTTGTTTTATAACATTATGTTTCTCAGGTGAAAAAAAACCCCAAAAACATTGACCAGGTCTGCAGCCTGGCAACTAGGGTTGTCTTCAGGATTGGCTGGACATAATAGGAATTGAGGTAACGATTCTACGATTTGGCTAAACCCATGATCTATCAAAAGGGAAGGAGGGATGCCAGCCTATTCATCGTCACAATTTCCATTGCGTGTCTTTTTCACTTTCTTAAAATGCCACATAAGGCTGCCAGAGAGGTCAACGGGAGGCACAAGGAAGCTGAATGAGCAGCTTCAGAATTGTTCTAATCTAGTCACATGAGCCAAAAACGCATCAGGGAATTAATTCAGAAAAAAAGGCCAATTTAATTGCAGTGGGAATATAATACTGAATGAACCCTGTTGCTCAATAATAAAGAATCTGGCCACTCTCCAACCAATGCTCAGCACTTTTTAAAAGCTGTGGGATCTCAGTGAGGCATAGATAAGTACACGTTTTCCTTTCCAAAAGGCACTAAAGTGACTTAAATCTACCTACATTTGGATGGATACTGTGCTGTGTCAGCCAAAGCCCACATTTTGGGAAGCCCTAGGCAAATTGCCCTTGGATCGGGCTATCTATTGGCACTCCTGCTGGAACCGGAACTTAGCAGACTTTGTCTACACTGCCTGCTTGCCTGGGTTCCCTTAGGGCTGGGGCTGAGAAGAGCTTCAGTTCCCTGTCCCTGAATTTGTGCATGCTGCAGTCTTAATCACTGCACCTTCAGCATTTATTATATCAGAAGGTACTTGTTTCAGGGTGGGGCTAGTTTCCTGGAGATTATGGTACCAGTGAGTTGAGGCTTGTAGGCTTGGTACTTTCTTCAGTGCCACTGTTGGTTCATCCCTTAATCTCCACCAGTCACTGTTACAGATTGGAAGGGTGCCCACTCAGAATGATGTCTTGGCAGAAGCACTGAGGACAGCTATCCTTGCCATTAGCATCAGGTTAACTACGTAAGCTCCACCCCAACATGCACACTTCAGCAGTGAGTTCAGACACAGATATAGAGCACCACTCAGAACTACAACTGGAACAGCAGGAGGAAGCCTTCGGGCCACTGGGGTTGTCTTCACCACCTGTTCTGAAGAAACTGGCACTTGTCCAAATAAGCTGGGTCAACACAGCCAGATTAACAATGGTTCAGTTCGTCGATTGCTCCAGGCTCCTTACTGGCTTGAGGCACAATGCTGAAAGGAAAAGATGTAGTTTGTGTCTTCCCCCCCTGTCATTTCCTGAATCTCCTGATGTTTCTGATATCATCAACATGTTGTATCTTACTTGAGTAGCTGGATAAAAATGCAGAGGACCCACCTGGTAATCTCATTGAAACTAAGGAGTGAAAATTGATTCACAAGTCAGGATTTTTTTTTATGCTGCTGACTTCTGGATTTTATATTTTATTAATTTTTTATTCATTTATTGATTTAATTTCTGTGCCACAACTGCTAGAATAGCTCACATACATGCACAAAGAGGCCATATTTTTGGAACTGCTCCAAGCAGCTTATTTTCTTTAAAGTTGCTGCACCAATGGCCTTTTCCCTTGTTTGTCACTGCCTACTTTGGCCAGTTATACCAAAACTAGGCAGTTTCAGCTTTCAGAAGTGACCTTGGTTCCCAGGTTTTAGCCTGCATAGCCTTCCCAACACCCAAGCAGCAAAGTGGTCAAAGTAATACGGCAACAGAGCAGCTAAGCAGCCTAACTAGCATGGCTGAGAAGCCTAACTTGGCAGCCCCTCTGACAGTTGCAGTCCAGCTACATCTGTAGGACCAAGTCCATGGGAAAGGTATTGATGATCATTCTGTTACCAGTTTGAGTCAATTTCCCACATGCTCGTTCAGAAGCCCAGTCTATTCTGGTTGTGCATTAGACTGAGAGCTTAAAAGGAAAATCTGCATGAACATTCATGTTTTAAAATTATTTAAATAGTACCTAAAGACACATTTATCACTAAATCTATTTAAATGTACTTTATCTAAAATATTCATTTTAAATGTTATTTGATACATCTTTAGAGCTGAGAATGGTAGAATTCAAGGGAGTGTAAAATCTAAATAATTACATTCTGATGTACACATTAATCTCTTTGCAGTAGCAAATACTGAATTCCTGAGGCATTAGTATAAAGGGACAAAGGTCACATCCAACACTAGAAAGAAAGTTGCTAATATTCCTTGGTTCTTTCTGGCTCTGGTACTTCACCATCCAAGAACCAGTGTGGTGTAGTGGTGTGAGTGTTGGACTACAACCCAGGAGAGCTGGGTTTGATTCCCCATTTGGCCATGAAAATCCACTTGGTGACCTCAGGTGTGTCATACTCTCAGCCCCAGAAAGCCCCATGATAGGGTTGCCTTAGGGTTACCATAAGGCAGAAACAACTTGAAGGCACATAACAACTTCATCATTCACTGACCAGTCCACTTAATGCAATAGCTCACAAGTTGTGGCTTGAAGAGGGGATGAAAAGTGACAAATAGAAGTGATCCAGAATGGTGTTACAACTGAAATTATTATGCTTAAAGATTCATAGCTTGCTGGCTCTGGGTGCTGTCAAACTGTGCCATGTAATACATTTATATTCAGTCACATTTCTGCCTCCTACATTGCTTATTACAGAAGGTAGCAACTTGTTAATCACAAAAAACTACTCATTGAAATTCAATGTATTCCACACACTGGAAATAAGGCACAAGCCAGAGGTTCACAGTATGTTTGCATATTTTCATGACTAACATTGTTTGCATAAAATTGGCATTAATATGCCAGGAACCAGGCCACAGCCAGTGGACATGTTCCTTTTGTGCTGCCATTTATACAGTTTCTGGAATTAGATTAGGAATAACATTTCTTAGCATATGAGTCACCAAAGCAAGCACAAAATGGAGTTTTTGGAGTTCTTTTACCAGGTAGCAAAATTGGCAGGATAGATACTGATTAGTACAAGGTTTTTATCATTGTGCTGTAAGAAACCTAAGAAATTTGGGCATACAAAAGGAAACAATACATCACAGACTCTTTAAAAAATATTAATAATATTTTAGCCCTAGTGTATTGACTCGGAAGTCCAATTGTCCATCGGCTCTTTACAGATGATTAATTCTCCATGAACTTTATACAAAGGAAAATCTCTACAGAAGAACAGAGGTTATAGTTGTATGAATTCATTTCTTATATTCTTCCACTCAAAGTCATGCTGTTGCACAGCTTCATTATTATTAATGGAATAAGAACACCTATGTTATCATACTTTTTTCTTTCCATGGGTGGGAGGAGAAAAGGAACAACAACCTTATCTACAGCCATTTGTATGAAGGCAAGGGACCACCGTGGTTGAGAGTACTGTCCACCTAGCACAAGGTTAGGCAACCACAAGTGTTTTAGGGGTTTCCATAGCCCGAATTCACTCCATTTTTTTTTCAAAACCATATATTAACTGGTCACTTGATTTTTATATGATCATCATTTTACACATTCCCTGCATTTCTCCCAAAACATAGGACTGAAGAGGCTTGTAAATTAAAACAAAAACAACACAGTTAAAAAATACACAGAAGATCAACATTTTTGAAAACAACTCTTAACACACTAATGCCAGCTGAAACTTACATTGGGGAAATAGAGTCACATTATAACCTGGACTTAAGCCACACAAGAATATAGAGCTAAAGCGCTCCTAAGAGATGGAAAGGTTGTTTGAAGACCTCGTAAGTAGGAGGTAAGAAGTAAGAGCTGTTCAAGTTTGAATATAGTGAGAAAATAAGTATGAGCTGGATCCAAAGAATGGCTAAGAAGAGTTCTGGCCTTGCTGGAGAAAGTTAGGGTAGAGGTGATCTCTACAGTTCCTTCCTCTTGCTGCTTGCTGTACCTGATGAAAAGCTGCTAGAGGACAATAGGGTGCTGGACGTGAAGACTCATACTTAACAAAACTTTGCAGAAAGAACCAAGAAATCCTGCACGGGACAGTAGTGGTGGACTTGGTTGTTTCCTCTTTGTCTGTTCTTTGCCTTCTGTGGTGTAGACTAAATCCTTCACTTCTTTCCCCAATCCTCTTCCAGCTCTCTCCTGGTCTAAAGCATAATAATACAGTTCGTAGTTGTAATAGTAGTAACCACAATATTTAATAGGATTATTCACCATTTCTCTTTTTATCAATACAATCTTTATGCAAAACAACTGCTCATCAATATGATAAGTGAAAGAAACAGCTTTTTGTGAAACCAGTGTGCAATGGAATAGGTGTGGGAAACTTTGAAGGACTTGGGGTTCCTTGAAAATTTTCTATCCACCTGCAGTTCATATCAGTCTCTGCTATAGAAACCCAGCCTATGAAATCTAGCACTTTAGAAAGAGATAGTTAGCATTCTGAGCAAGAGAGCTCTAGTGCCTCAACAAACTGCAACCACAGGATTCTATAGGATGGAACCATGGCAGTTAAAGTGGAATAATAGCACTATAATTCCATGGTGTGGATGGGCTCCAATTCTGCTGTGAACATGTCATGGTTTCAATATCATTACGGTGGTGAATCCATGTTGTTGTTGTTGTGTGTCTTCAAGTCATTTCTGAGTTATGGCAACCCTAAGGCAAGCCTATCATGGAGTTTTCTTGACATGATTTGGTCAGAAGGGATTTGCCATTGCCTTCCTCTGAGGTTGAGAGTGTCCAAGGTCATCCAGTGCATTTTCATTTCTAAGTGGGGATTTGAACCCTGGTCTCCCGATGTCCTTATCTGTTACTCAAACCACTATACCACTCTGACTCTCCTACTCTGGTTATTTGTCTGAAATTTAAAGATGCTATCCAAGATGCTATAGCTGTTTGGGGGGGATAGAGCTCAACGCTTTGAATGGCTCTTTTAAAGTTTGAACTAAAAACCTGAGCAAACTAACCACCCCACAGACAAAGAAGCCACCAGTGACTCAGTATGAACCACTTTCTTGTCAGTTTCAGGCAAGAAACTGGTCTGGCTGGCTCTTCAATAATGATGAAATAAGCAGCAAACCAAATTTCATGGTCATGGCTATCCACTACCCACTCTGTTTCATTATGTCAAGATAAGCTGGAAGGAATCCAGTACCGAGGTGGGAACCGACATTACTTTATGCCCACCTTCCTCATTAAGCCCTCATGTTGCCCAGATAATATTTTACTCCTCCAAGATCACATTTAGTGACAGAATTCACACATAGACCTTCAAGGTAGACATTTTACAACATTATCACCCAAAAAACTGTAAATACAGAGTTAAAGTCTCTAATTTTGGCCATGTACCTTTTTGTTCTTTACAAGACATAAGATGTTCAAGATAAAAATGATCTCAGTCTATTGCCTTTTGCAGTTGGGGACCATTTGTTGTTCCAACCAATATAATTCAGGACATGTAACAAGGAGAATTCTACCAAAAAGTCAAAATGTAAAATCTCCGTGACATCACTGAAATGAAGGTGTACGGTGGCCTAATGCTCTTGACCCAATCTAAAATCATTTCCGCACTAGACTGTTACTGTGCCATTATTCCACTTTCAACATCCTATGGAATCCTGGGGTTTGCAGTTTAGTTAGTTGATCTGCAAACCCCAGGATTCCATAGGATGTTGAAAGTGGAATAATAACACAATAATAGCTTAGTGCAGAAATGGCCTAAGAGAGCAGGGCAACCAGCATGATGCAGTAGTTGAACATTGGAATAGGATTCAAATATCTGCTCAGCCATGCAAACCTGCTAGGTGGCTTTAGGCAAGTCAACTCTCTCTGCCTCAGAGGAAGGTAAAGGCAAACCCTCTCTGAACTGATCTTGCCAAGAAACACCCTTGATAGGTTTGGCTTAGTAGTTCCACAGGTCAGAAACCACTTGAAGGCACACAGCAGCAGCAGCAGCAACAACAACAACAGAAACAACAATAGCAATAACAACACATGTCATAATCTTTAGAATAATCAGTGCTGGATTAGGATAATCAGTGCAAGTCTTCCTCACTGAACAAATAAGAGAGCTGCCAGCTCAGAGCAACAATGAATTCACAAGGTGTAGGAAATTCAACAAGAAAACGAGAATGATTCCTAAAAGCCATTGATAAACTAGCTGATTTTTACAATGCATGCACTAAATTTGATCAGCAGCTTTGAAAGAAACACACATGAGGGATGTAGCTGATGACTGATAAACAACTGGTTGAGTTCTGAGAGAACTGCCCACTCCAACAGTATATTCTAGGAAAACCAGGAAAATATGGCATAAACATATAGTGCCTTGCAATGCTAAGGCATCATATCATCCGAAGAGGGGTATTTATCTGAGCAGGCAGTCTGATATATTACAAAAAGCCCATTTTGGTCAGAGTGTGGTAACAACACTTCTTGAATCATATTTCCAAACTGGATGAAATGTTGTAAGGGACTTTTTTTTTTCAACTGCTTGGAAATGTCAGAATGTCTGCTAACCAAAGATCTAACATATGTTGGCATCATTCAGAGAAATATGACATACATCCACCATTTATTCTACTATTACTTTTGCAGTCAGGCAAGAGGTAAGAAAAACAAGAGACGCTGCAGCACCTGTATTGGAAATGTGCTGGCAAGGACCATTGCAGTATTTAGGTGATATGCTCTGGTTGTCTCTAGGGGGGCAAAACAAGAATTGCCCTTCTTTAGGGGTCATTTCCCTCAACAAAGGGAATTTGATTTGGAAGGTGAAATGTTCCATGGTACCATTAAATTTTTTTGTTGTCATTTCTCATCAAGTTGGCTCCGAATCACAAGCAGTCGTATGAATGAGAGACCTCTGAGAGTCCTGGTCATCCAGTCCTTCTAAGAGCATGTCGGCTTAGGCTGTAGCTTCCTTTACTCAATTGACCCATCTGTAATGCAATCTTCTTCTTCTCTTACTGCCTCCCACTTTGGTGATGATTATCATCTTTTCCAATGAGTCTTGAAACCTGATGATGTGTCCAAAGTACAATAGCCTCAGTTTAGCTATTTTGGCTTCTAGGGAGAACTCGGGCTTAATTCATCCTAGGAGTCATTTATTTGTCTTTTTGGAAGTCCATAGTGTCTGCAGAACTCTCCTCCAAAACCACATTATGATCCCTAGTTCTAGGGTTTCTGAAAAAGGTTTTGCTTTTGTTGTTCTGAATAAAGTAGTAGTATTTGTAAGATACAAAAAATCTTTTGGCTACATTTCTGAAAAAAAACCAGGGTGTTGTCATTTCTCAACTCAAAGCAAACCTTACACTTTATTTGAACACATATTTTCTCTTTCTGTTTGTTTGAGTATTGTTACATATACTTAATTCTGCTGCCCAAAATACTTCTATGCATGAGGGGTTTTACCCCAGAAGTCATTCAGTGCAATTTTTTTAATCCACCAAGACAAGAATTAATTGAAATGGCTTCCTCAAACAATATTTACTAATTGTCTGTAATAAATACAAATGAATGCATTTCTAAGCAGGTGAAGATTTTATTACATGAGCCATTTGCTCCTGAATACTTAGTGGAAAATAAAGAAAGGTGACAAATAAAGAAGATTACTGAGGAGCTGCTCATGAAATGGAAAAGTTCTGCCTGTAAGAGATTGACAGAAGCTGCAATTCTGAGTGAGCAGACAAGGAGGTAAGCCTCTTTAAGAGCAGTGCTTTAGAGTGACTAGTCTTAGGAGCAAGGTATGAGCTTAAGGTGCTGGTTATAAATCAGGACTTGGTGTCTAGGTTTTTAATCTGGATCTACTTGAAACTGAGGGGGTTTTTTTTCTACCAGTTATGCAGAGTTTGTGGCTCACATGTAGTCTGTGCTATGGAAAAAGCAATTCAGCAAATGTAAACTCAAAACATCTCTAGTAAATGATGGCGACACTATTATTAAAAGAAATTCTTCATCCTGGTGTAATGTTACAATCTCATTTAGGACTGAACCTTTGACAAGCATTTGTGTGAAGTATCCCAGATATGAATATATTACTCAGCATATGAATTGAACTCAGGAAAGATGATGACTTGTTGAAAAAAAATTTGAACACAGTTTTAATCTAACCTCCAAGGACATCAAAACAGGGCTCTGGCAAGGAATGCTGGACTCATCATCCAAGGGCAACTACAGAATAAGTTATCACACATTTCAATAAAATTCTGGAGATGAAGAGCAAGAATATTTGTTGTGTCTGCCAGTAAAGTGCAATGGGCCAGTACAATGAACTTATGGCTAAATATAATTATTCTGGATGCCCATGGTAAGGGGAAAAAATATTTTGTATCAGAAAATCCATCAAATATAAGACAAGTGAGAAATCCACAGATAACAAAAGCCTCTAAATTTAGTTCCATCTTGGGAAGAGACTCTCCAACAAAGAGAGCACAAAGAATTGAAGAAGGAAGAAGGAAGAGAAGGATAGCAATCTACATATAAGCAAGTCTGTGAAATAATCATTTCCAGAAGAAAATGAGGACTTGGAAGGGCATCTGTGAAGAAATTAGACAAAATGCTGAAGTGTAAAGATATATCATTGACTACTAAAGTTAATATTGTTCATGCCATCACATTTCCAGTTTCTATATATGGTTGTGAAAGCTGGACAATGAAGAAAGCTGATAGGAAGAACACCAACTTATTTGAACTGTGGTGCTGGGGAAGAGTTCTACGGACACTCTGGACTGCTAAAAAAAACAAGGAAGTGGGTCCTAGAGCAAATCAAGCCTCTCTAGAAGCCAAGATGACTAAAGTGAAGCTATTGTACTTCCGGACCTAGAGCATCATAAATTGGCATGAAACCAGGACACATGTGGCTGAGCAACATGACAGTGTGGTCAAGATGGCAAAAGTTTTTAATGAGAAAGATCACATGAGCTAAGAGAGGCTGCAGTCATTTGCTTTTTGCCTGAGTCTTGCCTGAGCCTACTGGGAAGGGCAAGATTCTTCCCCTTCCTTTCTTCTCCCCCTGCTGAGTTAATTGAGTACAAACTACTTTTGTGCTATGAACTCAGTTTGCAGCAACTAAAGTTAAGCTGTAGGCAAAGGGAGAATGTGAGAGAAAGAGAGAGAAACTGGAACATTTTAAAAGCACCTGAAAAAGCAGAACAGAGGATAAATTGTGACTATCCCCAACAAACTGGGACAGTTGGAGAGTATGCACTGGGGGCGCAGGTACACTGGGGAAGGTGTTAACTGCCTTTGCAACTGCTGTTTTTCCCAAGATATTCATGGATAACACTTGATAACGTAATATTATTCTGCAGAAGAAGAGCCCCACTATGGCTGCTGACTCAGGTACTGTAAAACACATGATAAGTAAGAGGTAAAAGGGGCGAGTAGAGATCATCTCTCCTGTTTTGCTTCCTAGGGCCTCTAGCTCAATCAAATAATCAAATATTTGGCCTACGTCTACTCATGGTTTTCTAATGCAAGAAGAGAATATTACCAATGGGCATAGCAAAAGGGGTTGCTGCCAGCCATTTTCCTACCGTACAGAGATACGATTGCCTGGTCAGGACCTGAGAATTCAGGGCTAAAATCTGAGACTTGGGGACATCATAGGAGGCAAGCCCTGGCAATGTCACAAGGATGATGTTACAAGGGGCAACATTAGGCACGATGCATTAAGCATCAAATATAGTTGCTCCAAGTATGCAATTCAAACAAAATTAAAAAATCAGCATACACACCCGCACTCTTTCTAGATAGCATTCTTCTCCTATGATTCCCTTCCCTTGCTCTGAGACCTAGATAAGAGGGTCCAGGAAGAGGGGACAGACCCTGAGATCTGGGAACCCTTTGAAGGCAATTATGCTGCTCCTGCTGTGACGGTGAGACAAGGAAATGAAACAGAAGCAGGTTAAGTTTGAAGTTGCTCCTTCACTTCACACTCCGGCCAAATCTATCAAATGTTGGGGCTTCGAAACCAAGATTATATAATGTGACAATACTAGCTGATCCTGACAGAGTAATTAGTGCAATTACTTTATATGGATTGGTCCTGACTTAAGCCATTTCTGCACTACACTCTTATAGCACGATTATTCCACTTTTAACATCCTATGGAATCCTGGGATTTCAGTTTCGGGAGGGGCTGGCCGGCCCCTCCTGAAATGGCAAACCCCAGGATTACATAGGGTGTTGAAAGTGGAATAATCGCGCTATAAGAGTGTAGTGCAGAAATGGCCTGGAATCTTCGAAATGTCTCAGACTATTACAGAAGAGTTGGTGAAAAAGAGTTACTCAATGGCAGAGTTTGCCCAGCCCAGTTCTTTGCCCATGATAACTTTTTGGATTGGCCATTTTCTGCCTGCAGCAAGACTTGACTCCTCCATAATTTTTCAAACTCTGCAATGCGTTTATGTTCCAAAGTGAAGAACTTCATTTTCTGCTTTCATTTAAGTGTGGAAATTAATCACTGGGGAATGTAATTAAACATATGATGCTTGAGGAAAGTAGAATAAAATTTGAAGTAGAACATCTTTAGCCTGCATTTTCTCCTCGACGTGTTAGATAATGCTTAATGAAGCATTTTACATCCTATTAAAGCTTTATGGCACACAGTACCTCCTACTTTAAAAATGCTGAGAGCCAGCATATAATTACAGTTTAAAATTAGATGATACTTATCAAAGGTAAACACATTATATAACTCTACCACTGTAATGTAATAACAATGTTTATACGACTTGTTGTAAAGGCAGAAAGCTGGCAGAAAGCATGCTCATTTGCTGACAAAAACTAATCACTGTTTTGAAAGATAGGTGTGTGGTACCAGCAATCTATTCTATATGATCAGTAGGTTTATTTCTTTCATGAAGGCTCAAAATGTTTTGCGTCCAAGTCTTAGGTAATATATTGGCTGAGATCCTACATCAGGACATGTATATGTCTCATGTTGCTACATCTCTGTAGCTATGTCTCACAATGCTCTGCTCTACAAATGCACCTTGGAAGCTGTGCAGCCCTCTCAAGTCAACAACTGCCAGGTTGTCAGACTGTGAGGGGACAAGTGATGATGTGTCTGGTAGGGACCTCGGCAGGTAGGTCCCTGTTCTCCAACAAACCAGAAATGGCTGTGTTGGAGAAGGGGAACAAAGGTGGGTTTAGGGTTCTTTTTTGTTGCATGGTCAGTGTGGAATTCCAACCTATGTAATGACTGAACAAGTGAGTTGTGATATTGTTAGGCAGGCTTCCAACACTGTAACTTACTAACAAGATGCCAGTCAATGTTTATAACACCCAGTTACCTTCATACATAGACATCAAGGCATAGGGGAACTCAAGGGCATGCAGCTTCTTTCAGCTTGATGACTGTACAGTTAAAAGAGATAATGTTGCTCATTTAAAAGCAGCCAACAGGCCTCTTCTCAAGGTTGTACTGAGCAAGATGGTTGAAGCATGAGTAGCTCCATACAAAGAACATGTGGAAGATCAGGCTACCGTGTCTATTGTTATTGTCATATCCAGAAACAAAAATAGCTGTGTTGACCAGCAAGAATGAAGTGAAACAAACAAAAATTCATCAGCGGTGATACTTTTAATAGAACCAACTAAACCAAAATAAAACAAAACAAATTCAATAATCATTTACAAGATTTCAGGATCTCCAGAGTTCTCCATTAAGTTAGGCAGTTTGAAATGGGTGAGGAGGTAGGGAAGAAAAGCATGAAAATCCAAACATTTGGTTAGATGTTTTAAGTCATGTGTTCTCTTGTTCTGTTCTTTTGTTATACTCAGTCACAAGATGAACAGTGCAGGCTTAATGAATTACTTGTAGATATGCAAATATCTGTTGACCCTATCACACTACACCCTTACAATGCTATTATTCCACTTTCACCACCATGGCAACATTGTATGGAATCCCAGAAAGTTTAGTTTAGGGAGAGGTATTTAGAATTTTCAGCCAGAGAAATCTTGGGCCTCACTAAACAACAAACCCCAGAATTCCACAGGATATTACCATGGTTTTTAAAGTGGAATATTAGCACTATAACAGTGTAGTGTGATATGGCCCTCAGAGACATGTAGAAATACAAGGCTAGTAACAGGTGTGGGGTTGACTTTTTTGGGGGGGAAATACACAGGTTTCTTAGGCAGCATGCATTCGAAGAATAAAGAAACAACACAGAATTATGGGATCAATCACTTAAGAGCCTACAGCTTATAACATTGAGATATATGACAGCTTTCATTTGCTATGAATAGTCTACTATGAATCAGAAGGCAGGAGGGGGGAGGGAGGGACGGAAAATGCCCAACTAAAATAGTAAAAAATGTTTAAAAAGTTAGCAGCCTTTGCATGCCCATACAATACTCATGAAGTGCTGGCTTGCACATGTGCAGACATAGTGCTTGTTTGTTTTACCACATATGTGCTTCTTCTGCATCATTCTAACCTGCAACCATTTTCTCTTTTCTCTTTTTTCTCTCTCTGGTCTGTAACTTACTGTTTAATTGTGATTAATTTGTTTGATTTGATAATTTGTGCGTAGAGCTACTTTTATCATTTTTTTTTACAAAGATAAAGCCTGTTTCTTTTCTCTGCTAGAACATGGGGTGGCATTGACTGTTGTTCAGGTTTCATCATGCCAATTTGATTATCCTGCTAGAGAGATCCAGTGTTATCTTTCACATTTCACAAGAATAAGCCATAGTCTCCACACCTAGCACTTTACAATGTGAGCTAATGGGAGACTCAAAACAACAAGTTTCTCTGCCTCAATTCCTCCTTCATGAAATGTTCTGTATGATGATTAACTGTCAACAAGCAATATCTCAGTGAAAGATTCCTTTCATACAATATCCAAGAATATTTTTTATGAAATAAAAATAATCAAGTACATGTTTGACCACAGCTGTTGGACTGGTCCAGAGATGTGGATGCAATCTTTATTTAAAATATTTAATACAGACTTTCTGTTAAAAGCTCCCAGGACAGCTTTGATACTCAGATAAAACAACTCAGCTAACAACACATCCTTGGATATACCAGCGGAGCAAGAAATAAGTAAAACAAATAAAACACTAAGAAGCAAATTAAAATTGTTACAAATAGGCATGGGCAAAAGCAGACAGATTTTGCTTGCCCTCTAAATAACACTAATGTTCATACTTGGGTAAATGTGTTGGGGGCTATGGAATCCAAAACTGAGACACCAGGAAGGTGAGCTCCTCTCATCAGCAGCCATTTTCTTACTCTCTTAAAATGGGTGAACATGGAGAAGTACCTCAGACAAAGGCCTAAATCCTATTGCCAATCCAAGTTCCATTGATGCAATGGAACTGATGCAACTGTTGACTTACTAAGTTACCAGTGATTCAATAACTTTAACTGAGGATTTGGGCCAAAAGTTCCAGTTCAGGGGTTGGAATCATGTAGGCCTCCACAGGTGGTTGGGTTACAATTCTCAGCATTCCTCACCATTGACTGTGCTAGCTATGGCTGATGGGATTTGCAGAGTGACAACAGAAGAAGGCCCACATGATTCCACTCCTCTATTTGATGCCAAGCTCATATCACAGCACAAGATCTTTTAGATATCCCAGACCCAGAATGCTCAGAGTTCCAGTTCAATAGCATTTGAAGAGCCATACAATTCTCATCCCTATTATAGATGTTATTATCATCCCTTATCATTGTTTATGATGGTTACAGCTGATGGGAATTGCTGTCGAACAACATCTGGAAGGCCTCATATTTCTCGTCTCTGGTTACAGGTTAAAACCCATACTCCGAAATTTTTTAGGACATAAAGAACAGGCTAGATCTTGAAGACTGCATCACCTTTTGCAAAGCAATTCCTGATTCAGAAGAAGATAAGAACATGCAGCCTTAAGACAGATCTGAGCTAGCATGCATAGCATAACAGTGTCTAGAGAAATATATCTAATAAAGGAAGTGTGGCACCCAGCTCTAAATCTCCTTGTGGATTAGTAGTTTTGCATTTATTGTGTAAGTTAATTTTGTGCCTGGTTATTTTGCTGATTAGAGTTCTTTCACATGACTACCCCCCAATGGCCAGTGGCTAGAAACAAACTGAGTTTAGAGACAATATGCTTTCATGACTAAGGAAACCATTCCATTTGCTCCTTTTCTTTTTGATTTCTAGTTTGTGTTCTCTTTCATAAATAGTTGCAGGTGGGTGAAGATTATTCCTCTGGAAGGTTGAACAAATGTGCACGAGAACATCATATATAATGAATGATTACCATATTAACAGCCTGTCAACACTTTGGCGCCTTCTGCAAGCTGAGGTGACTTTGGTTGCTTGCTTAGATACAAAGCAAGCACTACTGGCAGAAAAGGAAGAGGGTCTGACTCTTGCTTCTTTTCATTCTCTTCATCAGATAAACAATATGCTATGAAGCCAATGATTACACTTGCCCTTGAAGTCACTCTTTCTCTAAACCTTGCAGAGCTAAGACTGCTTTTGGATTAAATTAGCTCTATGCAGAACTGCGGAAAAAAAATTTTGGCTTACAGTTCCTGTTAAAAACATAAATGTCTGATGGAATAATGGCTACACAGGGACAAAGTTGCCTTTTAGACCATAGCCACCAGAATCCAGTTAGCTGGGGAATTGTGGGAGCTGTAGTCTAAAAAGTAACTTCTGACCCTATGTAGGCATTATTCCACAGACAGACAAAGAACACACGGCAAGGGAGAGAGAGAGAAAGGATGTGCATGCTGCCCTTGCTACCAACTTCTTGACCCAAATGACTCTATTCCTGATATTTTCCACATTAGGTAGGAAGATCAGAACAAGTATTACTTGCTGTATTCTGCTCTGTTGAATGGCATTGAAATGTCTGTTTTGTTTTTATATTTTATATTTATATAGGTTTTAATGCTTTGATTGTTTAAATACATTTTTAACTTTTGCATGTTTTGAATTTTTGTCTATGGATCTTTTTGCACCTTGCCTGTTCCTAGCAGCATCCTGTAGGGATCCTGGCAGTGGCTCTGCTGGGAGGGGAGTGTGGCGGGTGTGCTCTCCTCTGTACCGGCTGCCGCCTCAATCCAGAAAACACAATTGCCCCGCCTCTGCCTGCCGCAGCACATCCAGGTACTTTCCCAGGCTGCGCTGGGGCAGGAAGCACAGCCATTGCACTTCCAGACCCTCCACACACCAGGGAAAACCCATCGATGATTTACTCCATGGTTGTGCCACCTGGGGATGGGAGAAGGATGGGATCGTGGTGACATCATTTGTAACCATAATCACAGTTCCGTCCTTCTGCCATCCCTCTGGCAGGATGACAATGTCCTGCGAAAAGGGCCTATGCTTAACAGTTGTAAGCCACTTTGAGTTCCAAACAGAAAAAGCCAGAAGATAAAGGAGGAGGAGCTGCAGCCACCAGCGATAGTACTGCTATCTTTTGCTCTCCAAAGTAACATGCCAATTTGTGCTCTCCCCTTAACTTTGGATCAGTAGGTAGATTCTGTAATTTCTTTCTTTTCATTTCACGTTTGAATCTAAGCATCCAAGTTTTGTTGTTTTTGTTGTAACTCTTCTGTAGTCATTATTTTCATTTTCTTAGTATTTAATTATAGACCTGCTTATCTGGGTATCTTAGATTTTTGATGTTCTTTCCCCCAGTTTTCATGCCTCTTTGCTCTGAGTTGTCTTTCTTTATTATATATTTGGTGTACAAATAACCAGATAAAGTGATAAAAATACATCTTTGTCTGACCCCACCCCCAGCCTTGTCAATGGGAAACCATTCTGTTTCTCTATATTCTGTCTCTCTATATTCTGACCTGATAGTGGCTGGTTCAGTGGCAGGCTCTGAACTTTTTTAGACTAGTACATGGGATAGCTTCCTTCCTTCCAAGGATGAAGAGTCTCCGTAAACTGTGTCTGCTATCATTGGGACATTTAAAAAGAGCTTTAAGAGAATTTTGCAAAGCTCCAGGCCATGGATGACAAGCAGAGAAACACTTTCAGTTTTCAGGCAATTTGCTCAACTATTTGATGGAAGCTTTCCCCCACTGAACATTTTGACATGGAAACTGAAAGTAGTTACTCATGAATCTTTAGCTCATTTGTTTAAGTTTCTTTTATCCTGTATGCATTAAGCTTTGGCCTATCAGTTTTGTTTCCTATCCCTATATGCCTAATCAGTCTGGTTATGAGAAGGATTATTTTTAAACTGTCCTTTTTTTTTTTTTAGATAATATAGTGTCATACAAAGTGTACAAAACATTACATTAAGAAACCCAGCAACAACAAGCTGTTGAAGAACAGGGAACAGAAAGTAGGAAGAAATGGCTAGTCCTTGCTATATGAGTTGTCAAGTTTTTCTCAGATTGTATTGGAACGGTATTGAGACAGAATGACAAATCCTACTTTGTAGTTCTGTTTTTTCCTCTTCCTTGCAACCAATTAAAAAAAATAAAAAAGGCTAGATGCTGAGGGCCAGTATGCTCGAGATGCAAAACTCAGCTACAAGACTTACTGGATTTTTTTTTTCATTTTTAAAGCAAACTTTGTTTTTAACATACTCTGACATTCTTTATACACCCAATTTTATTTGGATAAGCCTAGTTGAAAATATAATAACTCTCCTAAATAGCTTGTTTGTGCTGGAATCCCTTCTGGATTTTCTGCATGTGGCATCTGTACAGGGAGTAAAAAAGGAAAGAATGCTTTTTTAAAAAATATTGTGTGTTTGGGGTAGGGGGGTCTCATTAGCAACAATGAAGCAAACAAGTTAGCTGTATTATTAGACATGATGAAACCTTCCAGAAGAGTGAAAAATGTTCTCTTATCTTTCTAGGATGAAGGCGATGTGTTCTGCCAGTGGCTATCCCCATAATCATTCTTGACATCAGACTCACTGAAAAATCTGACACATTCTCAGCTGATCTATTAACTTAATAAAAGCCAAGGTCTGTATTTTACCACTGTGTTGGTTAAGTTTTACCGCTGCATGGAGTCCTGAATACTAACCAGTTTATCAGATATGATGAGAGGGAAAGAAAAGTTAAGGTGAAACATTTCAGAAGGTATCTACTGATTCCTAGCTTGAGGCTCATTGCTTAAATCTATTCAGATGCCACATTTCCACCATCTATTGTTTCTCTACATTGAGGTGTATAATTCAATTCCTTAGTAACAACTGCCTCACCAAAGCACCTGTTGTTGTTTGTAAAGTTGTAAAGTCTGGGAGTATCTGTAGTTAACAAATAGTGCCCCCCCATTAATTTCTTTTTGCACTGTTATTGCCTGATTGTCCACTTAAAGCAGGGTAAAATGGAGAGGAGGAAATTAAGGAGTCAAGCAGCATCTGCGAGTCTAACTTTTAACATGAGCTTGCGTGGGTCTCACTTTACTTCTTCAGAAGTACTGATGGAGAAGAAGTACAAAATCCTCTCTACAGATTGCACTGATGAATATCTGAAGGAACTATGCAAATTGCTCAGAAAATTTTCCAACAATGTACAGAACCAAGGTCAAATGGACACATGCCAGGAGCCCAAACTAGGCATCTTCTACTACCCAAAATACACAAACAAGGCAATCAAGGAAGACCCATTGTCTCAAACATTAGAACCCTCACTATTATCTGGAAATATAGACTCAGTTCTCAGACTATATGCCATCAACTCTTCAAGCTACATGAAGGATACAACTGATTTTCTGGGGATAATACAGCCCATTCACAACTTCCCAGAGGACACCATTCTATCCATTATGGATGTGGAATCCTATACACCAACATCTCACACCAGGATGGTCTACAAGCTACCAGATATGCCTCCCTGGCTGAGACTAGAACACGCCTAGGCACCAAACTCTTCCATTTCATACTTACTTATAATACTTCACTTTTGGGAATAACATCTACCTGTAAGTCAGTGGCACCACAATATGCAAGCATCTTCCTGGTGGACCTGGAACAATGATTCCTTAGCACAGTGGTTCTCAACCTGTGGGTCCCCAGATGTTTGTGGACTTCAGCTCCCAGAAGCCCCAGCCACTATGGTCAATGCTCAGGGCTTCTGGGAGCTGAAGTCCACAAACATCTGGGGACCCACAGGTTGAGAATCACTGCCTTAGCACATGTACCCAGAAACCTAATGTCACAAATCTGACATTAGAAATGGCAATGCCCCCCCAAAAAGTTTCAGAACTTTTCAACCTTCTTCTACATATAGTAATAGATTTATAGGCTGTATTCCTTGAATGAGGAAATTACAAAGGAAACTAGAAGGAGAAACAACTGAATTGAGTTATATTCACTAATTCCAATCCATTAGCTGAGATATGAAGAATTATAAGAGCTTCATGGTGCACTGCTTGTATTAATACAAAAGTCCTCATTACTGCACATATAACAAAAGGAATCTTCTTGCAGAAGTTTTGAATCCAGGGAAACTCCCATTTCATAAGCAGATTTATTGCATTCCCATGTCCACATTAACTGACCATTTTAAAGGTCTGAAAGACCTGTATCACTTCACCCAGCAGTTTGAAAATTTAGAACAAGAGATAGAATTTGCATTTTTCTGGATTGTATTACATTCTGTCTCACTTCCACAACTATATAAATATGCTTTTTAAACTGAGGTTTTGGTATCACTCTGTACAACATCTAAAGAAGTGGGTTTATACCCATACAAATTCAAACTAAAATAATAACCAATTAGTCTTAAAGGTATTGCTACATTCTTCTTTTCCTACTTCTCCTTTCCTCCTTTTTATACTATATATCTGTAACTATAGTTCTACATCAACAGTTTAAGATATGCAGATGACGCCATACTACTAGCAGAAAATAATAGGCTTGGAATAGCTATTGAAGAAAGTCAAGGAAGAAAGTGCAAAGGGAGAGTTATAGTTGAACATCAAAAAACAAAAATAATGACCACAGATGATTTACATATCTTTAAAGCAGACAATGAAGATATTGAAGTAGTTCATGATTTGCTATGTCTTCACTCAGCCGTTAATTACAGTGGAGATTGCAGTCAAGAAATCAGAATAAGACTAGGGGTCTTTCCGCACTACACTGTTGTAGTGCTATTATTCACTTTCAACATCTTGTGGAATTCTGGGGTTTGTAGTTTATTAAGGTCAAAGAGCTCTCTGGCTGAGAATTCTGAATGCTCCTCTCTAAACTGCAAACCCCAGGATTCCATAGGATGTTGAAAGTGGAATAATAGCACTACAACAGTGTAGTGTAGAAAGGCCCTAGGACTTGGAAGGGCAGCTATGAAGGAACTGCAGAAGATCCTGAAGTGTTAAGATATATCACTGAAGTCAGGATTATCCATGTAATTGTCTGTCCAATTTCTCTGTTTCTTTATGAAAGCTCAGGGTTGCCTTAGCTGCCTGGGAAATGAACCTTGTTTGAACTTGCTCTGTTGCTTCCTTTAGACTGGTGACATAAAGAACTTTGCTTATGTAATAAGAGAGCGTTCTAGCGACCTGCAGTGGTAAAGTAGGATAACTGCAAGTGAATTTTAAGAGAACAGATGAATGAACTGCCATGGGAACTTTCAAGTTAAAAATGACTTCAGCAAGAGTTACAAGATAGGTGTAAGCCTCAAATTTACAGAGAAAGGCTTTGGCTGAGCAATCTAGAGAAGGAGATATCACACAGATGATTCTGGATGAGTTTAAAAGAATGAGAGAAGATATGAAAGAAGAGGTGACATAAATCAAATGAGGAAAAAACATTAACAAGCTCTAAAAACTCATTTACAAACTGAACCTAGAGATGTTAGAGGATCTTTGAATCAAACAAAAAGAGAGGTCAAACAGCTTGATGATAAGATAGATGTCCTGGAAGACAGAACACAGAAACTGGAAGGTGTGACTGAAAAGTTGAGTGTGGATCAAGGACAGAATGTAAATGTGGTGGGTCTGTTGAAATTTAGAGAAAGAGAGAGATTTCTCAAAATAAGAGGAATTCCAGAAACTTAAGATAAAAATATTTACCTGAAAGTTTCTGAAGCCCTGGTTGACTTTCAGGAAATTGACAGAAAATATTTTTCCCATGAAATTGACAGGATCTATTCTTGGGTGGCCATACAGTCTTCCAAGGGATGTTATAACTGATTTTGTCAGAAAACAAATAAGGGACAGAGGATGAACAAGTGAAAGAGTCTGTAATTAAATGGGTGCAAAATATTGGTTATCAAATTTCAGTTAGAATAATGGATAGAAAGTAGACAAGAGAACTTCTGTAACAGAACTTTTATGAAATGATATATAGATACTATTTAACACCAGAAAAATTGTTAAAAATGTAAAATAGCTCTTCAAATATTTGTGGGAAATGTATGAAACAAGAACGAAATTTTTTTCTGTGTGTGGTGGATGGGTAAAAAAATAAATAAATTTTGAACTGTGATACATCAACTGATGGAAGACATTTTGAAAACTGAGACAAAGTTGAAACCAGAAATGTATTTATTAGGACTGATGAAGGAGCAAATAAACAAAACTGATAGAAGAATCCTATTCTATATAATTATGGCAACCAAATTTCTTTTTGCACAGAAATGGAAAGAGATAGAGAAACTTATGAAAGAAGATTGGATGATTAAACTTCTAGATTTAGCTGAAATTAAAAATTACTGTATTGTTGAAAGATGAATCTATATGTAATTTTAAAAGAAGATTGGGATGGCATCATGATATGTCTTACTAAATACTGGATTTTTTTTTAATCTCGGGGCTTAAGTAGTGATAAGTGAGTGATTTTCCAGAAGTGTATTGTTAAAATTTTATTACATTTCATCTCTTACATTTACATTACATTTACTCTTTGTTTAGTAAATCTTAGTAACTTTGAGAAAGTATACTAATAATATATCTTATAGCCACAAACTGAGAGGCTGGAATTCACAGCTATTCTATCCCCTTATTGTAAAGATAAAATGGGTTTTTGGCAATTTCTTGAATGTGGTTGAAATGTGATTGATGTTCTCAACCACTTGGGAAACACTGACGGGGGGAAAAAAACAATCCTTTGAAAGTTTCTGCAACTTGCAGGAACATTTTTCCCCTCAGCATAGCAAAACACCTAAACTTTGTCAACTCTGCACAGCCTTCAAAGCTGCACAGTTGGAATATAGTGCATTTCTCAAAGGCAAAGTTATACACTACACGAACTAAAACTACACAGTTTTTATAACCATCTGAATAGCTCAATATTGAAAAAGGAAGTAAAATGGAGTAGAACATTCTTTGAATGCTAAGTCCTAAAGCTGTGTACCTTAACTATGAAAACTACAATTATTTTCTCTTCTAACTCACTTCATCCTCCCTAAAGCTCCTCTCTTACCACCCCTCCTCTGCCATTATTTCTCAGCTGATATTTTTGTACAACTTGCTCCCTGAACTCTTTGGGCTGGGCTCCCCTTCTTTCTTGACTTGCCTGCCTCTTTTAGTTTTCCAATTCCTTCTCACGCCTACCAATTTGCTTCATCTCCACCAAGGCTGCTCCCCTTCTAGGCAGATCAAGGCAGATCAAGAAAGAAGGGAGGCACAAACTCAGAGCTCAGAGAGTCCATTGTTTCTGGGTTCTTTAAACCAGAAGGTGAAAGGGACATGATGGTGATTTTTGCTGCATGCTTTGACCCTTCTGTCAAACAAGACTAGAAAACCATCCCCTAAACTCAAGTATCTCCAACTATGCAATTGTTCTTCAGAAAGTTGCACAGTGCTGAGTTTCCTGAAAGTGTTCAAGGTTTAAATGTTGTAGTAAGTCTTTCATCCTTTGTGAGAAAAAAAAATCCTGAATGTTTCAACACCATGGGAAGAAAGACCAATGCTTCTTCCTTGACATCTGTTAAGAAGTCAGAAAATCAAGAATTTCAATCCCTATCTTGTGGGCTATCAAAGTAAGCTCATGAAAGTTGATATCTCAGCCCTTATGACAGATGTTTGGCTAATAAAATCAGGATGCCACCAGCTTTATTGATTCATCGTCCCATTCTATTTGCCTACCAGTGCACTTAATGCACCACCTATGAGTTTTATTTATCCTCTCCAACTTTGGTGATAGGTTAGCCTCAGAGGAAAGCAGTGAGTGGCTCAAGATTGTCAAAGCTGAGTGCACATTTGAGGATTATGTCTATTTCACCCCTCTGCCATGCATGACAGTGGCAAGACATCAAAGTACCCATAATAATAAAATCTGAATTCATATTTGTGTTTTCTGATCTTCCTCTTGTCACTATTAGCTGGGCTGAGCAAGGAGAATGGGGACAGTCTTTTGGTCTGAGCAGGTATGTCCAACTTTAATTTTTTCAAAACTTTAATTTTTTCAAAACCATACAAGCCTAAGGTGACCGTTTGAAATATAAGACACCATAATCACTACACTATGCATTTCAGTTGCTGCTTTTATTGAACAAAGATAATATTTCTGTAGTTTATAAACACATTTCAAGGTTTTTCTGGTAAACAGTGTTTTTTAGGTGCACTATGCAATTATTTTTAGGCTTCGGAATGCCATATGAAAATGTAGGATTATTTGTAGTGAGTGATTTACTGGCCATTTATTTTAATGTAGTTCTACTCAAGACATCAAAGCATCATCATTCATGAAGAACTAATAATTTTTGTAGCATTTTTACAGTCTTTACAGTCTTTACAGTCATCCCAACAATTCTGTGAAACAGGTCTCTCTTAACACATTCAAGAAGTGAAGGATGTTCATGGCATTGTAGATACTGAGGGTGATAACGAAATACCGAGCTATATTTCTGCAAACATCTGTTAGGGAACTGGGCAATTTGTATGCCTTTTATTACTTTCTTTCCTTCTCATAACTATACCTTCCCCATAGACTTACAACCATTAAAAGAGTTTCAGCCACTTACCCATTTCAGCAGAAATTTTCATTTTGTCTGCAGTGGGCAAAAACTCCAGCCCTTAACATTATTTACTAGAATAGTAGTGGTTGTTGTTGCTGCTGTTGTTAGCATTTTATTTATATAGTACCATAATACCTGATGCTTTACAATTAAAAGAATAACAAAACAGTTCTCTTCCCTCAGGCTCACAAACTAATTAAGACACGACACAAAAAGAAAAGGAGATTGCAATGTGGGAGGGGATTAAGTCCAGAAGATAACCATCTTCTTCTCTCCTCTGAGGCAGCAGTGGCAGCTGGGATGAAGGGACCACCTTTCATCTGCTTCTGGGCCTAGGCATGATGGATTGTTCCCACAGTACTAACCCTGCTGTTCTAGCTCCGTAGTTGTACAGGGGCATGATGTCCTCATGGGGAGTATGAGAAGAATTCCAGAAATGTTATGTGCTTTTACATTTAAAAAAGAGAGAGAAGGAAGGAAGGAAGGGACTTACAGATAGATGGAGGTCCTCCATATCCACTAGTATCCATAGTTTCACTTGCCCACAATCCAAATATAGATGTATAGTTCCTTGCTCCCTTGTGGAGGGAGAGTAGCCAAAGGGAAGACTCACATGTTGGTGTGCAGTTTGTTCCCTTCGAGGACCAGAGCCAGCTGGAGCATGAAGAGCCACAGGTGAACACCCAGGATTCTAAGGACATGGCTGCAGCCACTTGGCTGGGATCCTTCTTTGTTCTTTCCTTGCCTTCTTCTTTGCTTCAGACTGCTAGCTCCCACAGAGTCACTGTACCAAACGATTTGGAGATGAAGGTGAGGGCAGTAGGAGATCAGGCTACCTGCACTGAGCTCCTGAAAGCAATCCCCTCCTTGGGTGCCAAATCTGACAGGAGGCTTGGCAGCATGGAGCCATGTGCCTCTCTCAGCCAAGGAAGGAGTATCCATCTCCTTCATTAACCAAGAGAGGCATGTGACTCTTTGCTGCTGACCTTCCTGCATTTCTCTCAGTTGAGGAAGGAAGGAGACTCCTTCCTTGAATGAAAGAGATGCAGGGAGCCGAGCTTCATGGAGCCGTGAACCTCTCTCAATCAGGAAGGAGGGAACTCCTTCTTCAGCCAAGAGAGACACACGAATCTGGCTGCATGGAGCCATGTGCCCAAGGAAATGGAGTCTGATGAGCCTTGTGGACCCTCTGTGTCCTGTGCAATGTGAGTGTCAAGAGTGGCAAGGATGAAGAGGGTCATATGGGGAGCTTTCGAAGCCCCACCAGGAAGGAAGGAAGACAAACAGACAGGCATGCAGACGGGAAAGAGGAACCAAGTGGTGGCACTGCCTTCCCCCTGCAACCGCCTCATGTGGCCTAGGGGTCAAAATGTAGCCTTGGAGATTATCTGCGCTTTTTGTTATCCATAGTAAGTCCAGGAATGTATCCACCATGGATATAGGATATGGGACACCTACTGTACATAGATCTCAAAGAGCAGGAGTCTTGCCAATGATAGACATCATTTGTACCTTGCTGCAGTTAATAAGTTTGTAATTAAATCTTTCATTGCCTGGGTACAATTAACCTTATTGAATATAGATAATAATGCTATACATGGACATATTTGTAAACCAATTTCGGTTGTCTCTTTTATCTCTTTAAACACCCTTTGCCAAAATTTCTGTACACCTTCACAATTCCATCACATATGTAGCAATCTCTTGACAACCCCTCCAACACAACCTTGAATAATTCTTATCTGTACAATTTAACCTTACTGGTGTTAGGTACCATCTCCAAACCAATTTATAATAGTTCTCTTTTATCCTTATGGACAGGTTTTTTAAATGACACTGATTCCAAATTTTTCCCCAGTCCTGAATATCTATTTTTTGTGCTAGTTCTTCCTCTGATATTTTTCTAAGATATTCATCTTCATCTTCATATTTTGCCAAAATTTTGTATATTTCACTTGTGGTACCCTTCAATATTTAATTTTCCTCCATACCTTCTCTTTATATAATCATTTGTTCAAATTTAGTATATTCTTTGAAACCTTTATTATTCCTTTTCCAATTCCTTGTCCACTGCTCTAGCTGTATATACTTAAACCGCGATATCTTAGTACCCTGTAATCTCTCCTTAATTTTATCTTTATTCGTCATTATATTCATCCTTTCTTTTAACTTATTTATTCTCTACTTCTTTAATTCCTTCTCTACTTCACCTCTGAAATTCATTGGAAATCTTGCCATCATCACTACAGGAGTTAATGGTGAAGTAGCTGGCATTAATTTTTCCTTATTTTTCTTTCAAATTTCTAATATATTTTACAAAAAGGGGTTTTTTGCAAGAGAAGGAGCAACTATAATATCTAAAATGTGTAATTTTAATGTACTAAGCATTAAAAAAGATGAAAAAGGTAGATTTTTAATTATACAAGGAGAAATGGAGGGAGAAACATATGTATTGGTTAATGTATATGCTCCAAATGAGAAACAGAAAGAATTTTATGAAAAATATTCAAGGAGCTGAAGGATATACAGGGAGATTTTATAATAATGGTAGGGGTCTGACATGAGAAATGGCTATCCAAACTCTGTTTAAAGACCTCCAAAGAAAGAGAATCCACCACCCTCAAAGGCAGGCTATTCCACTGTTCTTCCTAATGTTTAGGCGGAATCTTTTTTTTCTTGTAATTTGAATCCATTGGTTCATGTTCTAGTCTTTGGAGCACAATAAAACAAGCTTGCTCCATCTTCTACATGATGTTCCTTCAAACATTTAAAGATATTACCTGTTGATATCATCTCAGACCTTAACATACTCAGCTCCTTCAGCTGGTTCCCTAGAACCTGGCTTCTAAACTGTGACCATCATGCTGACCCTCCTCTGTGAATTGGCAATATCCTTCTTGACCTGCAGTGGCCAGAATTGACAGAACAAGTGAGGTCTCACCAAAACCAACAGAGTAGGACTATTACTTTCCTTGACCTGGATGCTATGTCCCTGTTGATGTAACCTAAAATAGCATCAGCTTGGCTGTTGCATCACACTGTTGGCTCATTGTTAGCTCGTTATCTGCTAAGACCCTTAGACCCTTTTCACACGTAGCATTGTCATGTCAGGGGTCACTCGGCCTATATTTGTGCATTTCACTTCTTGTGCCTAAATGTAGTTGTTGTGTATCTATTACAGGGTTTTCTTGGCAAGATTTGCTCAGAGCGGGGAGTTGCCATTGCTTTCCTTTAAGGCTGAAAGAGTGTGACTCATCCAAGACCACTCAGTGGATTTCCATGGCCAAGTAGGATCTGAATCCTTGTCTTCCAGAGTCCTAATCCAAAACTCAAGCCATTCACTATGCTGGCTGCACCTAAATGTACCTTACACTTATCCATGTTGATCCTGTGCTGATCCCTCTCAGGCAGCTAACTTAATATACATCTACTTGTATATCTCTTAAGATGATCCAGCAGAAACCTACGTTCGATGTAAAGTTAAAGACTTTCACAGCCGGAATCAATAGATTGTTGTGCAGTTTTCCAGGCTTTGCGGCCGTGTTCTATTAGTATTTTCTCCTGACATTTCACCTGCATATGTGGCTGGCATCTTCAGAGGATCTAGTGGCATGGAAGTGAGACAGAGTATATATACTTGTGTAGTCCCCAGGTGGGAGGGAGCAATTTGCATGTGTTACAGTTGGCTTGTGTGATGGCTTATTGTTAAATGGGATATCCCCCAGGGTGTATTGTTAGTCAGGGGATATGCATAACAGTCCATTAAGTAAAAGCCTCAAGACCCAAGAAAAAACACAGCAGTGAAGATAAGCAGCCAACCAAAAGGAATGCATTTTTACCATACATCAAAGGGGTCACTGACTGAATAGGGAAACTAACGAAGAAACATAACCTCCAAACAATGCACAGACCAACCAAGAAAATTCAACAGATGCTATGCTCAGCAAAGGGCAAGAGGGATCCTCTAACTTCTGCAGGAGTTTACCGCATATCTTGCAGCTGTGGGCAGGTCTACCTAGGGACTACAAAACACAGCGTCCAAACACAAATCAAAGAACATGAAAGACACTGCAGACTGATCCATTCAGAAAAATCAGCAGTAGCAGAACGTGTTATAAACCAATCTGGACAGTTTTAGAAGCACAGAAATTCTGGATCATTCTGGCAACTACTATGTCAGACTACACAAAGAGGCCATTGAAATCCATAAACACATGGACAATTTCAACAGAAAAGAAGAAACTCAGAAAGTAAACAAGATTTGGCTACCAGTACTGAAGAACATTAAAATCAAGACTTAAAAATATGCCAACGAACACCACCCAGACTCTGGAGGTCCCTCTACAGGGAACAATAAAAAGGGGTGGCTAATATACTTAACGCACTGTTATGCATATCCCCTGACTAACAATACACCCTGGGGGATATCCCATTTAACAACAGGCCATCACAAAGGCCAACTGTAACACATGCAAATTGCTCCCTCCCACCCGGGGGCTACACAAGTATATATACTCTGTCTCACTTCCATGCCGCCAGATCCTCTGAAGATGCCAGCCACAGATGCAGGTGAAACGTCAGGAGAAAATACTAATAGAACACAGCCTCAAAGCCCAGAAAACCCACAACAACCTATAGAAACCTGTGTATTCAGCTCAGATCTGTGCAAAGGACTCATTCCATGAAGCTCCTTTTTATTTTCCCTCAAACTGATGTTAAGCAGTCATGCCATCTGTCCTGGCTATTAATTGCATTAATGACTATTGGAGAGGCATTTTGCCCTAAATGTAAACTCATAGAGTCACAAGGATGCTCGGATATGTTTGGAGAATGTAGTTTTCATGAGTGATGTAATTTACTAGCTGCCACATTGGTTTTACTGTTGTGCAATGCTATATATTGAAACTGAATACAGCACTGCACTAATTGGGATAAATGACTCAGCACAGTTAGAGCAGAAAGGTCAGAAAGAAAAACAGATTTCCTTAAGTGGAACTAACAGTGTGGTGAGAACAGGAGACAGGAAGAAGAAGTACCTTTGCAGGAAAGAGTTTATAATCAGATTTCGGACCCTGCTTAGGGAGATACTACTATCTACGTTGCAACTCCATATGTTTTGGCAAATTCCACGTGAATAGCTGTTTGCTCCCAATATGCAATTACTGTGTTGTTGGCTTTTTTTAAAAAACAACAACAACACTTTGCTGATGAATAGGGAAATCCACTTTTTGTTGTGCAAGTGATTCTAAGTTTGCTGACAGACAATTAGATTTATTTATATATCTGGCCATTAAACATGCTGAGATGTATATGGCCCAGTATTAACAAAAGGCAGCACGATTCATTGTTCACAGCAATTATGTTGTTTGAATGGTACTGGATAGCATGGAGGTCACAGAGTTTCACGTTAAATTTAGGGTCACCCTAATTTCAGCCTCAGGCATTACTAAGATGATAGCACTAGCAGAACTATTATGGCATGCCAAAGAAAGATGCACCATCTCCTTTCATTGCAGGATAACAACAGTTTGGCAGAGTGCACTAAATAATTCAGTAAGATCATGAAAAGCACCATAGTGAACCCTTCCAGCAATGCTCCTGTCCGCTAGTCATGTGTTAACAGGCATCACTTCATACTTCTGTTAAAGTCTAGTAGGTATTCCTAGTAGATATGCATGCAATTGCATTGTTGACCACCATGTACAATCCTAGGAAAACATGGATTAATTCTGCAAACCAGCCTCCATGGTTTCCTAAAATCCCCAGGTCATCTAACAACATTTGTAATAACAGCAAACTAATCCTGTGGTGTCAGCAAACCAATACTACTCAATGAATATTGTTCATTTAATAGTAGGGGTGTAAATCCTTACTGAACTCTTTTTCTTCTTGATGGGCAAGATTATGAAAGTTTTTACACATTTCTCTTTTTTGTTTGTTTTGTTTTGTTTTGTTTGTTTTTTGCATTTGACAAATTATTTGCAAAAATGAACAAAGGTTTTTTTTTACGTATAATGTTTTCTGCACAAAATAAAATATATTTTGTGCAAAAGCCTTTCACATTTTTTACTAGAAAAGCCTGAAACACAAAAAAATGTCATGCGACAGTTGAATTTTTTTCAGTGTAATTTACATTACAATTCTATGCATGCCTGCTAAGAATTAAGACTCATGGAGTTCAATAAATTTACTCCCTGTTAAGTCTCCTCACATTCACATTGAGGATGAGAAAATTTGAGGCTTTTGCTCTTAAGGCAATTGCTATACAGGGTGTTCTATATAACCAGACGCTTGTCAACCAGCCCCATGGTCTAATGTGGACATCTATGTCTTCATTTATCTTCATTTAAAAAAAAAAAGTAACATGATGTTATGGGCAACCAACAGCCCTGAAAAAAAAAAATAAGGGTTATGGGACATGCATGAAGAGAAAGCCCGCCACAACAAGGGAATATCATTCCCTCCAACTGACCTGATTTGGCGCTGAAAATCTCAATCTGTCGTCCGACTTTTTCAGTTTCTTTTAAAATGTCTCAGTTTCTCTCCCCCCACCCCCGCTTTCCCCTTTCGTCCTTGGGTTACTTCCATTGGGACAAACTGAGTTCAAAAGAGCAATAGTTGTTTACACTTTGAGTTGCTTGCACTCTGAACTCTGAGTGCAAATGACTATTGTGCTTTTAACTCAGTTTGCCCCAATGGGAGTAAGCCAAGGACAAAACTGGAAAGTGGGAGGAGGAGAGAGAAACCGAGACATTTTTAAAATAGCTGGAAAAGTGAGATGACAGAAGATTGTTGTTGCTGTGCGTTTTCAAGTCACTTCCGATTTATAGTGACCCGAAGACAAATCTATCACAGGGTTTCCTGGAGCTAAGCAGGTGACACACCCGAGGTCACCCAGTGGGTTTCCATGGCTGAGTGGGTAATTGAACCCTGGTCTCCAGGGTCATGGTCCTGTACTCATACCACTTATACCATTCTGGTCCGAGGATTACTGGGGATAAAAGGGGACTCTTTCCCTTCCCTGTAGGCTAAGGCATAAACAAACAGCTGCAGTCTCTCCTAGCTTATGTATTCTTCCTTACTGATAACGTTTGACATCTTGACCACACTCTGATGTTGCTTGGTCCCATGTCCCAGTTTTCATCTGTGAAATGTTGGGGAGTATTGTTACCCTGTTCTCTGGAGGTCCCGGGAGGGACACCTAAATAACCAAACAATAAAACACAACCTTGGGGAAAATTAGCTGGAGCACTCACTTAAGCTAGCAAGAGGCAGGGTAACTTAGCAGGATCTTGCTACCCCGCGCCTACAGGGTCAGGTCAGTCAAGCAGCCAGACAGGTTTAAAGTAATAAAAATGATGTTTTATTGAATACAGACAAATATTAAAAACACCACAGTCACACAGATAACTAAGGAATCAGAGATTGAACTAGGAATAGGAAGTTTCAGAGGGAAGTGGGTGATACGACACCTGTCTCGTTGTCCTGGACCTTAGGGGAGAAGCCAGGGAGGTGGAGAAGAAGCTCAGCTCGATTAGCTGAGGGGAGCTTGCCAAACGAAACGGCAGCAAGGCGGGATGGAACTCTGGAGCAGGCTGAGCAATCCGAGGAAGCTCTCAGAATCAGAGGTTTTTATAGGGTGAATTGTGACTGCAGGCTATGCCTTACTCAGGAAATAACAATGAGTTTTGGGTGCGAGACAATGTCTCGGAAAGGTCACAACTTTGCATGATGGAGTTAAGTCCGAATTGACAAACAGGTAGACTGTATGCAAATGCGCAGCGCTTACCAGTGGACGGCACAACCTTTGTCCAGTAGCCTGCTCAGGGCAGGAGGCCTTTGTTAGTATCATGCATATGTATTATTGCCTTTTTTAGTTAGTCATTTCTTGACTGCAGTTTCTGTTCTGATTAATGACTGAGCCAAGGTCTGGAAAATCTTTAACTCCTTCAATGCCTTTATTTTATTTACATTATTAGTTGACAGATTTAAGTTAGAACTAGAGTAGATTCTGACTCTGTAGTTGAAGTAGCTATATTGATATACCATCTGTTCCTGGTGATTTATTTCTCCCAAGTGTTCTGAATGCAGCTTCCATTTCACTTTCTAAAATTGTAGGTTCATCTTCAGATGGTTCTTCCTTGAATAAATCAGTCATCCTTTCATTTTTTTTATATACAATTCTTCAGTGGGTTGCTTTCATCATTATTTGTACTTGGTAATGTGACATATTTGTAATGGTCATAGAGTACCCCATTCTTAGTATAAATTTCCCTTTGATTTCTTAGATCTTGTGGAAGAGGTTTCTTGTTCTTCTTTTTCTGTTGTTGTTGTCATCTTCTATTGCTATGCATTGAGCATTACAGTAATTCTCTTTGTCCCTGTACACAAATTGCTGAACAGTTGCATTCAGGGTACCGAGCCTATTTCTGTCACCTTTTCCTTTTGCTTCTCATCTATCCTTAACTGGTCATCTGTCATTCACTGAGGCTTCTCTTTCTTTTTGCTTACAGATAATGTATATTTGCATTCCTCACTGACAATGATCCTGGCTTAAGTGCAGAATTCTTATGGCTTCCAGTCATTTAATCTTAATAGTGGAAATCTAATTTTTCTTTTACAGTATCTTTAAATTCTGTGGGGATGATCCTCAGATTGTATTTTGGCATGATAGTTGATTTAATGTTCTTTAACTTTTCTCTAAAATGTTATATTGGCAGTTCATGGTCTCTGCCACAATCTATTCCTGTTCCTGTTTTTGCAGATAGAATGAAGCTTCTCCATCTTCTGCTTTCAATTATGTAGTCTATATGATTTTTATAGGTGCAGACCATGTATACAATTGCCCCTTTGGTTGCATGAAGAATATGTTTGCAATGAACAAACTCTTGGCCTGATTCAAATAAACTTTAGCTTAGCCTAGGTGCACTTTGCTTGGCTGTGTTTTCAGTCTGGGGCAACTGGCAATGATCCAGCACAGTTTCTTGTTTTTGCACTCTGCACATGCTCTACCACCAGAACCTAGGTGCCTTGATATAAGGCATGATCACAATGGATGGCAATGCAACACCACCTGGTCAGCAACAATGTTGTGCGATAGCACACGTCCCGAACTGGGAGCAATGTGTTGTCATACCAAGATGGTGATGTCATACAGTAAGGGCCCTTGTTGTCCTCTGCTGTACCCTATTAGCTCACTGAGCATCATCTGACCTGGGAGATTCATCTTCTGACACTATCCTTTGTTTCATCCCCTATTGCTGCTACTGCCAGTAGCTGTTTGGCACATATCTCAGTAAAAGCCTGTCCAGCAGCACTGCTACCACCCCATATCCTCTTGCCTGACCAGTGCATGCAATCCCACCACCATGGAAATGTAGCACTATGGAAGGATTTACAAAAGTACCTGAATGGAAAAACAAAGCAAAACAAAAACATAAAGGGAAATGTGGGGAAACTCTCATAATCTTACTCAATAGAGAGAAAACATTTTTTTCTTTCTTACATATAAAAATGAAATAAATATTTATTTAACAATTTTGAATCCTTCAGACTTGTCAGGTCACGTTGCTTCCCTGTCATAGTATTATATAGTATCATACATAGAAGAGACACTGGTTTCGTATATATGTTTATGTTACATATCTTCTATACTGCCAGATGTTTTCTGCCATGTATGCTTACTGCCATGTGTTAGAATCTACCTGAAAATTACGTGTATGTATTGGGTTGCTAAATGTAATCAGACAAGTGGAATGGG
The DNA here is from genome assembly GCA_948472985.1 of Iguana delicatissima. Lineage (NCBI taxonomy): Eukaryota > Metazoa > Chordata > Lepidosauria > Squamata > Iguanidae > Iguana > Iguana delicatissima. Next base: position 174,326 of record CAOKZL010002152.1, read on the forward strand.
GATGGAGAGTAAAAGGGGAGAATAAAGTGTGTTATGAGAACAAAGTATTGTTGACATAATGGAGAGGACTAGAAGACAGTCAACAGCCACTCAAGGTCTGGAAATCTGGAAAAGGAACCAGCCTGGGAAAGAAAATGCAATGCTATATTAACCAATGAAAGCTTAGAATGTGTGAATTAGTAATGGATTGCTTATACAAAGATGTAATGTTGCTGTACAATTCAGTTCTGGCAGCTTCTGTGCAGTTGGTACCCATGACTATCTTTTGAATAAACTATTGTGAACTTCAGAGTGTGTTCTTTGGAGCACAGCATTACCTTGTACATGACATTCCTGCTCTTGCATGGGACTTTCATTCACAAATCCATCAGCAACACATGGCACATTTGGGCAACCAGGTAGCATCCCTGGTGCAGCTATCATGCTCTCCTTTGCTTGCAAGCAGGCTTATCTTATGATGGCAGCCCTGCAAAGAGGGTCAAGAGTCAATTCACTAACACATTGCAGTACTGCTGGGGCTGCTGTCAAACAAACTCACTTGTAACAGGGTGTGGAGACTGTGGAGTGAAGAAGGACTTCCTATGAGAGGGGCATGCTGGCACCTATGAGCCGTCATGGACCCAATGTTAGTGGGCACTGGGGCTTCCAATTAGCCCTCAAAGCAATCTACCCACCCCAGCAATCTGGAACTAAACCTGAAACTAACCCTGTTACTTTGGATTGCCTGGTCCTAGGTGGCAGCCTAGCATTTTAGTATTGTAAGTTGCTTAGCGTTTCCAAGAGATGAGCAAAATAACAAGTTAAGGGGCAGAAATCAATAGGTCAGCTATTTTCTGCTTCACTTAAGGATTTTTCCTATTCATTTGGCTCCAGATTTGTGAGCCACCAGGGACTACTGAACTCTCCTTCTATTTGCCAAGTATCATCTATGCATGTCAGAGGCTTTTTGGTGTACTGTCAGCTTGTATGCCATACTCTGCAGATACATAAAACCTTTACCTCACAGACTCTTCCACTTGAGGCACAGACCCTGAGTTTGAGAATACTGAAAATGTGATTATTGCTGGATCTAGAAAAATGTTAGAACTAGTGTAATGTAGTGGTTTGAATGTTGAACATGGATTCCAGAATACCAGGGATTGAATCCCTGCTTAGCCATGGAAACTCAACAGGTGACCTGGGCAAGTCATATTCACTTAGTCTAAAAGAAAGGCAATAGTAAGCCTCCCATGAATAAATCTTGCAAAAAAAAATTATGACAGGGTCACTATAAATTGGACTCAACTTGAAGACACACAACAACAACAAATAAACAACATCTCATCATTAAGTTGTCAGGTGGATAGCAACCTGGCATGAAAGGAAAACTGGGATCCAATCAATATGAGTAATCAGGACCAGAACCAAACAACAAGCTAGGAATTATGGCAAGGAACAAGCCAGATAGACAGTTTATGGACTCATCATATAGGGCAGCTGTTTGTACATCCCAACAGCTTCTGTCCTGGCATAGATGTTCATTCACCTGCACATTCTTAATTGTTATATAGTTTAGGCCAACAATCTGTTTTGTTCGGTTATGAATGGATGGACATATGATAGAAGCAACACAGTCATGAAAACTACTGCTGATTATCTCCACAAACTCTTTTTTTCACATATGACACATCTCCATATAAGTATGTGCTCAGGCCCAAACTGATTGTCTGGGCAAAACAACCTCATGTGAATCAGGCCTAAGAACATTCCTTAGACAAAGTTTTTCTTCTATTCTATATTAACCAAACTGTAAGAGAGTACAATATGAACTCGGAATTTGATTTATTCATTCTTGGTACTAAATGTGGTTTTCCTTAAGTAGTTGGAAAAACTCTGCATATTTGCATTAACCAGTATTATTTTTCATTCTGATCTATCTCTTTTTTTGACCCTTCAGTTGCTGTGGAAATAAATCATGCGATTACTCAAATCTAAAACCAAGATTTATCTCACCGTGGCATAATAAATCTTTTTTAGAATGCAGCAGGGTGTGAGGTTTTTTCCCAATTTAATGATTCTCTAGTCAAAAGAAAATGTTAAGGTTGTGACAAAATCAACAAAAGCCAGGAAATTTAAAGTTAATGTCGAATTTCATCCATAAAGCACCTCATTAAGCTTCATCATTGCATCCTGTATCATTTCCAGAGACATGTGCAGTTGTTCACAGTTACTGGGCAAGTTATGGACAAAGGACTGAGCCAGTTAACATTTAGACCGAGACCCACATAAGTTCTCTGCTACAAGGACACATCATAACTCTAGTTTACCCAGTGCAGGCAGCAGAATCTGGTGGATCTTAAGAATGCCTAGGAAGAGTGTGCAACACAGGTGGATCTAAAAAGTAAGGACAATTCAGCTGCCAACTCCCAATCTATGTTCTCACTCACCCTGCTGACCACCCTTTTTCCTTTCCCCATGCTCCTCCTGCCTTGCCACATTTGTTCATTCATTTTCTTGTTTATTTAGTTATCAATTAAATTTGTATATCACCCAACTGGCAAATGCCCCCACAGTAGATTAAAAACATAAATACAATAAAATCACACAAAAAAAGTCATTTGATTTAAAATGTTAAAATAAAATGCTCCTTAGAGCTCACAATAAAACAGAAGAAATCAAGAACCAAATGTCCAATGAAAGAGAAAGGTTTTACTCTGGCATCTCAGTGTTACTCATGAGGATGTCAGGCAGCTAATCTCAATAAATTGAATATGCCACAGATAGGGGGCCACTGCTGGGAAGGCTCTTTTGGTGGTAGTCATCTACCATACCACTGTAGGCGGCAGCAGGCAGGGAAGCTTCTCCGTTGATGATCTCAATAGTTAGGAAGGAGCACATGAGAGAACATGTTCCTTCAGGTAGATTGGGCATGTCTCATTTGGGGCTTTAAATGTTGGTGCCAGCACTCACTCAGACTTGATCATCAGTACAGTCGACACAACAGTACAGTAATATGTTCCTAAAGATCAGTCCCACTCATTGCAATAATCCAAACAATGAGGCTCTATCTGTCCAGATAGGGTCAAACCTGAAGCAGATAAATGTACTCTCTGCCACTGCTCCCAGTTAGGCGCCCCAAGCTGGATTGATGAGCACCTCTAGATAATGAACCAGCATCTTTTAAGGGAGTGCAAATTCATTTGGAGCAGGTTGCTCTTCTTCTGTTCCCTGAAAATTTAATATCCAGCTTTGATCCTCTGCTTGTCTTTGGACACTGCTTTCTCTGTAGTTTTATCTATTCTTCTAATTGATTAATTCATATACCTCTCCAATGCCCTACTGATAAAAATATAGTAATGACTTTGCTGGATCCAAACACAGCCGATCTAGTTCAGCCTTCAATATCATCAGTCCCTCCAAATGTTTTGGGCTGCAGCATCCGTCCTGGCTGAGGTTATTGGGTGCTATGGTCGCAAATACCTGATGGGATCTATGTTGAGGAAGGCTTGTCTAGTTGAATATTAAACAGCAATGTGCCTCCAATATCTCATAACTCTTCTTCCTTGTTCTTCATACCTAGCAGCATCTATCATTTAAAGGTTTGCTGATCTTGTTTGTAGAAGTTCAGTGATCCAATATAATAGATACTTTGACAGTCTGGGAGTATACTGATCCTAACATTAAAGTCCAGGAAGAGGAGGATAGAGAAAGAAGAGCCAGATTGTGTTAAATCCTTATCCGTGCTCAATACATTTTTGTAAAATGGAGAATGCATTTTGACTAAAGGGGTACATTATACCACCTTGCTTGCCTCAGAGACTCTTTCTAAGGCCTACATGAAAAATTCAAAACAAATAGACTCTGACAGGGCTATTGCACCAATGTGGCCAATGTTTGAAATAAGCCATAGGATAGCTTGACTGCAAGCAATTACAAAGCAATCTACTGACTTAATTGAATTGCTCTTTTGGGACATAAAGGCCTAGAGTGTTAGTTGCAAAATTTCAGTTGAATTCTGTTGCTGGAGGCTTAAATGATGTATTTCTTAACTAGGATACATAGTATAATCAATCAACATTACTTCTGAATAGAACACATCTGATTCTTTTAATAGATGATCAGTACTTCTATTTCTTCCATACAATATTAAATAGTTGGCTTGTGCCCATATATTCTTTAGCTGAACAGATATATATTCTCCAACTAATTAATAGGGGTGGTACCTATTAATCCTCTGTCATCCAATTTTTTCAGCTACTTTTAACATATCTTAGTTCCTTTCTCCTCCCAGGTTTCCCTTTGTCTTCAGCTTACTGCAGTTGCTGCAAAGTGGGTTCAAAATGAAAAAGTACCTTGCACTCAGTTAGCTTAGTATGGGTAAGGGGACAGGATAGTGGTGTAGGGATGGGGAGGAAATGAGAGCAGTGTGCCCCCAGTGGCAATTTTTAAGGGGCACCACCACTCCTTTCCTTCCCTCTCCCATGTGCCAGAGCCCCACCCCATCTGCCGTAGTCCCATGCACCATAGCCTCTCCCCCATGCACCATAGCCCCACCCCTGCATGCCATAGCCCCGCCTCTGTGCCTCCACCCGCCCTGCCCCTCCTCCATATGCTCCAAGCTACACCACTGGGACAGAAGGGACAGAAGCTGACTATTCCCAATCAGCTGAGGCAAAAGTAAACATCTGCAGTGTCTCCTAGCTTGTGAGTTCCTTCTCATGAATAACTTTTGCCATCTTGACTACACTTTCATGTTATTTGACCTGTTCTAATTTTCATCTGTGAAATGTTGGAGGAAGTGAATATAGCAATGCAAAATATTTCCCTCCTCTTCTCCAACAGCCTTATATCACCAATAGACAAACAATTTGAAATTAGCCCAAATATTTCTTTTCAGTAAAATGGAAAATAGCCAATTGTCTGTCATCATGACCATGGACATGGGTGTTTTACAGAAATCAGGAAATCTGATGATCCTAGTTTTAAGGTCTAGCTATGAGTCACAGTGGCTAAAAGTCTGATGAATCCCATTATGGGACCACAATCACTCTGTTTGAACTGCAGATTGAATTTGTAATAACTCTCCAATGGGTGTTTCATATATATAATAAGAAAACTGGGATTCATTTCAGGACCAATAATGCATGCATGCAACAGTTGTACATAATCTCAGTTTGCTCCTTGAGAAACAAATTAAAGAATCTGAATGATTTTAAAAATGTTTTTCTGATACTGACTTCCAGAAAAAAATGGAAAGAACAATGCTACAACAGTTGCAAAATATAGGAGGGATGAGCCCAATATGGTAGCTATTTACACATCATCAAAAAAAGAGGATGAAATAGGACATGTTTTGCATAACATTTGTATATGCTAATTTGTACATGAAGGTTCAAATTTAGAAATAATTACTTTAACCAAACTAAAAACAATTAAATGTAACCATAGTGAGGAAGCCAATAGCCATATGACCCTCATATCTGCTAAAGTCTAAATTCATTTGCTAGTTCCAACTAGAGTATGCCTCTTGAATCATTTGCCGAATAACAGTTATATAAATGCACTTGATTCACTGTGTCTACTTTAGTTTGGACTACCAATTGGATTTAAGCCTAAGTCTTCCTTCTTAAACTGGTTTCTCTCTAAACTATACATTGCCGTTTCAGGCTGTCTGATGGAACACTATATCCCTTTATCAATCTGCCGAAACTCTGAGATCCTCAGGAGAGATCCTTCTTTCAAGCCTACCATCTTCACAGGGACGAATGGTGGGTATACAAGATAGGGCCTTCTCAATGGATACCCCAGGCTTTGGAACTCCCTCACTAGAGAAACTAGAATGGCTCCCTCCTTAGTGTTCTTCTCTCAGTAAGTGAAGACATATTATTATTATTATTATTATTATTATTATTATTATTATTATTAAAAGGAATTAAGAGGGTACTGTATTGTTTAGTCTTGCCTAAATACCCTAAAGGCAACAGATCCTGGCTGGTCTTCAAAACTGAACAAGGTCAGCCCTTAGTTAATAATTGAATGAGATACCCTCAATGAATACCAGGTGCTGTGGACTATATTTCAGAAGAAGAAACTGACAAAACTGCCTCTCAGTATTCCTGGCATTAGATAACCCTATGAAACTTATGGGGTCCCCGTAACTCAACAGGCAACCTGAAGGCAAATACACACTGTATCATTTTAAATTGCACTGTTTTTAACAGCTTTTTTGAAGTGGATGTTTTAAATTGTTTTCTACTGTTAATACTTTAGTTCTATTTTAATGTCTTTTTGTATGTTTAGACATAAAAATGTTGGGCAGCCCTTCATATGGAAGACTTTCAGAGGACTTTCCTCTGACTGACCTTCAAAGAGAAGAGGGGTAGGTGTCATTCAGCCTTCCAGATGTTGTTGAAGTGCAACTCCGAGCATTCCTCATTATTGCCTAGGCTGGTTGGGGCTGCTGGGAATTGCTGTAGAGCAACATCTGGAGGGCCACATGAACCCAAGCCTTTAAACACAGAGTGGTCCTCTGTTAAGATATCACTCATGGCTATCATGGTGCAGGAAGTACCAGTGGCCAGGTCAGATGATACTTTTACCTTCCCATTTTACCTTGCTGGTTTTCCCCTCTTTTTTCCTACTTTTCTTTTTATTCCCCACTCCGATTGGTTTGAGAGAAAAGAAAGATACCAATTCCAGGGCTCGTTTGGTTCCCCATTCAGGGGATATGTTTGGGGGATGAGAAATCTTTGAAGTTCTCAAGCATTGCCTAATATTATAACATTGGACTACAATTCCCCAAGCTTCCCTGAGGCTATGTAATTAAACTGCAGCTCCAAACCATTCCCTGATGTTACTTTATTAAACTACTGCTACCAGAATCCACAGCTAACATAAGCAGAATGGCCTCTTTTGCCTTTTACTACCCATGGACTATAATCAACAAGACAACCATGATGATAGAGCTTCTTGCCACAGAGCAAGATACAACATCCACAGCTTTTATACTTGAGACCTTGGGAAGCAAGGCTGAGGAAGACCTCTGGCATGTCTCCTGGAGAGGAGAGATCGGAAAAATATTCACCTCTATTTGTGTCTAGGCAGAAAGTGGGTTCCCCAATGCTCAAGATACTGCTGCTGAGAATAATAGTGAAGCACCAAGATCCTTGCATTTTGTGAAATCTGTTAGAGAATTAGTCCATACATTCTAACTATCCTGATTTGGTAGGGGCACTCCCAATTAATACTTTGCCATTCCATTTTTCAACTGCTTTTAAAATAACCCAGTTCTCTCTCCTCACACTTTTGGCCTTTGTCCTCAGTTTAATTCAAGTGCCATAAACTGAGTTCAACTACAAAAGTAGTTTGCAATCAATTCATTCAGCAGGGAGGAGAAGAAAGAACAAAGAAGGCTATACATCCTTGGATGCAAAGACAAAGCATGTGGAGATCTACATCCTTACTTGAAAGTGGTTTTAAGTCAGGATAGTTTGTATTAACTAGCAGGAATCCCAGATCAAAGGTTTGGCTCTGATTCTCAGGGCTTGGCTCCTCTTCTCTGGCCCTCAGAAAGAAGGGGAAGAATCTCAGAATGAGCGTAATCCTCTAAAAAGTGTGTGCATATATATTTTTCTCTCTTATTTAAATGCAATACTCCGTGCAACTGTAGTTGATTTTAGTGTATCCTGCATAATGATATCAGCAGGAGCTGCTTTTTTTAATATCATCCTTGTAACACCACCACAATCTATTCCATGACATCACAAGGAGTCATCCACCAGTCCCAGGCCCTGGAATGGTCCTAAACTGGCAGCTCTAATAAGAAATCATGGAGGCTATTTTCAGCATCCCTACCACACACACACAGACAGATAGACAGAGAGACAGGGGTGGGGGACTCCACATTAAAAAAAAAAGTTTTTGGATCTCCACAGACACATTACACACACACCAAAATTGACAGAATTGTGCCTCTGGAACCCACAATGCTTCTCTAAAGTAAGATGCAAGGCCCCAATATCCTTGAATACCAAAGACAGGACTGTTCATGTCATCATATTTCTGATGCCAGAGTGGTGTAATTGTTTGAACATTGGACTACTACCCTGGAGACTAGGGTTCGATTCCCTGCTCAGCCACAGAAACCCACTGGGTGATCTCAGGTGCATCACACACTCTCAGCCCCCAAAAAACACCATGATAGGTTCACCTTACATCAGAAATGAATTGAAGATACATAACAACAAATCATCTGTGGCCATTATTTTGTTTTCTTAATGTTCAACTCTGACTCTGCCATTGTACTTTCTTCTTTGACTTTCTTCAATAATCATTCTAAGTTTTTGCTATTTTCTGCTAGTAGTATGGTGTTATCTGCATATTTCAAATTGTTGCTCTTCCATCCTCCAGTTTTCACACCTCCTTCTTCACAATCCAATCCTGCTTTACTTATGATAAATTCAGCATATAATTTAGCAGACAGGATTACCAAATGTAGCCTTGTCTGATCCCCTTGCCAGTTGCAAACCATTCAGTTTCTCTACATCTTGTGCTTCCAGGACAAGATATCCTTTTGTCTAGAATACATGTTATGCAACAGGACAATCAAATAATGGACTATCTTCTGTTAGTTAGGATATATGGCCACCCTATTTAATCCACCTAATTAATCACTGCTGCTATAAAGTTTAGGAAACCAAGACAATTCCTTTCCTTTTGCCATACCAAGAATTTGATCTTCTTTACACTCTGGACTTCACCCATTTTATAACATGGCTGCTTATAGTCCAGGAGTGGACAAGTTCTGGACAGGAGGTCCCATTCCCTCAGATGTTGGAAAACAGGTCCCAGCATTCCTCACCATTGGCTATGCTGGCTAGGTTTAATGGGAATTTTAGTCCAACATCATCTGGAGAGTCACATTTCCCCTAATAAAGTCCGTGTAGGTTTCAAAGGGAAATGATGTAGAATCATAGTCCAACCCTCTGCCATGCAGGAATACAAAACTAAAGCAGTCTCAAAAGATGGCAATCTATCCTCTGTTTAAAGACCTCTAAAAAAAGGAGATTCCACTACCCCCTGAGGCAGACTATTCCACCAGTAAATGGCTCTTACAGAAAAAAAATTCTTCCTAAAGTTTAGAAGAAATTTCTTTTCTTTTAGTTGGAGTCCATTGGTTTGTGTTCTAGTCTTTGGAGTAACAAAGGCACTGACAATGCCTGTTTTCTGAGTGGTCTTATGCTGGCAAAATATTCACGTCTCATTTTCCATGCTGTATAATAACGAAGAGCATGTCAGAGCATTACTGTATGACATCTGTTTTCACATCCATTAAAAAGACAATGCTTAACAATAGTGTAAAGTAGGTATGAAGATAAATGCTTCAAGAGAGCCATTATTGTCTGTGTAATATATCCTATGTATTAATTCTGTTATTAGGTTTTGGGGAACAATCTTTTTCTCAAGAAGCTTCAAGGGACAGCTGACATCCAGGCTAATTACAATTTATTGATGCCTTAGGAAACATAGAAATTGTTTGTGTAGAAATATTAATACAAAAAAAAAATTAGGAAGAGTCCATTTAGGCACAGCAAGATGTTCTACAATAGGCATGAATACTGGCTCATATTTATTGCTGAGGAGAAAGAAGAGGAAGGAGAAACTTGAAGAACATCTCATTGAAATGGCTGCAGTGGAGGAAACGTCACTCAAAAAGAAAAGTTTAAAGCAGTGGTTCTAACCTGCGGGTCCCCAGATGTTTGTGGACTTCAGCTCCCAGAAGCCCCAGCCACTATGGTCAATGCTCAGGGCTTCTGGGAGCTGAAGTCTAGAAACATCTGGGGACTGACAGGTTGAGAATCACTGGTTTAAAGGAAAGCACACTGTGTTGTATCCTGCAGGACAGAATATAACGGAGAAGGTTTGTATTTTTGCACAGATATATTTTAAGGAGTCAGATGTACTATTTTAATGCATATAACCCAGCGATACACATGGTCATAAATCTTTCCAGCTGAGCATTTGTCAAGTAGGAAAGGGAATGGAAGGGCCTGAGCTCAGTGGTAGAGCATATGCTTTGAAAGCAAGAACATCTCTAAGACAGGTGTGAAATAAGTCTGTCCAAAATTGTGAGGAGCTACCTCTAGTCATGGTAGATGATATTGAGCTGGAAGGAACAGTGACCTACCTTATCACAAAACTAGTTCATATGTTCCCTTGATGGTGCACATGATTAAGAGTCCACTATAGGACTGGAGTGCCTGGCATCACTGTGGCTGCACATCTTTCTGCTTTTTCATGCTTTGAGTTCAAGAGTAAGCTAACTGTAGTAATGAAAGCCAGTAGCCAGAATCTAGCTAGTATTTTATGCATGTATATATTTCCCTATGGAAGTATTTTAGATATTTTAACAGACACAGAACAGCCACATTCAGTTAAAGCCGGTGGAAGTGGAATTGTACATGCAGTGCCACTATGCATACAAATGAGCTTGCACTTGCACATGTACATGCACATGGGATGTGAATGGATGTGTGTGCGCATTTGATTGTGTATCTAATTGCATCTTTGAGTGTGCATTGAATTCAGTTGTTCAATGTTGTCATGTACCACAAGGGTTGCATAATGCATACAATGCACAAATCTGCATGGGGAGATTTACACTGCACAAACCTGATGGAAAACTGATGTCTAGAATGTAAGACCTATGAGGAATGACTTGGGGAACTGGGTATGTTTAGACTGGAGAAAAGAAGACTGAGACCATTTCCACACTACAATGCTATACTGCTATTATTCCACTTTCAACATCCTGTGGAATTCTAGACTTTGTATTTACTGAGCCCAAGGAACTCTCTGGCTGAGAATTCTAAGTGCCCTTCCCTAAACTGTAAACTCCAGAATTCCACAGGATGTTAAAACAGCACTACAACAGTGTAGTGTAGAAAGGCCCTAAGTCTTGTGGGTCTGAGCAGATGCAGCTGTATTGGAGGGCTTGGCTTTAAAGTTTGTTAGTGTGTTCTAGATGTAAACTGCAGGTGTCTAAGTATGTATAGTGATCAGTGAGTTTTTGACAGATTGTGGTGCTTAGAAGCCCATTGTGCACTTGCAGAGTAGTATCAGGAAAGTGAATTTGTTGTGCTGTGTGGTTTGTTCCAGTCCCAGCCTGATGGTAAGGCAGAAGTTCCCAAAATTCTGGTGAAACTTCTCAAGTGGTTGTTTTCCATGCATCCAAATAATAAAGATGCCATCAACAAACTAGAGGTAGATGAGATGTTTCTGGGTACATGTGCTAAGGAAGCATTGTTCCAGGTCAACCATGAAGATGTTTGCATATTGTGATTCCACTGACTTAGAGGTAGATGTTGTTTCCTAAAGTGAAGTATTACAAGTGAGTACGAAGTGGCAAAGTTTGGTGACTACTTATGTTCTAGTCTCAGTCAGGATGGCATTCCTGGTGGCTTGTAGACCATCCTGTGTGGGATGTTGGTGTATAGGATTCTACATCCATAACGGATAGAATGGTGTTCTCCGGGAAGTTGTGGATGGATTGTATTTTCCTCAGAAAATCAGTTGTATCTTCCATGTAGCTTGAGTGTTGATGCCATATTGTCTGAGAATTGAGTCCGTATATCCAGATAGTCCAATAGTGAGGATTCTAATGTTTGAGACAAAAGGTCTTGGATAGCATTGTCTGTGAATTTTGGATAATAGAAAGAAAATGCTTGGTTTGGACTCCTGGGGTGTGTCCATTTGACTCAGTTCTATACCTGTACTTCTGTTCTTCTCCATCAGTACTTCTGAAGAAGTAAAACGATACCAACAAAAGCTCACCTTAAAATAAATAAGTTAGACTTACAGATGCTGTTTGATTCCTTAACTTCCTTTTCTATTATATCCTTCATTAAGTAGACAATCAGACAATAACAGTGCAAAAAGAAATATGAAAAAAATCCACACAATTTGTTAATTACAGATATTCCCAGACTCCTTGTTTTTTAAATGTACAACTTACAAACAACAGATGTTTTGATGAGGAATTTTTTATTAAAGTATTGAATTACATACCCCAACTGAGACAAACAATACATGGTAGAAATGCAGAATCTGAATAGATTTAAGCAATGAGCTGCAAGCTAGGAATCATTAAATACCTTCTGAAAAGTTTCACTTAGCTTTTTTCCCCCTCTTATCAGTTTAAAACTTAAAAATGGATTGTATAGCCGGTGTGTTCTCAGCATGCAAGCACGTCTGATAAATTGCTTAGTATTCAGGACAATATGCAGTGGTAAAACTTAACCAGCACAGTGGTAAAATACAGACCCTGGCTTTTATGAAGCTAATAGAGCAGCTGAGAATGTGTCAGATTTTTCAGTGAGTCTGATGTCAAGAATGATTATGGGGAGAGCCACTGGCAGAACACATCGCCTTCATCCTAGAAAGATAAGAGAACATTTTTCACTCTTCTGGAAGACTTCATCATGTCTAACAATACAACCACCATTTAATTTGTTTGTTTCACTGATGCTAATAAGAACCCCCCTGTCACAAAAATATTTTTAAAAAGTTTTCCTTCCTTTTCTGCTCCCTATACAGATGCTGCATACAAAAAATCCAGCAGTGATTTTCAATGCAAACAAGCTATTTAGGAGAATTATTATATTTCCACTAGGCTTATCCAAAGAAAGTAAGGTATATAAAGTATGTCAGTATATATTAAAAACAGAGTTTGTTTTATTTATTTATTTTTAATCCTGGACTAAAATACAGGATTTTATAAAATGCTAAGCATAGAGGGGGGTGGGGACTGGCATATCTGAAATTGTACTTTAATGCATGCTATCTGGCCTGGTTAAAAGAATGGATCATGTTGGAGAATAAGAGACTCTTAGGTTTAGAAGGACATGAGTTAAAGTTTGGATAGCATGGATAATCATCAAACAATAAAACCAACATTAATGTAGATTTTAATAATCACTATGTGTGAAAAACTTTGTCAAGAGTTTGGAATAAATATAGATCAAAGCTATGTCCAAAAACTCCATTGTGGGTGTCATCACAAGAGGCTTTTTACAAAAAGAGATGACATAGAAAAATGGTTGACTTAGCAATATTTTTTTAGAAATTAGCAGGAACAGTATAGAGTTAAAATGGTGGAAGAATTAACGTCTCATGGTTACTGCTTTTAATAGTTTTCTTATAGCCAGTAGAACAGTACAAGGTAGATAAAAAGCTGTATGATTTTGTATTGACTTTATCAGAATTTGAGAAACAGTTGTATATAGGCAATGAACATTTGATTGTAAAATGTATAAATTTTTGCTGAAACTTGAGAGGGAAGATGAATTGATCAACAACTGTATGGTAAAGTGGGCACAAAATTTTGGATAGAATGTACAGCTGGAACAGTGAGGAAAACATGGTCGAAGGAGGTTGAATTCGTGCTATGTTATGATCCAAAAGAGAATTTTTATAAGGTGACTAGTGTATATACCCAACATAGCCCAGGATTTTATTTTCTCATAGGTAACACTTGTTAGAAAGATTTGAGATCCTGTGTCTCTAATTCCCCAAACTGTCTTGTCCAGTACATGTAACTTTTTCCATATTCCCCAATACAGTCTGTATTCAAAGTTGTTAACAGAGGTTGGGTTCCTGAGGGAATACACTGGCCTCCTCCTTCTTGCTGCTAGGTCTTCTCTCCATAGCAACCAGCCAGGCTCAATAGCTCTCTGGCTGAGAATTCTAAGGGCTCCTCCCTAAACTACAAACCCCAGGATTCCATATAATCTTCACTGGCAGCCAATCATATGAGGTCTTCACCTACCTGACACAGGCAAACTCACAGACATTGACTTTTATATATTAGTCTAGCATATTTACCTGGCGTTGCCCGGGATTTTATTTTCTCATTGGTAACACTTGTTAGAAATACCTTAGGAATTACCTTAGGAATTAGATGCAGTTGAAATACACAGTTTTGAGATCTTGTGTCTCCAATTCCCCAATCTGTCTTGTCCAGTACATGTAACTTTTCCCCGTATTCCCCAATCCAATCTGTATTCAGAGTCATTAACATATGGAGTTTGGGTTCCTAAGGGAATACACTGGCTTCCTTCTTGCTGCTCATCCTCATCTCCATAGCAACCAGCCAGGGTCAAAAGCTCTCTGGCTGAGAATTCTAAAGGCCCCTCCCTGAACTGCCAACTCCAGGATTCTATAGAATCTTCACAGCCAGCCAATCATATGAGGTCTTCTTGCCTCACACAGCCAATCATATGAGTTCTTAGCCTGCCTGACATAGACAGACAAGTGAGATCACTCACAAACTTTGACTTTTATAGATGTATCAGTGGTATGTGAATCCAGAAAAACTGGCCAAAATACATAAAGATATTTCAAATAAATGTTTCAAAAGTGAACAACAAGTGGGAACTTTTTATCACATGTGGTGGACATGTTAAAAGTTAAAAAAAAAACAAGCATCAAATAGGTGGTATGGTGCATAATATTTTGAAAGTTTATGCTTTATTAAAGCCTGGACTGTATCTGTTGAGACTAGTAGAGGATCGTTTGGAAAATAAATATTGCAAGATATTAAGATACATGGCCACAGCAGCAAGATTACTGCATGTGCAGAAATGGAAGAGCACAGAAATTCTAACAAAAGAATACTGGTTGATAAAATTATTGGACTTAGCTGAAATGGACAAATTAACAATATTGTTCAGAGAAAAACTGGTGGCAACTTTCACCAAGGGCTAACAGCAGTGGGAGCATTAGAATGAGATTTGTAGTTAGATGAGTTGGGAGGTTTTTTAATATATATATAGAATCAACAATAGTTCACATTAGGAAAGCAGCAAACTATCATTGTTGTCTCAGGCCATTTCCACACAAGAGGGGAGGAGCAGTTCACTGCATGTCAAGAGCGGTGCTTTTGTACTCCAATTCAGAAACTGAATTCAGAAATTCAGAAACTGTGATGTCTGCACACTACCCCCCGCCCCCCATTTATATCATACCAGTGCAGAGAACAGCAGTTGCTGCATCCACAAGAGAAAGTCCCTGGCCATTCCCATTCCCCTCCCTCACTCCACCTCACCATTGCTGATTGGTCTGTTTTTAAAACACACACACACACACACACACACACACACACACATTTTTAACACATTTCTGTGTTGATACGTTTGTGCGTAGAAATGTACGTTCATTGATATGTGGGGGAAAAAACATTTTAACAGTCCGTTACCAGATCCACTCTCTTCCTGCTGTCTGTTTTACACAAGAAGACAATAATGACAGCAGCCTGTCCTTTGATGGGTGGAGAGAGATAGGGATGGAAATGACAGAAGGGAAAGCCTGGGAATGCCCATAGCCAGCCACTTTTGCAATGTGAATCAATGCTATGCTTCTGCATAACCGAAGCAGAACCAGTTTGGGAGATTTACATCAGAGTTTTACCGGTTTTCACATACAGCAGTTTCACATCACAGTGAACCACAGTGAATCGTTCTAGGAGCTGAAAATGTGCAGAACCACGAGGAAAACTACAATGCTAAAATGATACAACATGCAGACAAGAGGGTAAGAATTCGATGTGCAGAAACGGCCTTGGTGTTAGCGTGAGGATTTAGTTTTAATGTTTAGGGTTAGTTTTTAGTTTCAGATTGTAGTTTTTAGTATTTAGCATTTAGGATATGTTTATGTTGTACTTTCTTTCTCTTTTTTGTGTGCATAATTTAATGATTATTTTGTTTTGGTTTTATGTCATATGTATGTATTGTGTACTCTCAATAAAGTATATGTATTTTAAAAATAAAAAGAAATCCAGTAGAATATTGTAGCTGAGTTTTGTGTTTTGAGAATATTGACCCTCACCTTCTGGCTTTTTTTGTAACTGATTCCAAGGAGGAGAAGAAGAAAAAAAACAGAACTATAAAGTAGGATTTCTTCTGGAAACTTGGTCTACCCCTGCTGGTAAAGAGTTATGCCTCCTTCAATATCTAGCAGGCTACTCCTCAGAGCACAAATCCATCCTTAGAAGTATGCTGGAAAGTTTGAGGCACTGCCTTCCTTCAAACTGCTGTTTCCAAATAGCAAATAGTAGCTATAAACTGCAGGAGGGCGCCACTATTTTTTTCTAACATAGCTGCAAGTTTCCTAAACTAAATCAAAATATCTTGCTTGCTTGCTCTGCTCTTTTCTTAGGTTACATGAAAACTGTATGACTTGTTAGATTCTGCAAGTGCCTTACATTTCGCTGTCGTCAGCTACCAAAACTACTGGACTGGTACAACAGCATTCAGAGGTTTGAAGTGTTTCCTTTTTTAAGGTAACAAGTTCTGGAATCATCTTACATTGCAAATCTTCCCAGATTCAAGTCCAGTGGGGTATTTAACCATGTTGGAGAAAAGTTATTGGGAGAAGTTTGTGGTGTTGGTACATGTACATAAAAGGAGGGAGGGGAGTAGTTATTAAAATCAATCTTTCTTGTTCTTTATGTGGTGAGCATTAATCATCTGATGCAGTGTCCACACTGGAAGGGAAACAAGAAATTGTACAGTTGGTTTTGATTGAGAAGGTGTATCCACACTGCATATTATAGCAGTTTGATAACAATCCTTGTTATTTTGGTGAAGGGCTTGGAATTCTCTGCTAGAAAACTCTTGAGTCCACTTCTCCAAACTATAGCCATTTCTGCATGAGGTCGCTGAGCTGCTTCTGCGATGGGATGGCAGTGGTTGGCAGGTCATGCTTCTGCATGACGCCATTGCTGTCCCACTGCCATCCCGTCGTGAAGTGTTGCAGTCGTGCAGTATTTGAAAATCAAAAACAATCTGTTTTATGCCTCCAATTGTAGCAGCACAACTGCAATGCTTCCTGCCCCAGCGCAGCAACGGCAAGTGCCCGGCTGCGCTGCGCTGTGGAGGAAAGGGGCAGGACTATCCCGCTCCCTTCCACAGGGAGCAAGCAAGTGCAGAGGTGAACGTCACTGATGCGCTCCCTTCTGGACCCAGATTTGCAGCACAATGATGCGGAAGAGTGTTGTCATGCAGAAAGGGCCTATACCACTGGAGTCCTCTAGAAGTGAACTCCAAAACACGAATCCCAGGACACCATAGAATTAAGCCATGGCAGTTAAAGTGATATCAAAGTAGTACAATTGTTTACTGTGGATATACCCATCATCAATTACATCCACCTGAAAAGAGGTAGGAGAGTTATAGGTCTCCAAAAAGAACTGCATTGGTAGTTGAAGGTTTGTGGGGGGCTTGTGAAGAAAGTATTAGGTAGACAGTACGTAAGCAGCCAAACATAGCTCAGAATGGTTTTAAACCTGTTTCTGGCTCTCTATCAAGAAGTCAGGCTACGTACACCAAAACTAAAGAACCCACACAACAACAACAACACCTCAAGTGCCCATTTAACAGGTCATCCTGAGGCCCAGAAACCCAATCCAGAAAGGGAATTTGGGTAAACAAGGGCAGGTGGTACTCTTGCCAGTTCCAACAGTGAAAGATAGGGGATAACATAGAGGCAGGAAAATACTGGAGGTGAATGATTGACTAATCAGTTGGTGTCAACAGGAGAGATATAACAGAAACTTTGTGGGATGAATCACAAAACTGGAAATTAACAATTTGAGGGATATAATCTGTTCAAAAAGAGTAGATGGGGAAGAAAAGGAGGAGAAGTAGCATTATCTGCAAAGACAAATTCACTTGTACAGAAATCCATGTGAGTGATCAGACTGGACCAGTTGAGAACATTTGGATAAAAATAAATGGAGAAAGGAATAAAAACAACATTTATGGTAGGAGTTTACTACAGGCTACCAAATCAAGATGAAGTAGTGAATGATGTTTTTCTGATATAAATCTCAGAAATCTCCTAGAAGAAAGAACTGATAGGTATGGGGAACTTCAATTATCCTAATATTTGCTAGGAGACTAAATCCGTTAAGCCTAAACTCTCCAACAAATTCCTGATGTCTCTTGCATATAATTTCCTCTTTCAAAAGATGAAATAAAAAACAAAGTGATCCACAATCCTGGATGTGATCCTAACCAACAGGGAGTTGCTGATCACTGGAATCAAAGTAGCTGGTATTTTGTTGGGAAGTGACCGTGTAATTCTAGAATTCATGGATATGGAACAGGCCAAAAGAAGTGTATACTCAGACTCAAACCTTGGATTTCAGAAAAGCTGATTTTATCAAGCTCGGGGAAATACTGGGCAGAATCCCATGGCTAGAGATGGTAAAGGCAAAAGACACCCAGCATGGGATGGGATTTTATGAAGAAGGAACTGCTAAAGGCAAAATCATAAACAATTCCACAGAAGAAGAAGAAATGGAAACATCTGAAAAAACCAATGTGGCTGCAAATTCAAGGAGCAAATTCAAGGAGGAAGTAACAGGTAAAATAGAGCACATATAAAGAATGGAAGGAAGGACAAATCACCAAGGAAGAATACAGATGTGTACCCTAAAGCTTGCAGGAATAGTGTAAGGAAACCTAAAGCTCAAAATTAGCTGAGACTGGCTAGGTGAACAAGGAGCAAGAAAAAGAGGTTTTTCAAATATGTTTGAATCAAGAGAGTAACAAAGAAAATGCTGGGACTGCTGGTCAGCAAGGATGGTAAAATGCTAACAGATCACAGTGACAATGAAGTGATTAGTGGGAGGCCAGGCTGACTGGCCTTTAGTTGCTGTTCTTTGCCTTTTGCTCTCAAGTAAAGTTTAGCTTTTCCAAAACAGACAAGAGTCTTTTGGCTTCAATATTTTAGTCTCTCTCTGGTATGAATTCCATTGTAATGAATGTGATATCCCTATGAAATACTGTACTCTGAGTATCAAGAGCAAACAGCCTCTGCAAGGTCTAACAAAACCACATGGGATAGCATGGGCAATGAATTGTTTCTGCTTATCGTAATCAAAGATTTCTGGGGAGTCATGACAAACTGCACAGTTTGAATGTTTTCTGTCTCTCGTCAGAAAGATAAAGCAAGATTTCCTGTACTTATCATTTCATTATTGTTGAATAATGTCTCTGCAAGCCAGCCATACTTAGAGCTTTAGAATTGTCAAAAGTAGCAAGATGGAGAGATTCTATATAACATTTCATATTCTGTTAAATCAAAATAAATGACTTGTTAAAATTCTTTAGTGAAGTACGCATGGGTAACATAAATGTCAAAAGGTGGTCAAGAATGGTCAGTGTGGTCAAAAGGGGGGGTTATTTTATTTATTTAAAACTATAAAACCAGAGCATTTATAATGATTGACATGTTTCACTCCCCATCTATCACCTCTGCTCTTGCTATGAGGGGAGAAATAATTGTGAATGTACCATTGCCAGAATCATTATGACATCAAAACAATCATGAAGTGCACAGTGTATGGTCCTGGAGTTGTTTTCCATGAGCCAACATTTCAAAAGGGTCTTTTATTCATCCGCAGGATGCTAAGAAAGCTTTGGAAACTGGGGTAGAACACTGGTGCAGTTCCAACCTAAACAGTCAGAGGTGATGCACACCATTGCAACCTCCATGTGCAGTTGGAATTTCAAACACTACCATCTTTTAATAGGGACAAAGGGAGAAAAAGCCAATGCACATCTGTAGCCCCCATGACATGTCAGCCATAGTCAAGGTAGCAGTTTTTATTATGGGTAAAATGGACACTCACTTTCTGTTTCTCCTAATCCTGAAGCAACAGTGAGGCATCGGTTGGAATCAAGCAAACCTCCAGATGTTGTACAGCAACTCCCAAAGTTCCTCACCATTGATTATGATAACTAGGTCTGATGGGAGTGGCAGTTCAACATCTGGAGGGCTACGCAATTGTCATCTCTGGGGTGGGAAATTGTGAGTTTCATTCCTACAAGAGTTTATTCCTTCAAATGAAGCTGTAATAGCACTGTTGTTTTTCCAGAAAAAGTATTTGGTAATGTTTGTAATTATCAGTCTCATACATCCTGTCGGTAGACCCAACTAGAATAGGCCAATTGAATTAATCTATTGCTGTTGAGTCAACATTTCCATTGCTTCAGCAGGTCTAATTTTGTTGAGACCGCAAACAAGGTTCAGGATACTATCTTCATTTAAATTGCCATGTTTAAATGGAGGATGCACATAAGTTTCTGTCCCTGAGTCCATCACATTTTTTTTAAAAAAAGATGTGTTATGAGTATTTTCTGACTAGGTTAGGGACAGAGTTAGGGTTAGCATTAGGGTTAGGGTTAAAGTCAGGGTTTTATATACATTACTTGTACTTTCTGACCCCAGTCAGAATTCCAATATCACCCAGAAGGAAAGTCAAACTACTAACATCCAGAGTGTGAGACTCTCTGTATATGTGTTTGTGTGTGTGTGTGTGTGTCACAGTATTGGCTGACACAAAAGAAACATTCCATAATGGAAAAAATCAGTAAATTTGTCCCAACTGGTTTTGTCTGGAGGGAAAATCTATATAAGACAATTGGCTGAAGATCAGGGAAACTGTTCACAACTGTTCTTGCAACAATGAACAGAATGCCTATATAAGAGGTCTCTTTTTGTATGGACTCTGCCACATGAAATGTGCTGTCTTCATGCATGAGGATTAATGTAGCTGAGTGCTGCTTAATCTTTCAACATAGAGGGCTAGGACTGGGGAAAGACATCTTGCACTGAGTAACATCACAAGCACTAAATTACAGGTGCCCATGACAGTTATTCAATCACATACAACAGAACAACAGAGGCACTGGCTAGACTGGGTGCACTCCATTTAACCTATAGCTTCAAGGTGCAGTGTGGGGTCCCGGCAAGGCTAGTATATAGCCTGAAAAGAATATGTATATATCCCCAACAACCAGAAGGCTTTGGGGGCTCAAGGCAAGAGGCACTCGATTAATTGTTTATACACAGCTCAAGCCACTCTGTATATCTTTCTATCGTTACTTTGTTCCGAGGGGCTGAATATAGCTCTAGCATCTTAATCGAAAAGAAATGCAGCAGAGGTCCAGACTACTTTTCCTCCCTAACAAGCTGATATTTTAGAAATTTAAACACACTCTGTGACTGAAGTGAATATAGCTTTCCTGCAGGTTGATAGGCACCTAGCAACCAGACAGAGTAATTCATCAATGTTAGAAAATAGCAGTCTCTGACTACAGAAACAGCTGTTAACAAATATGTTGTGTTTAAAACTATTCCCAGAGTTCTACACTAATCATTGTTAGCATTTCTTTGAAATGTTCATGTTGCGGTTTATTACAAACAGCAGGGGAAGATATCACAATAATTCAAAAAATAGACTTCAGAGACACAGGCTGCTTGGTTTGCTAAAGAATAATAAATAGAGAAAGGTGTGCAAGTGCACACACTTGCTCTAAGCTTATGCTACTCCTTCCTGCTCCCCCCTCCCATCTTTACTTAATCAGATGGCATCAAAGTCTGGATCCCAATCACCAAGGACAGGAACATTCTCATTCACATCCTCTCAGGGGCTTGAAGACTAGAGTGGAACTGAACAACAATCCCTTTGTTAGTTTTCAACAGATTCTTTTGCTTGGGAAGGCTGAAGAAAGTGGCCATTAAGACTCCAGCATCCACTTCTACAGCATTTGACTTTCTGAAATTAGATGTCTACTGCCTGTAGAAGAGCAGCTTAATAATTGCCTGGAGAGAAGAGCACTTCATATTCATAGCTTATCATCTGGAAATGCCCACACATATATGCATACTCACTTCCCTCAAGAAAAGGAGTTGGTGGGGTTGTTTTGTTTTTTTAGAAAAATAGAATACTAGGATGAAAGAACAAGTAGATTAGGTGCTCTTCACCAATTAAAAATGAGCAACTGGATGAATGCACCAATATATGTTTCCCCATTTTCAGAAGGGAGCCAATTAAAATTAAATTATATACTAAAAGTACACAGAATGTTCTTTTGTTGCTCTATAAAACCGACAAAGGAAGTAAACATTTTGTCCCTTTGGCTTTTCAACAGGAACTTCAGTACATTCAGAACCTGTGCCTGAATTTTCTTGATTCCTCCCACCCTCTCCTTTTGTTCTTGGTTTTTTAGGTAATGAAGTTGTAGGCTGTATTTTAGCTCCGGAAGAAGATCTCAGAGTATTACCTGTGTAAGAAAACCCTATGAAATTCATGGGGTTGCCATAAATAGACAGGTGGCTTGCAGACACATACACACACAGGGAAAGTACATCCTACAGGCCACAGGAAGGCCCCAAATCCCATTTTTGTGGCTCCCAGATTCCCAGGGTAGTCCCCCCAAACCCTCCAGAACTCTCATGTTTTCAAATTTTTGGACATCTGGGGGGCTTTAGCCACTCCCAGACTCAGACCAAAGAAAACCATTCACAAATATGGTTGTTTTATTTTTCTACCCCCAAATGCTCCCCTTGCCACCATATTATATTTGGAAAATGGCAAAAAAGTTTTAAAAAATAGAGAATTGGGAGTGATGTCACATCAAATCAAGAGCAGCAGGATGTGCTGGCGTGACACACAGAGCACATTCTCAGGGTGAAAAGTGCCTGCTGCCCCCCCAGCCCCCGTGCAGTGACCCATCCCTGCTTTAGTGCTGTAAACCTAATAGTAGGGGCTTGTGTATTGAAATGGATTAATATCAATATTTTATTTATTTGTACCCCACCTTCTTTCTAATAATGGGACTCAAGGATGCTTACAACTTACTAAAAACAGTACCGTTTATAAAAACAGAAAAAAGTATAGACAACCCCCAGAACATCAATTGTGTGTATTTCTTATAGAACCAATGTACATACAATATCTACATTTACAATATGACTCAATGCTCATGTGGTAAGTCCTTCCAAAAGGTATATTGCAAAAACACAATGAAAATAATTGTACAACAACTCAACAGAGCTTGTAGTCAATCCTTCTGTGGACCCACAGAGTTTGCAGTCAAATCCTCTAAAGCCTCAGTTATGTATACTTCTTATAGAAGCAATATACATACAATGTGATTCATCGCTTGTGTGACAGTTTCTTCCAAAGGTTATATTACAAAAATATAATGAAGATAATTATACAACAATCACAGAGCTTGTAGTCCATCCTTCTATGGTCCCCCAAAGTTTGCAGAGTTTGCATTATGTTACAATGACAATGTAAAAAGGACCCACGGAATTTGTCCCTCAACAATTTTAATATGTCTATGTTACATTGTCATTGTAATACATAAGTACATGTATTAAATGCTATGGCTGCAATCAAGCCTAGTGAAACAGGAAGCAAGCTGGCATCCTGTTGGCTTTAGAAGAATTGAATGCAAACTCACATGGGGTTGTCGTACAATTATTTTCATTGCATTTTTGTAATATAACCTTTGGAAGAACCTGCCATGTGAGCATTGAGTCACATTGTAAATGTAAATATTGTATGTACATTGGTTCTGTAAGAAATATACACAATTGATGTTCTGAAGGTTCTCTATAATTTTTATGTGCTCATTATTCCCAGAATCTTTTGTTGTTCAACTGCCATTGTAACAGATTACACACAAAAATACCAGTATAAAAGGTATAAATGTAAAGCTATTAAAAAAAATCTGTAAAGTTAAAACCATTAAAATTCAGCTTCTAACCTAGCACACTTATGTTGTTGCGAAAAAGCAATAGAACTGCACAGCACACTATTAAAGGTCCATCTCATTCAATTTTTAAAAGCTTGATGGAATAAGACCATTTTGACTTGATGGCAGAAGGAGAGCATAGAGGGAACCATCCTAGCCTCCCGAGGGAGGGAGTTCTGGGAGATTTCTGGGTAAGTCAGGCTGACAGCCCTTCATGGAGCTCTGTGAAAGGGAAAGCTACGGCAGTGATGATCACCAGCTAAGAGGCAAGTTCCAGCTGGTGGTTTTCTCCCCAGAGAAGGAGAGGGCACAGAGATCACCCACAAGGGTATTGCTAAGCTTGCAGGGACTGTAGAAGTTGAGTGTTAGCAAAAGTGGGGGAGGGCTGCAGAAAAATTACATCAAGCTTATGCCATTATATGATAGCTTATATAGGACACTTGCAAAATCTTACTTTCTTAATTACTTTTTTTGTGACATCTGGAATTCATTGAATTAAAACCAAAAGAGGTTTTTGATTCAGTCATATCAATCCCTGGGTGAGCTTCCTGCTTTCTGTACTAATATGAGGGACCTAAAGGACTATTTTCAAGACTTTTAAGATCACGTTTTGAAAGCAGAATATTTAACAAGAGTATGAATTATTTTTTAAGTGGATAAAGAGTTAAGTAATATTAACAGTTGGAAAAGTGCTTTTTAAAATTGGAAAACTGTTTTTACAAGTACTCTGCAAGCAAAAATGGACTAAGGAAAAAGATTGGTTTGTTATGGGAAACTGGGTTTGTTTTGTCTGGGAGAGGTGTCCCATTGAAAGTAATCTGAATAACAAGAGAGACTAAACACCCAGGCCCTATCATTGCAATTCTGTAACAGAGGGGTTACTGTGGAGACAAAAATGTTAGTCCCATATATGCCAAGTTTTTGTTCAACAGAAGAATGGAAATGATTCAACCTCTGGAAAATGAATGTGATCTAGCAGTTTGGCAGGAGATTCAGGAGGAAATAGGACTAATGAAAAATTATCTTAAAAGCTTCAGATTAATGATAGAAAATTTGATGGAAATTAGAAAATCAGATGAAGAGGAGATATTGAAGTGTGGAGAGAAAATTGTGGGTGGTGATATACAGCCAGACCAAGATAATTCAGGAGAGTTAGAAGTGTCTCCAGAAGAACTAGAGGTGACTACTCAAAATATTTCAAATAATGGAGAGAGGAATAATATTGGAGACAATGAAAAGGAAAAGCTGGATTTTTTTCTTGAAAGATATTCAAGATGTTGGAAGGAGAAATGCTGAGATCTACATTAGATCATCAGAAAAAACAGTGCCCTTCAGGGAGGGGGAGACATGGAAAGACATTGATGGCATTTGGTTGGAAGGGGAGAAAGAAGAGGACAAGGAGGACAAAGATCAAATCAGTAGGAAGGTTTTTTATGGAAGGATGTTTCCTCCCAAGGTCCAGTGGAGTTTGGTGTCTGATGCTCAATTTGTGCAATTGCAGAGGTTTGGCAAAAAACAAAAAACTGAAGATTAAATTTAAAGTATGAGTGGGTTAAAAAAAAATAACAATTGAGTTTGTTGGATTGTAGATGCTATTCTCTTGCTTGATCTTGAATATTGCCTTACTGTAAAGGAAGTTGTTATGAAATAAGAAGTTTGGGGTGAGATTTATGTCATTTAAGAAACAAATTAAAATCATGTTAAGGGGGATTTATAGACTGGCTAGAGGATTAGACAAGTACAAGGGACATTCACATGACAGAGGGGTATTTTTTAAGAAATAGCTATGGAAAATTCAAAGGGAAAAAAGAACAAAATTACAGCAAGGTTGAGTTTTGTTTTGGGAGGGTCACAGCTTGAAAAGAGCTACAGGGAGGAAGAAACAGTTGGAAAAGAATTGGGAAAACTGTTTTAATGAAGATGAAAGGGTTTAACATTTGATATTTTGCATCATGATATTATTGTTGAATTAGAATGATAGGGGGTAATTTGCTTAGCTTAATTGAAAGGAAGATTAATAGTAGCCTCTGTTAACAAGTACTTACCCTTTATTGACTTGCTGTAGAAAATATACTTAAGGACTTAGAAATTTGTATTTAGATATTAGTAGGTATATGTTATAGAAAGGAAGATGGCAATTTATTGTGATAGATGAGAGAGGTATAGATTGATTATATATCTTAATAACTGATGAAGAGAAATTAGAAGTCATTTTTTCTTTCTTCTCTCTACACCTGTCTCTTTTCCATTTTTATCTAGCTCTTTTTCCTTCTTTATTCCCTGAATTTTTTTCTTTTAATTTCTTCTGTGTAACTGTTTTGTTTAAATTCTTACTGTATATGAAAACATCTTAATTAAAAATTATAAAACTGGCCTGGGAAGGGAGTTCTAAAGTCTGGGAGCAGCCACGGAAAACGGCCTCTCTTTCTCTCTCTCCCACCTCACCAACAAAAGAGCCTGGGAAGGTGGTGAAACAAAGAGAATGGTCTGTCCCGAAGGTCTTAGTGCTCTAACAGGCTCATATAGGGAGATACAGTGCTTCAAACACTCTGAATCCATTAAAAATGCTCCATACGCCTTTCCAGCTATATAATGGGGTACAAATGCTATTCAGACAACCAACCAACCAACCAACTTTAGTCCACGGTGAAATCAGAAAAGTAATTAAGGTAGTATCAGGGAGGGATGAATTTTCCAAGGACTGAAACAATGTAGTTGGACATTGGGAGTAGTGTAATCTTTTCACAGTAGTGTAATCTGCCAGAAACAATGCATACAGTGTGCAATATTCCCTCACCCCTCAATAGGGGAGAAAATCACTACTAACTGTGGAATGTCTTGAAAAGAGGGCATAAATTATCCCCCATCAGTTTTCATTTTCAGGTTGCAACATGATGGTTTTTCAACAAAGCATTGGATGAAAATAAGAAATTTTGCACATCTTTTTGTAGTAAATGGCAAAGAAATTCAGTCATGTTCAAAGCCTCTCTAAAAGACAATGCAATCAATACGGTAATGAAAATAATAAACACAGAGCCAGAAAAAGAGTTTTTTCCCCCCTTGGCAGCTGTTACCTTTTGCTCAAGGAAGTGAATTGAGGCTTTTCAATCTCTTGACGCCTATCTATTAAGTAGGCAGCAAAAAGAAATGTTGAAGAATACAATAATAAGATACTGCTGCGCTGGCAAGTATAACACAAAAGTCTGAATCTAAAACCATCAAGCTGGTATCAATGCAAGAGAAGTAGAGTGGCAAGATATTTCTTTGAAGCGCTATCAGAGATCTCAGCAGTAGATACAGTACAGCAGATATAGTCAGTCTTTCAGGGATAGTACCATTCTGGATAGCATTTACTTGTTCATTTATTTACTGATTTTTAAAAAAATCAAATGACTCACAATAATGAAAATGAATTCAAGGCCTAACTGTGATGTCTCACAAAGAATTAGAGTTGCTTGGTGCTGGGAATACCATGGTGACACACATCTTAGTTACATCCCATTTGGATTACTGTAATGCACTCTATGAGGGTCTGCCTTTGAACTGTATTCAGAAACTTCAGCTGGTCCAAAGAACTTTTGCCAGGTTTTAACAGGGGATGGTTATAAGGAGCACAACAGCTCCCTATAAAACAGGTGCCGCAGCTCTGCTGGCTGTCAGTCTGTTTCCAGGCACAATTCAAAGTTCTAGTTACTGATAAAGCCCCTTATAGCTAAGGCCCAGGCTGCTGAAGGGCTGTATCTTCCCATATGAACAACCCCAAACCCTGAGATCTTCAGAAGGGGCAACTTCTCAGTCCTACTACCTGCACAGGTGGGAACGTGAGAGAGGACCTTCTCGACGGCTGCTCCCAGACTATGGAACTCCCTTAGGCAGGCTAGGATGACTCCTTCTTTCCTCTTTTTTTTTGGTGGCAGATGAAGACCTTTTTATTCCATCAAACTTCTCAGAAATGACTGTTTTCTAAGCAAATGGCTTTTTGTAGTTCTATACGGCTTTTATATTTTGTTTTGAAGTAACGTTTTAGAAGGTTTTAATTTTGTTGTTTAACACAGTTTGAATCTAAAATTTTTGTATTTTTTAAACATGTGTTTTTATTGGCATGCTTTCCATTCTACAAGCCACATTGAGCCACAGGCATTCAATTAATAAGCAAGAAACATAAAAAATTATGGCATGCTGTATATGTCTCAATTGTGAAACTGCACGTAGAGAAAGTTCCAATAATTTGTAAACAAATATAAAATAAGACATTAACATGCAGTTCAATCCAATTAAACACCTAAAATTAAACCCCACTATCAGCTCAGAGTGGAAGAAAAATTAACACAAAACAAACTAAAGCCATAGAAAAATGTGTTGCCAAAAAGCAAGAGCTACTGATATATCTCTGGGTGATTTACAGCAGGTTGGCAAGGGTTTTTGGACTCCCTGCTGTTTAACAATAGCAACAGAAAGGTCCCATGAGGCCATTGGAATGAAGGAAGCCAAGAGCAGCTTTTTCAAGTGAAAGGACTTTGAGCTCAGTTTTGGTACTGAAAACAAATTTCCACCCTGAGTATGTGTTCAGAAAAACTTTATCTTGAATTTAGCATAGGTTCTACATACATGCACACGCACACATACACATTCCACTCCATCTTGAGGCCCTATTTTGTACCCGCCTGCAAACTGGTAGGCCTCAGAATTCTAGTAAAACTCAAACTATATCCCACAGGCTTTAAGAATGCCCACCCATGCTATGAAACGTGGATAGTCTTTGTCCTCAGTCAATACAAGCTAGTGAAAGAAAACTAAAATGTCATGGTTCTGGCAGCCCTCTGTACTGAGAAACAGATACCTCTCCAAAATCCTAGAGAACTTCCCTCTCTCTACTTTTCCTGAGAATTAATTAATAATATGACTTGGCCAAAGCCCCATACCAAAGTGAATTAAAGTTTATTACCCATATATATAAAAGCCATCATACATTCCTAGACAGAGTTGCCTGGATGGGAGGATCCCAGGCCTTGAGATTTCATGGCCAAAACCTCAAATCTAGGAATTACTCCTCATGATGTCACAGTCCCAGTGATGTTACAAGGGGAAGCCCCTGGAGATGTCGTTCAGTGTGATACCTTAAGTATCAACTACAATTGTTCAGAGTATGCCATTGAAATAAAAAAAAAACACCAAGTCTCTCAAAAGTGGAGAACATATATTCATCCATTTCTCAAGTTAGTGCTCTCACCCTGAGATTGTCTCTCTCTTGTCTTGGGACCAGGAAAGAGGGACTAGGTCCTGAAGAACCAGGCCCAGGCCTACTTGAAGCATGTAACAAACAATGTAACAGGAACATGGGGTGCTGAACTTGAATTTGGAACACTTAGTAAATTTTGTCATATTAGATCAATTGCAGTCAGAGTTGAGGAAATAAACCAGGCCTTATATCTTCCTGGTTTTCTTCATTCCGGGTTTAGGAAAAGCAGCCATTTTTGTTCCATGTCTTCTATCCTCAACAAGCTGTTAACATTTTGATATACTGTATTACCAGATCCCTCAATACTTCAAATTGGTTGATTCCTTTCAACAGTGAACTCATCGTTCCTGACTCCCCATTTGTAGATGTTGACCTCTTCCTAAAACTGATTTACATTACAAGTTTGCAAGGCAGGATATATTATATCATAAATAATATACCATGCAATGTATGTAAAATATCATATAACATTGCAATACAAGATGTAGAAGGTATATGACTATCCTGCAGAATAATGGTCAGGCATCAAGCTGGGCAGCAGTGGGCATGAGCTAAGAGGGAGGGCAGGTGATGAGAGCTTGTGCTTCTTTCCCTCCCAGTTGTTACCTATTCATTTGCCCACCTTCTTATTCACTCTGGGTTTCTGGTTTGGTGAGCACTAACAGCACAGACTGTTGCTTCCTCTGAGATGGTGACATGGGAGAGATGGTAATACTGAATTTTAAGGAGGACCACTCAGGCATTTTATCCGAGGTCTCACAAAAACTGCAGGGCAGATTTATGGATAGTATGGGCTTCTGGGGCTAGACTACACCTGCTTGAATAAGATGAGGAAGAGAGAGGAAAAATGACAAATCTTACACCAGGAGTGTAAAACAGACCCATAATTGGAAATTGATAAGTCATATAATGCAGGGTTGAGGCAGCCCTCTAGATCAGAGATGAGCATCATGCAGTCTTTCAGGTATAGTAGGGCTGCAAGTCCCAACAACCCTAGTTAGCATAAGCAAATGGTAAGGAATGCTGAGGGTTATAGTCCAACCACATCTGGATGTCCATATGATTCCTTCCCATGCTCTACTCGTAAATCTATTCCCACCAGTCCTCACCATTAGCCAGACCAGCTTGAACTGAAATATATTGGAGTCCAACAATGTCTGGAAAGCAAAAGTTTTCCCAGTTCTGTTCTACATCTATTAACAAACCATGGTGGTATAGCCATGGCGACGCGTGCTATAGTTACAATACATCTTGTTTGGATGACTGTAATGTGCTCTTCTTGAAGCTGCTTTTGAAAGAGTTCAGAAACATTGGTTGGCCCAAAGAACTATAGGTGGGCTACTGATTAGGGTAGGTTCCAAGGAGCATACAATTCCCTTGCTACAACAGCCCTACTGGCTACTTTTCAATTTCTGGGCACAATTCAAACTGATGGTTGTGATTTATAAAGACCTATGTGGCCAGAGTTCAGGCTATCTAACAGATCCTGTCTCCCCACATGAGCCTGACCAGGTCTTGAGATCCTCAGGAAAGGCCCTTCGTTTGGTCCTACCACATTCACAAGCACATCCAGTGGGAACATGAGACAGGGCCTTCTAGATGGCAGCCTTTAGATTCTAGAACTCCCTCCTTCCTGTCCTTCCATTGATAGCCAAAACGTTTTATTTTGTTCCAATAGGCTTTTGAGAAATGAATGTTTCAAAAGAAAGGGTTTCTAAGAGGGTGCTGTACTGTTTTTAACATGCCTTTATTATGTTTAATTGTGTTTTAAATTGTTTAAAACTATTGTCCCATGTTATTGGTAGTGTAATTACACTTTAGTGTTTGTCCTTTGCATGTTTTCAAATGTTTTCATTTATTTTAATTTATAAGCAGCCTTGAGTCCTGGTTCGGGGGAAAGGCAGGCTATTTTAATAACGAAACAACAACAACAACAGTTCCCCTTTATTTGTGCCATCTGCTGCTATTCAGCTCTCAGAGTAAAAATGCAAGTATCACTTAGCAACATCACTAATAACAGTAGTAAGATGAGGATGATATAGCCATGGATCATAACAAATCCAAGATGCTGACGCCGCAATTCTATATACTCTTATCAGGGAATAAATACCACTGAACACAGTGGGGCTTAGGCCATTTCCGCTCTACACTGTTACAGTGCTATTATTCCACTTTCAACATCCTAAGGAATCCTGGGGTTTGCAATTTAGGGAGGGACATATAGAATCCTCAGCCAGAGAACTCTTTGGCCTCAGTAAACTACAAACCCCAGAATTCCATAGGATGCTGAAAGTGGAATAATAGCGCTGTAATAATGTAGTGCAGAAATGGCCTTAGTTGTGAGCTAATATGTTTAGGACTGAACTGCATGTCTGTTGCCCATCCACCAAAAGTCAATAACAGGGTAGAGAAACTTGTGACAGTCCAGATGTTGCTGAATCCCAACTCCAAAGAGACCCAGACAGAACACCAACAGCAATCCAAGCAGATCTGGAGCAGAGCATGGAAAGGTAATTTTGGACTACATGTTCCAGACAGAGGTGTATCTAGGATGGGGCAAGTAGGGTACATGCCCTGGGCGCCAATGCCAGAGGGGCACAAAAAGCTGTGCATGTAGGGATGGGGGGCAGGAGTAAGAAGGTAGGGGTGTAACTTCCATTCTTGCCCTAGGCGCTGTTTACACTAGATACATCACTGGTTCCCCTGAATTCCCAATCAGCCAGCAGGGGATTCTGAGAGCTATAGTCCAAAATTAACTTTTCTGAGCTGAAGAGCAACAGGTTCCCCACCCCTGACCAAAGACAACAGAAATGGAGCAGATGCCTTGAAGAACTCTTCATAGCTCAGCACATTTTCATCTGTCGTGGAGATACACTGAGCACAACCTGAGTCAAGTGAAAAATTTCATCCCTTCTGCCAATGAATGCTGGAGTTTCAGTTGCTGTCTCCTTTTTCCTAGGTAACTGCTACTTAGACACATGCTCCTTGTTTCAGAAGAGGGCTCTTTCCAGTGGTCTCCTTACATTAGACTACAGAATGTGAAAGAGTGCTATTGGGTGAACCAATTTATACAAAGGAATTGTTTCTCAACAAGCACAGAAGCAGCTTAACAAGTCGTCAGTTTCAAATGTTTCTAGAGGAGACAGAATAGACAATACTCAATTCCACAGCACTGTTCCCTCAGCTGCTGAGATTACTTAGAAGGGGAGGGGGGTAAAAACAAAGATTCAGGACAATGAAAAGGAAGAAACCAAAGTACGCAGAGCATGTCTCCTTCCTGAAAAAGCACCATTTCTACAGGGGATAAGATATGTGGGGGAATAACTAGTAGGGAAGGCAAAGAAAGGACTAAAGAGATTTGGAGATCACCTGCAAACATGAGTTGTTAGGAGAGGAGTGTGAAAAAAATCATTCTGCATTGCATCTGAAGAAATGTACAGTAAAACATAAACCAGTCTTGAAGATGCTGCTAGATTTCTTTTCTCCCCTTCCCTTTTTTTTTGAGTGGGGGGAAGGATGCTGCAACAGGTTAACGTGGCTACTTCTCTGAAAACCACAAAAATCTTGTGCACCTGTTCAGCCATGATATTTCCAAATATCTGCCTACTGAAGAGGGAAAAACATAAGTCACTTAGTGTGGGGATCTTTCCACTCTTGCTCTTTGTTGTATGGCTGACCCTCCACATTTGTAGGTTTGACTTTCACAGATTTGATTATTTGTGAATTTCTTCAATCGCTGTCCCCCTCGGGCATTTCTTTTCCGGGGGAACCTTCCCCCTCAGCAGCTCCTATCAGGACATGCAACCCCTTAAAAACCCACCTCTGGTCCTCCTCCTCCTCCAGCAGCCACTTCCTGGACAGCTAAGGACGGCTCACAGCCTGATTTCTCAGCACCATAAACCCTCTCCCAATGCACTCACACCCAGTAAGGAGATGGGCAAGAGAGAGGAAGTAAATGGCCACCATGTCAATCCCCCCTTCCCTCTCCTTTTCATTTTCCTGGTGTGGAACCTGGGTGCCCATTTTCTCTACCATGCCTTGGCTCCATTCCCATACACACACGCATACGCACACACACACACACACACACACAATTTTGATATTTGCGATTTTTCTACTTTTGCAAGGGTCCTGCACCCCTAACCCTAGCTCATGTGGAGGGCCAAATGTACTTTTATTATTACATTTGAACTGTTGAGATAGCTTTGGATATTGAAGTATTCCTTGGAGAGTTAATGATGCTTTACAAGTTCAAACAAATGTGATATAGTGGCTACAGCATGGGTATGGAACCAGCCGGTGGCTCATGCTCCCCATTTGACCTGTGCTTCCATCCTTTGCCTGCCCCTTTGCACAGCAGCTACATTTAAAAAATAATAATAATACTCTGATGCCAAGGAGTTTTATTAATGTCTAAATACTTTGCCAAGAAGTGATTTTCAGAAGGGGAAGTACAGCTGTGGTGAAACAGAACTGTCTTGAATGGCAGGCAAGGTTCAGATCTACAAACCATATAACACTCAGTGCTGCAATTCCAGTTTGGCTGTCTTCTTGTCCCCGGCCTCTGCTTGGGAGTGTGGAAAAAGGGTAGCAGGCAGTGGAGGGGACATGAAGAGCATTGAGACAAGAAGACCCTTTGAGGTGTGCTCATGTGCATAGCTGTCAAAAGTATTGACTGGGACATTTGAGTTCTAGCTGACAATGAGCTAAGAAATTCTCAGGGGCCCATTCACACTATAGGTTGTAGCACTGATTCCACTTTAACTGGTGTGATCCCATCCTATGGAATCCTTGGATTTAAGGTTTAGGGAGAATTTAGAATTCCCTGCCAGAGAGCTCCAGTGCTTCACCAAATGCTGCTATGGCAGTTAAAGAAAGATTGTAGTGCTATAATTGTGTGGTTACAAATTGACCTTCAGTCTGACTTACCTCTTAGGGTTGTTGTGGGGAGAATGCCCATTGAAGAAGAGCCATGTATACTGCCTTGAGTTTGCTAGAGAAAAGAGGATAAATGTAACTAATAAATAATTTTTTTTATTAAAATACATACTTTACATACATCTTTACTCTTGACATCTTCTTTTTTGATTATATAAATAAAACAACAAAAAGTAATACTTTCTTTCGTTGTCTCTCTATTAGCCCTCTATGTACATACTGTCATATTTACTACATAAATATACAGTCCTCCATTTTTTCTATAAATCATTCCTCACTCCTAAAGGATCTTAGATCCTTTTTCTTCGCGTCGCTTTCACTTCTCACTTTCTTTTACTCGGTTCTTCTTTTTCTCTTATTCCTATTCCCTCTGTACTTGATATCACTGTTGGCTGGCCTATAAATGTACATTTTAGCTTACTCGTCTTTTCCCACTTTTTCTCTAATCATAGTCAGTTTATTCCTCTTGGCAAATCTTTGCCCAATTGCACTCTATATATCTCTTTATTTCCATCATTTCGTTATTTTTATCTCCCCCTTTTTCCCCTCTCATTGCTCTTGATAAGCTTTCCAAATATATATATTCTTGTAATTTGATTAACCATTCTTCCAGTTCTGGCGTTATATTTCTTTTCCAATATTTAGCATATATTGTTCAGGCTGCTGTGATCATGTAGAGTATTCTATTCTTATATTTATGTTGTTCTTTATTTACTTGGTGCAGCATATTCAATAGGAAGATCTCCGGTGTTAGAAGAAGAAAAGCCACATATGCTGCTTTGAGTTTGCTAGAGAAAAGAGAATAAATGTAACTAATAAATAAATTTGAGAGCCTGTGAAGAATTCTTAGCAACTCACACAAGTCCACTTGGACTTGGACTGTGGTAGACCAGGCGTCAAATCTCCAACTGACTATGGAAACTCACTAAGTGAACCTGGGTAAGTCAAAGGTCCTTCGTCTCAATGAAAGGCAAAGGCAAACCTCCTCTGTTCAAAGCTTGCCAAGAAAAACCTGTGAGAAGTCGCAGCCAAAGATGCTATTATCCTGTGGTAATTGTGGTTTACCTGCTTCATGTGATAGAGCCCTGAGTAAGAATATTGCCACAATCATGACTCACTTCCCAATCTATGATCAGAGCATGGTTAAATGGTGTTTCCATCAGGCTTGGAAGGGTCAGGTCAGGAGAAGTCTTAAGTACTTAAGTATAAGCTGATACAGGATTCTAGCCAGTGGCTGTAAATGTATAAGCATTATATTGGTTATATTTGCTGAAAAGGAACGCATTTAGATATGCAATAATTAGATGTCAGAATATAATCATATCTTAATGTTTAATTAATCAGCCCTTATTGCAAAAAGGCAAAATGTTATTAATTTATTAGAAAGCAAAAAGGCTATTAGGGACCTCGTCAGCTACATTTTGGTGAATATATGATCCTCCCAAGATTAGATCAGATACACAAATGTACAGAGAAATACTTGTTCTATGACCTTATTCAGTACTATGTCTTACCTTTTTCCTACAAAAAGATTAAATTGCTTCCAGTAAGATCTTGGCTAATATATAAAAACTGGCCCTCATTAGTATATTTAACAAAGAGTCAGTGTGGCATGGACGTTTGAATGTTGAAGAGAGCCCAAGGTTCGAATCTCCACTCAGCTATGGACACACACTAGGTTAATTTGGGCAAGTCACACTCTTCCAGCCTCAGATGAAGGAAGTGACAAATCCCTTCAGAACAAATCTTGCAAAACAAAAAAAAGTCTTGTGATAATGGGCATGTACATGTGTGTGCCTTTATGTCACCTGTCAACTTAGGTGATCCTATGAAATTCATAGGGTTTTCTTATACAGTCCATATCACCTGGTATTCCTTGATCCCATACAAGTATTGACTAGGGTTGACCCTGCTTATCTTTCAAGATCAGATGGGATCTGGTGCCTTTAGGATAGGGTTGCCATAAAGTGGAAACAACCTGAAGGCACACAACAAGATGTATGCTTAGCTATACTCTGAATGTTGAATTAAGGTTAAAGCAAATTATTACCTAGCTCCTACAAGATGATAACCCTTTAGGTCAGGGTAGTTTTTGTGGTTTCTGGAGCCCACTACCATACACACACACACATGCACACAAACACACACCCTGTATATATAAATTAAACACTAAATCAAAGTCCCTGAGAGTATAGCCCTTGTTTTAAAGAGAAACCATAGTCCCAGAAGCTTCTGGAAATGATGAGTCTCCTCTGCCATAAGATCACACTTCCCATGAGCCATTTTGCATCTTAACTTTTTTTTCTAGCCATGAAAAATGAGGAAGAAACACTTTGGTTTACTGCTGTACCACTGAACTTCAGGGTGCAGTGAACTGCATGTAGTCTGCAATGGACACTGAGGCACAAAATTGGCCACTGAGCTCACCAGCGTTAATCTACTTTAGGAATTCCGATGAAGACAGTTAAATGTTGAGAGTCCTCTTTTCAGTACATACAAAGTATGCTATGTCACCTTACAAACTATCAAACATTTATTATCACTTAAGCTTTTCTGGCTCACAGCCTACTTTGTAAAATGAACAGAATGTCATCCTGAGTGGCCAGTTGTATTTACATCTATCAACGTAGGGAAAAGAAGAAAAAATAATTATATGAACAGTGAAGTCTAAGGAGAAGGAAATAGAGGCAGTCAGTGATCATGGCTTTAAAGCTTGGTATATGGAAAATAATTACAAAAGTAATTTTCAAAGTACTGGAGATAAGCATCCCAACATTGGTGGATTAATTCACATTTGTAGTGTTGCTGTTTTTGAAACACAACATTGACTCAAGACATAGCTAATAGACCTGAATATCTTGATAAATATTAATTCAGAACTCCTGTACTAGATTCTTCCTTTGAAGTGCCCTTGTTGAAGACTGGCCACTTTAATGTCAATTACTGAGCATTCAGGGACATTGAGCTCCCACCCCCCCACCCCTCCCACCCCCCCACCCCTCCCACCCCCATTTCTGAAGAATGCCATTTGTCAACTTTTTTGTTCCGGCCAGATGACTGACCACCAAGCAGAGTTTGGATAAAGTTGCTTTTTGGACTACAGCTCCCACAATCCTTTAGCCAGAATGGCTACTGGCCAAGTTCTGACTACAGCATTTCAAATCTCAGCCACCAAGTGAAATACAATAGAGTTGCAGCATCTAATAAGTAGGATGGCATTAGAGTTCTGGCCAAATGTGTGATCTTGAAGCACAGCTAGGAAAAATTGCTTCAGGGGACTAAAACTCACAACTGGCCAGTGTCCCCTGGCCACATCTTAGAATCACCAACCAGGGTCAGTAAAATACACAGATATAGCTATAGATTCCTTGTCTTGGAAAACATACTAGATTTGTTTTGGGCAAGATGGATGCCCCTGGGGCCATAACTATAATGATCTCCCCTTTATTGTGACAAAAGAAGGGTTTGTTCACCAAGTGAGGTGCCATACAGGATGGAGGAAAATACTCAGCTGTTGCTGAAAACCCATCTTCCTGAGTGATGTGAATAAAAAATGAAACACAGTCCTGCATATTCAGAATGACAGCAAACAAATAAGAAAGATTAATGGCTGTCCCACCCTTCCCCAATATGGGTTTCTTCTCTGCTTTTCATTAATGTAGGTGAGGTTAAGGGGCATCCATTTTTACTTCATGACTATTAATCTCTTGTTCTTGGAACTGCCATCACCCAACAGTTTAAAAGTAACTTTGCAAGCTCTGGCTGCTAAAATTTATTTTATTTGTAACAGTTTTTATTTCAGTAAACAGTTACCAGCTCTTTATCTTTGGAACAGAGTAATGTATTTAAAAGAAAATCACTATATAAGCTATTAACAGTGTTACCACACTGCCACTTTATACTACTTTGATGCCAATTTAATTGATTTGGCTCCAATCTAGGGAAATCTATGCATTTGTAGTTTGAAGAGGGATGTAGCTTGATGTGTTTTTCAGAAGGTTCTAGTGCCATAAATCAGGAGATGGCAGGCAATAAATCTATGTACTTATGCTACTTAAGATGTTGAGCCTTGTCCCCAAAATAAATTCAGCACTTTGGATAGCTCCTTTAAAATCTGGACTAAAATCCAGAATGGACTCACCTCTCAATTGAGATCAGCATCACCAGATGTCACTGCATGTAGAGTGGCATTGTTGTTAACTGCCCTAAAGTCAATTTCAACTTATGACATCCCTGGAGAGCCAGCACGGTGTAGTCATTTGGGCATTGTACTACAACCCTGGAGACCAGGGTTTGATTCCACACTTGGCCATGGAAATCCACTGGGTGACCTTGGGCATGTCATATGCTCTTTGTCCCCTGAAAACCATGTGATAGGTGCAACTTAGGGTTGCCAAAAGTCAGAAACAACTTGAAGGCACACAACAAACAATTTACATATCACCTCCTTGCCCACCTGAGCCCCTGAGGCAATGCACAGCAGGCACTGGGCTCATCACACACTCTCAGCCCTAGAAAACCATGTGGTAGGTTTGCCATCAGAAACCACTTGATGGCACACAACAACAACAACAACCCTATCATCAACAGCCCTGCTCAAGTCTTGCAGTTCCCCTGATTCATGCTTCTCACAATCTGTGTACCTATAATATGTGTTGCGCAGCTTCAGGCTTTCCTTTTCCCGCAAGCACATCAACAATAGAACATCCCTTCAGCTTCAGTCCAGTTGCATCATTAGCCACAGTGCTACTTGTAGCTGTCTTCTGCTCTCCTGCAGTAGCTTTTGACCTGGAGTCTCATCTTCTGGCACTATCTATTGTTTCATTTTGGATTGTTTTGCCAAAACGTTTTCATGGTAAAAGACATTCAAAGGAGGTTTACCATTCCTTCTTCTGCACAGTACTAACAAGTGTTAGCTATGGAGCCACTGCTGTTGTCTCTGAGAGATCCTCTGCCAGTGTCACTCCTCATTATTGCTGCTGCCCAGTGGTTGTTTGGCACATTTACTCTGGCCCCTCAGCAAAAGCCTGCCTGACATGGGAGATCCTACTAGCAGCTCTCATGCCATCAGCATAGCCTCTTGCCTCACAGGAGCACACAATCCTATCACCATATAAAGATAGTGCCAGTAGTATGTCCAATGTTTACTCCTAACCATGGTAGCAGCTAGCTATGACTGTTTAACTTAAAACCACTTGAACCAGACTAAAGCAGCCTGTGCAAGTTGCTCTATAAACTACCACACACCCAATTGCCATGTGAATCCAATCTCTTATTCTTAAAATGAAAGTATGTACATATACAGAACATTAAGACCAGCAGCAGCCAGACATTTTAATTCTCAGCCTGAGTTGGTGATTAGAACAGAAATACTATGCAAGAACATTAGGGGGAAAAGGGAAAATGTTTCTATTCATAAAGTAGCATTATGATTCCACTTTAATTGCTCGGGCTGCACTGAACCATAGCTCTCAATGGTCCTAGATAGAGCAGCGGTGGCTGAGGAATTCTGGGAATTCTACACAATTCCTTACATTTCCCACGTGGGAATCATGTTAATAAATATTGGTACTTATAGGAAATGTGACCATGTTTCAATTTAGCAACAGCCCTTATAGCCTGTCTCAGATCAGTTGACACACCAAAATGTGTTTTGTAAACTATTGTTTTTATACTGTACAGGCTCCCAGAGGCCAAGGTTCCTTCGTCCAGATCCTAGGGATTTTGTCTCCTTTCTCCATGCCTCCTCCCTCTCTCTAGCTGTTCAAACCTTGGGAAATTCATCCATGGGAGCTGCTCAAGGACAGACAGTAAGAACTAACACAAATGCGCCCTTTCATGCTGCGCAATTTATATCTCTCTGATTCAATTTTAACTGCCACAGCAACATCCTATAGGATCCTGGGATTTGTAGTTTGAGGAGGCATTACAGCTCTCTAGATAGGAATTCTAATTTCCCCTCCCTAAGATGCTAATCCCAGGATTCCATAGTATGTCATCATGACAGTTAAAGGGGAATCACAGTGTTATAATTACGTAAAATGAAAGGGCTTCTGGTTTCAACCTAGAAATTAACCTAATTGTCACCCATCCATTTTGAACACTCTCCACCTTCTGTGATTTACAACTGCTACTTTAAGTACAGCTTACTTTTCTTCAAGTACAGCTGAAGAAAGGAGAAACCCCACAAAAGTCTTGCTGTTAACACTCAAATAATTTTGTTTTGTCAGTCACTCTAATGAATAAATGCTCTTAACTGATTAATTGCATCCTTCTGGGATCCAGAGCAGACTTGTCTCTGAAGTGCTGTTTGATGCCTCAAAAATTCTTTTCTGCTTCTCTTTCCACATGCTCACACCTACACAAACACACAACTGCTTTACCATATCTAAAGAGTGATTCTTGGTGTTTTCCAGACTGCAACATTCTCTTCCAAACTATACTTTTAGACTTCAGTAAGATGGATGTGTTGTTAGGCTGAGCTCGAACAAGGGCAAAGTTTAATGTCAGAAGTAATTTGGAAAAGACTGAAAACCATTTCAGCTTGGGGGGATGCTTTCCTAGCTCTCTAGCAGACATGCCAATGATACTTTTATGTTCCTGCTAGGAAAGGTTACAGAAGGAAGCCAGCTGAACATCGCATGTACCTCATGTTGCCAAACAAAAGCCCCTATTCTCTCTGCTGTTCAAACATGCAATCAAGAAGAACAAGAGCACAACATAATAAAAAATACCACAATGCGTGGTTTCAGTGTTAAAGAGTCGCTTGTGGCTTGTTCTTTGGAGTAAGACTCCATCATGTCCAGCAAGCCTGAAATGGATACTAGGCCACTTCTTCTGTAATGTGGTTAATTGACTAGGGGAGCCTTCACACTGCATAACTATAGCACTATGATTTCACTTTGACTGCTAGGTTTCCATCCTGGGGATTCCTGAAATTTACAGTTTAGAGAGTGAGAATTCTCTGCTGGAGAGCTCTAGTGCCTCATCAAACTGCAAATACCAGGATTTCACAGGTCATTGCTGTGGTAGTTAAAGTGGAATCACAGAGCTAGAATTGTGTAAAAAGGACTCAAATGTCTATATTTACGACAGAGAAAGTAACAAGTTCTTACCCATTTGCCTTTCATATGACCATAGTTTCCTATACTGGAAATTTTCCATATACTTCCAGTATAACGTGAACTGGCTAGCCAGAAAGGAAAAGACTTTATTAGCATCAGCATCAATGGCTGATAACTTCCAAACCAATGTGGTGGTGACTCCATTCTTGGTTTTAGATAAAACTCAGATTAAAACCCAGAACACATTCATAACCCCACTGACATGGGAGCCAAAAGCTGCCACTAAGTGGCATACTGGCTATCCAATAGCTTTCCTAGAGGGACTCGCATGGGTCCTTCTGTGATCACCTTTTGAGAGACAAATAAAGACCCCCCCTCTCTCACACACACACACAAACACACACACACTCAAAACAAACGTGCTTTAATGGCTGTTAATGAATTGCCAGAGAAGGTACCACACCTAAGCTCCAGACTGTTGGGTAAACTAACTCTGTGGGAGGCCTATTGTACAACATTAATCCAGGTTGTGGTTTGTTGAATTGAATTCTAGTTTATTGTAAAGTCAAAGGCTTTCACGGCCGGAATCCATAGGTTGTTGTCGGTTTTCTGGGCTTTGAGGCCATGTTCTATTAGTATTTTCTCCTGACATTTCACCTGCATCTGTGGCTGGCATCTTCAAATGATCTGGTGACATGAAAGTGAGACAGACTACATATAGTTGTGTAGTCCCCGGGTGGGAGGAAGCTTTGTCAGGAGAAAATACTAATAGAACACAGCCTCAAAGCCCAGAAAACCCACAACAACCTATGAATTCTGGTTTTCTGGTGTGCCTGAACCAGATCATAATTTTGTTAGTCAGCACAAAACACAATTAGAAACTGTGGTTTTGCAGTGTTTTGCCTTTTTAATTCTGATATTCAGTATACTTTTGATCACAGCAAAAGAAATTTGTCAACACATATTTTATTAAGTTCTTTCATTTATTAAAGAAATCATTGTTTTATTTTAAAAAAATGCAGGTCCCAAATTGAGGACTGAGATGTTTGCCAAATGCATTGGTGAAAATGATGCAGCCATTGGCATTAGTACTGTTATCCTTCCTCTCTAAAATATCGCCTGTCTACAGAACAGCTGTATAATCCAATGGCATCTAGTTTAGGGTTGCAGGTCTTGAATATTCCTGCGCAGTTTGCTATCTCTGAGAAGAGTCATGCTAGCAAGATATTGTCCAGTGATCCTCTAAGCAAAATAATGTAAAATTGAGTTTTGAGATATGTCACTCCATTTCCTCTCTTTGTATATTCCTTGCTGACTGTAGTGATGTCTACTTCTCTCTGGGAGATGTTAAAAAAACAGCAGAAAAACAGACATACATTATTCTGATAATTCATGCATGTCCTATTGGATCAACATCTGAACAACAAACAACAGCAACAGAAGCAATTTCTGGAATAGGAATGACGCTAAGGTTCAACGTGCCTTTTCTTTGTATGTTTAGGAGCTGCTTTGCACATTTGAAAGAGCCAGGGTGATGCAGTAATTTGAGTGTTGGATTAAGATTCTAGGAAACCCAGGTTCAAATCCTCATTCAGCCATGAGAAACCCACTAGATGACCTGTGGCAAGCCACATTATCTCAGCCTCAAAGGGGGGCAATGGCAAATCCCCTTTGAACAAATCTTGTCATAAAGAATCCCATGATGGGCTTGTTTTAGGGTCACTATAAGTCAGAAATGACTTGAAGGCACACACAACAAGAAATTGAACACTAGGATATTTAATACTGGACTGCCTACATAAACTGGCAGCCATGAAATCTTAGTCTACAT
This sequence comes from Iguana delicatissima, assembly GCA_948472985.1. NCBI lineage: Eukaryota > Metazoa > Chordata > Lepidosauria > Squamata > Iguanidae > Iguana > Iguana delicatissima. The sequence goes on from CAOKZL010002152.1 coordinate 216,989, forward strand.
GGCTGCTGAATATCCAGGTACACAGATTGCTTGGGGAAGTTGCTTTTTACACTATAACTCCCAGAATTCCCGAGGATATTATAGTCCAAAAACTAATGTTTCTAAACTTTGGCTACATGTCAGTTTCCTTCATACCAGTATCATCCTTCAGGTACAGAGTAGACTAGATGATAGAAACACCAAAGTGTTACTAATAAGCACTTGAACTACAATCCATGCTGATAAAGAATAACATAGGAAACTGTGCTTTCCCTTATTTCCTCAGATACTTAATTCTAAGTAAGGCTCTGAATGTTTGTCATAATAGTGAATTTTTTCATGTTGCTACCTGGACAGAATCCCATAATACAGCATTCACGGGGATGTGGTATGGTTGTTTGCCTGTCTAGACTCATGTGAACATCAAGGTGTTTCTTTGGGTATATGAAAACATGGGCCAGTTCCATTTAATAGAACTGAAACGGATATGCATGGCAATCTATGGAGCAAATAGTCCTGTCTCTTAAAGGGTGTGTGTCTCTTAGATAGCCTATTAGTCCATTGTTATCTGTGGAGTCACATGCACCAAGCATAACATGGAGTCACATGCACCAAGCATAAGAGTTTTGTTACTCTTATGTTTGTACACTTGAATGGTGGATGCCTCTGAAAAATGCTGTCCTTGTGTGAGGTGAGGTATCCATGATGGCCAATTTAACTATGAAACTTGTTACTTGATGTTTTTATTGTGTGATAGACATGATACAAGAACCAATTTCAAAGGTCCCTGAACAAATAATCAAGTATATTGGTGAATCATTATTATACTACAAGAGCATTATGAACAGGTCACAAAGAGATACACTCAAACCATTTTTTTGCACTTGACTGTCAATCCTGCCACACCTAATAGCTAAATTCTCTTAAATCTAAGCAATTTGCTTCAGCAAAATTATGAATCAAACCCAGAGCTTCAACTTGGTGATAAATACAGATAAATGTGACTTTAACTTATTGACATTTTTAAAACAATAAGAGATACTTCCAGGTGGATGTTCTCATGAGGAAACTGAGGAAAAGGTGATTGCAGCTCCATTCGGAGTAGGGAAACAGTGGATAAGAAAGGAGTTAAGCATACATGCCCCTTAGTGCATCCCAAATCCCAGTTGATGCTACACAAATGCAAGTTTCTGTCATACTTCTGATTGAGGCCTCCTTTTTGGAGGAAGGCTTGAAGCTTTCTGGGCAAGCATTCATGAGGGAGCAGGTCAAGTCAAGATGTCTCCAGGCTACCCAATAAGATCCTGGGCCCTCAAGAGAGAAAGTTGCATAATCAAACTCCCCAAGAGATGAGTTGGAGAGGGAGGCTGAGCACTGGAATATGAAGAGCACTAGAATCTGAAGACCCGAAGTACAGCCATTTCCGCACTAGCTTGTTATAGTGCTATTATTCCACTTTCAATATCCTATGGAATCCTGAGGCCTTAAAGGCCCCTCCCTAAACTGCAAACCCCAGGATTCCAGAGGATGTTGAAAATGGAATAATAGCACTATAACAGGCTAGTGCAGAAATGGCCTAGGTCAATGACCATGATAATTAATTTACTTTAGAAGGTGTTTTATTTAATGTATACTCTACATTTCTCCCAGAAAGGGACTCAAAACAGCTTACAAAAATTTAAAATAAAATTGAGACTTGGGCTTAAATACCCTAAAAGCACCAGGTCCTGTCTGATATTGGAAAATGAGCAGGGACAGCCTTGGTTAGTACTTGAATGGGAGACTGACAATGAACTCTAGGTGCTGTGGGCTATATTTCAAAGGAAGGAACTGACAGAACTACCTCTGAGTATTCCTTAAGCTTAAGAAACCCTATATAATTCATAGGGTTACCAGAACTCAACAGGCAATTGGAAGGCATATACACACATAAAATCTGATTTTACAAAAGTTAAAATGAATGAAAAAGAAAACTCTATTATGACACATAATTAAAAACTTTAAAACATTTAAAATAGAATTAAAAGATAAAAGCACAGCACACCACATTCAAAACAGCTTTTTGCCCCATAATTTAAGCACCAAAGTCCTGTCTAAATAAAAAGGCCTATGCCTATACTTGCAGGTAGAAAGAGAGCAGAGAGGCCAACAAACCTCCCATGGAAGGGAGTTTCACAGCATGGGAGCAGCCCCTGAGAAGATTCTCCCCTGTGTCCTCTCCAGACATACCTGTGATGGGAATGAGAGACTACCCACCCACAAAGATCTTAGAATTTGGGCCAGCTCATCCCATAATGCCTACATGCAGAAGATTCGTTCTGAGTAAACATCTTCCCACAAATGAGACCCTCCTCATAAATAGGATGCCTGCCAAAATGCTGTTCATGATTTGCAGCTGTTCAATCTCATAAGCCTTCTAAGCCTTAGGCAGTGAGAGGTACAGGAACAATGTTTGGATACCAGCTGTAGGCTGTGCTTTCAGTTTTTTTTGTTTGCCTAGTTCTTGCTCTGTTGGACTTCCTTAATGTGTAATTCTCAGCTGCCTTTTGCCTCTGCTTCTGAATTTGCCCCTGCCTGACACCTACCTGTTGTTGTTGCTTGGATCCTGCTGCTTTATACTGCCTTGACCTTGCTTCTGAAACTTGCTCATATTTGCCTTACCTAAAACAGGCAAAGCTGATCCAAGATGTTTTCTGCTGCCTGAAGGAGAGAAGCTGATGGTTTCCTCCACCACCACCACCTCCAGTTCCAAAGTAAAGGTTTAGGCTAGCCATGTTATTTTGGTACCTCTGACAGAATCTCATCTTACCTCTCCTCTGGTTGTAAAAACACAGTTATAATAAATTACATTGCTAGTTATTGGCTGCCCCTTTCATGAGAGCAAATGGGCTCATCCAGACCAGTGAAAAGTCAGGGGACTTAGCAGCCTAGTTAAAGGGTAAGTGTTCCTACTTCTGCATCCTAACATCCCTGACACATACTGGGATTTCCTTCTTTCCTCCTTGTGTATTATCCTAGCTCTTTCTTTGGGGTGACAGTGGGGTTTTCTTCCCTCCCTGGACCAACTGATGGTTGGAGGAGGACCAACTGATGGTTGGAGGAAAACCTCTGAGCCAAAGGGTAAGTCTCCACTGAAGACTTCATCACAATAATGATCCAGAAGTACAAGGGGAATGTGAGGTAATGGAGCCAGACATGGGACTTTTACTTCAACCTTAACAAGAATCTCCCAGGATTTTTAAAAAAGGGTTTGCTTTGGTCAGACCTCACCCAGAACATTGTGTCTAGTTCTGGGCACCACAGCTCAAGGAGGATATTGACAAGCTGGAATTGGTCCAGAGGAAGGCAACCAAATGGTAAAAGGCCTGGAAACCACACCCTTTGAGCTGGGTATATTGATCTTGGAGAAGAGAAGGTTAAAAGATGACATGTTTAAATTTTTGAAAGGATGTCACATGGAAGATAGAGCAAGCTCGTATTCTACTGTTCCACATGGAACAATGGCTTCAAACTTCAAAAGAGATTCCACCTGGAAATTAAGAAGTACTTCCTGACAGTAAGTGATGTTCGACAGTAGAATATGCTGCCTCGAAGTGTGGTAGAATCCTCTTTTTTAGAGGCTTTTTAAAAAAGGTTGGATGGTTACCTTTTGGGAGTGCTTTGATTTTGTATTCCTTCATGGCAAAGGGTTGGATTGGATGGTCCTTGTGGTCCCTTCCAACTCTGTGAGTCTATGATCCTACTCTGGGTTCAAAAAAGTCACAGCTGGTCCTGGGAATTAACTCCCAATGGACCAAGACAGGTGATATGTTATTTGCACTTTTAAAAACTCACATAGCAACAACTTCCTCAAAATCCCAGGGTCTTTGGCCAATCTAGATGAATTCAATATCAGTGTGAGGCAGCTCCCTCACCTTGCCTAAAGATTTGGCCAGTCCTGAAGGGAGGACAGCTTCTGTTTAAATAGCCTTCAGGGTAATGTTGCATGAATCCTTCTGTAATGTCTAGTTTTATCCTGAGAGTAAACTAGGGCAGTCAAAGTACCTTAATAAAACTTTTTCTTTTTAATGGAAATGCAATAGAAATATATTCTCTGTATCACACCAGAGCTGGGATGACCATTAATTTGACATTGCCCTACATGAGATAAAACTAAAATCTAATATTTGGCCTTCACTTTTAGTAGTGCTCTCTAGATAGGAAGTGAAACTTCTCCTCAGCTCTTATTTTTATACAGCTTGCATAGCAAAATGTACAATTAGCAAGGTTTATCAAAATGAAGTTTCTCAACAGACCACTGCACAGACATCGGAGGTTAATGGTGTATGAAGCATTAGCAAAATCGGTACTGAATGTGCTGATGTCTCAAAGGCTTGGCAGCTTCTATGAAGAATGCAACATCAAGGGATCTTTTGGAAGAGAGCCCCAAGGCACAAAGAGTAATAGGGCTGGAGATGCAGGCTGCATCAGCATGATTAATTCAATATCATCCTCACTCATTCTTCGGAATTCATAGCTCTTTTCCACATTCACTCTTTCTCAGAGGCACCCAAATACAAATGCCCAGATCCTCAGGGATGGCATTCCAGACATCTAGGGAGGCCTGAATCACTTACCCTACTCAGTGGTGCCAACAGGCACCATTGTGTGGGGTAAGGAGATCCAAGGCTTACCAGATGTCTGGGCAAAATAAACAAGGGGGAATAAGGGGATCCATGATATCTGAGACAGAATGAGCAGAAAGGGGTAAGGACATCTAGAGCAGAATGAGCAGAAGAGTCCTCAAATGCATGTGGGTTGCTGAAGTACTGCACGTTACCATAAAGCCATTTAGCCATCTGGATTCCAGACTGGGAGAAAGATGGAGGTATATTGTCACCACTACTGCTTGTCATCAGTAATGGACTGGATAAGGGTGAACAAGCTGAAACTGAAGTGTTCCTGGTCAGGCAAAAGGCAGATCTGAGGGTGGGGACTCAGCCCCTTGATTATGTAGGTTCACAGTTTGAGAGTACTCCTGGGCCATTTCAGCACTAGACTGTTGTAGTGCCATTATTCCAGAGGCCCCTCCCTAAACTGCAAACCCCAGGATTCCATAAGATGTTGAAAGTGGAACAATAGCACTATAACAGTCTGGTGCAGAAATGGATCTGGACTCAGCTAGTCAGAAATAGGTTCGCAGTTTGAGACTACTCCTGGACTCAGTAGCCAGACATGCTTATGCACATTTAAAGCTTGTGCATAAACTGTGCTCATTCCTTGAGACATCAGATCTGGCCCTAGTGGGACATGCTTTAGTTAACATCATTTTTTTGACTACTGTAACACAGTCTACTTGGGGCTGCCTTTAAAGATTGTTTGGAAACTTCAACTGACCCAAGGAGCTGCAGCCAGACTGTTAACTGGGGCAGGTTACAGAGACCATACTATGCTCCTGTTCAGACAGCCCCACCAGCTGCCAGTTTGTTTCTGGGAACAATTCAAAGTGCTAGTTATAACCTATGATGAACCTATATGGCTCAGGTCCAGCTATCTGGCAAACTGTCTCTCTCTGTATGAGTCTGCCTGAGCCCCAGGATCTGCAGGAAGACCTTTTTTTCAATTCCACCACCATCACAAACACAGCTGGTAGAGACACAAGAGAGGGCCTTCTTGGTGGCTGCTCCTACACTCTGGAACTCCCTTCCCAAGGAGGCCAAAATGGCCCCTTTCTTGCTGAGAGAAGCTAAGGGGTGCTGTACTGTTCTAAACAGAAATGTTTTTAATAGCTTTTTATCTTTTTTAAATTGTATTGTTTTAATTGGGGATTTGCTTTAACACTGTGAACAATTCAATACTGTTCTAATGTTCACTTTTTGTATGCTTTTAATTAAATTGTTCTTATAAACTGTAAGCTGCTTTGAGTGCCAATTTTGGATGAAAAGTGGGATACAGAGAAACATAAATTAATAAGTCCCATGTTTAAAATTACCAAAGTTGAACCTTGACCCCACTCACCAGCACAGGGATGGGTGGGAACTCCAGTGGCCCTCCAGCTGTTGTTAGACTACACCATTGGCAATACTGGCTATGGCTGATGGGAATTGCACTTCAGCAACACCCAGAAGACTGCACATTTCTCCTCTCAGTACAGGTTAGAAGTGGAGAAAACACTGTTAAGTCAATAAAAAGGCATGTTTGCATGTTTTTCTCATGATCCCTAGTTTGAAATGCCTACTTACCAGAAGCAATAGCAAGCAATATTCAAGAACAGCTACTGAGACTTAAGCAGTGCACCAGCTGTGCCCTCTTTCTTAATGTTACTACTAGATTTAACAACATAAAGTATGCTATCTAGACTTCATTCTTTAACACAGCTGCTGCTGAATGCCATTATGTGCAATGTCCTTTGGTGAATTACACTGGGCAAATAGTTCCCAACTAAAGGAATGAGTCGACACACGAGACAGATGTTAGAAATGGGAGCACACAGAAAACAGTGAAAAGGCATTATCACTTCTGTGTAAGACTCTCTGTGATTTGCTTAATGGTCTCATACCCTGCAACTGTCCTGATTTGGCAAGAATATTTCCTTGAGCCCTGGTGGCACAGTGGTTAAATGCCAGTACTGCAGCCACAAGGTTGTAAGTTCAATTCTACCAGGCTCCAGGTTGACTCAGACTTCCATCCTTCTGCAAGTCGGTAAAATGAGTACCCAGCTTGTTGGGGGCAATTAGCTAACACATTGTAAACCACTTAGAGAGCACTTAGCTGATAAGTGGTATAGAAATATCCATGCTATTGCTATTGCTATTTCTGATTAATTCACTGTCACCCCACCTTTTTATCTGCCTTTAAAATATCCCAGTTCCAATCTCTTCCTCTCACGCTTTGCCCCCCACCTTTGTCCTCAGCTTGTTTCAATTGCTGCAAAAATACATTAATTCAGTAGAGAGGAGAGGAGAATCTTGCCTTTCCCGATAGGCTCAGGCAAATGCAAACTGCTGCAGCCTCTTCTAGTTTGCATGGTCATCTTGACCACACTCTGACGTTGCTTGGCCACATGTGTCCTGGGTTTCATCTGTGAAACATTAGAGTCTATGTGGTCTCCAGTCTTAAATATTTGTATAGAAAAAAAATTAAAATCACTTTCCTCAATTTTATTCAAGTAATTGCAAGGCCATTGTGCAAACTTAAAAGAACAACAAACATGATTTCATTAAATGGTCACATTACACCTCTTGTAGCAGAAATAAATCACAAGCAGCACTAAAATATCAGGATGGGTGGGGCAGAAAGGTGCTGAAATATTATCTGATGGCCTATGGTAGAACTTGGACATTCACAGACCAACACTGAGATTCAATAACACTGGGCTCACCTCAGGACCATTCGCGCTACACAATTACAGTGCTATTATTCCACTTTAACTGCCATATTCTTTCCTATAGAATCTGAGGATTGGCAGCCAGAGCATTCTAGTGCCTCATGAAACTACAAACTCAAGGATCCATAGGATGGAACTATGGAGACTGAAGTGGAATAATAGCGCTATAAATGTGTAGTGTGACTGTGGCCTTGGCTATGAACAAAGTTGTGTACAAAGTCTGTGACAAGCATTGTTAGGCCCAAACTAAGTACACTGCTGATTCCCCAGGATATGAAAAGTGTTTTTAAAAATAGATAGTTATAGTTACAAGGTCTATAAAAGTAGTTAGGTACCACCACTGTGACAATTTGAAAGTAACACTTATCTGTTACTTTACTTTACCATTATTCAAAAGTAACTAGAATAATAACATTTTTTTAAAAAAGAAATCTGATTGGTACAAGCCACCATCTGTGGTACAAAACACCCATTCCGCATTCACTTAAACCAGGGCATTCCAAATGGTGTGTCGCGAGAACGTTAGTGGGTCGCCTGAAGGGTGTAGGTGTATCACCTCCCCGGACTGAGAACGAGCCCCCCACCGAGCCTTGGAAATGTATGTTATATGTTATAAATAAATCATATATTTTTCAAAATATAAATGAAAGGTTTTCATGAGATATGTTGTGTCCCCGTACATTTCGTTATTACAATTTATATATGTGTCGGGATCTTTTATAAGGGAGGTTAAACTAACCTCCAGTTTGCTAGTAAAACTGAATTACTGTGTCATAAAATGATGTATGTCTAAAAAGTGTATCACCAACATGAAAATTTTGGGAAGCTCTGCCTTAAACATTGCCTCAGCATCCACAACAGAATGTAAGTTGCAAAAACCAGAAGCTGAACCATGTGATATTCCTCCTCCACATCCCATATGTATAGAAGAAACTTTCTAAAGCTATAGTTGCAATGCTATCCTACAATGGGTTACAATTGTAATGTAGCTTAATTATTCCTTTGCTGTTGATAAAAGGAACTGATTAAAAGTACCAAGTTATTTGTAATTAGTCACTGCGTCTCCCCTGACTGTGTCACATCAAGGAGTATTATACAAGCTGTCCAAGGACATTTTGTTGTCTGAGATTTCCCTCATCTATTCATGTCAATGTGCGTAGTACCTACACATGGCTGAATATTCCATAAGCAGTTCCTTCCATCTTTGACAGCAAAAAATAAAATAAGTTAAATAACTAACAAGTTACTGTCTTTTCCTAACACCTCACATTTGCAGTCTGAGGCAGCCACCTCACTCTGCCTAATGGTAGGGCCTGACCTGCATATTATCCATTCCACAAATTTGTGTTAGCCCGAAAGACGAAGTGGCATTATGCAATATGCTATATATGCATGTTAGCCTGAAACAGGATGTAGGACTGTGTAATAAACTGTGCACTGTCTTGTGCCTGCCAGTTAAGATAAGACAACACAACATTAATAAGGTGACCCTGTGCTAACCTCCCAAACCTAGCAACAGTCAACAGGGACACTTGCAGACGCTGCAGCCGTTTGTAGATGATTGGGAACAAAATGAGGTGTGAGTCATAGAAAGGGTCCCAGAAGCATCCCAAATGTTGACATTAAATACAAAGAGAAATGAGAAATAATTTTGAACCAGAGCAGCTGAACAAGCAGCAGATTGCAAAGTGTGGCAAATCCTAGGAAAGGGAGATAATGGGGGGGGGGCAAAATTTGTGGGGAAACACAACAAAGTCAGGGAATAGTGAAGAGAAGGCAAAACAAAAATAATAGCTGAGCTGGTGGAGAAAAGCTATGGAACAAGTGAAGCCCTGGGGTTTCACTTCACTATCTGTAGACAGACAGACAGACAGACAGACAGATAGATATTGAGGGGGTGAAGGGTAGAATCAGGAAACAGAGGGCAAGTCAGTATGTGGTTAATATTAATATGAAATACTTTGCTTTGAAATACAATGTTTACCTTGAGGCACAGTGATGGCCACAACAGTGTTGTACTGAGTATTGTTAGCTAGCAGATTATGGAAGCTGTAGCAACAAAAAGTGACTTTTCCAAGCTCTGACTGAGGAACTTGAACTCAGCAAAGAGTTCTCAAACATCTCCTGCTTGTACATATACAATGCATATATCTAACACAATAACAAAAGTTCTCTGCCCAGTTTACAAGTGAAAATTTTGACCATGACATTAAAAAATGTAACATGATTAAAAGGTCTAAAATGATAAAATCAAAATATTGATATTACTTGTACTGCTTGAGTGAGGGACATTTGATCTTCCAGTTATGTTGAATTTCAACTCCTTGAAGCCCCAACCAACATTGCCAAGGATAAAGTTTTACAGAAGTTACTCCAAAACATCTGGAAGGCAAACACTAAGCAGCCCTGTTGTATTCTATGATTATTGATGATCCAGTCCCATGACTTTTGCCTTCCTGAGTCCTAAGATAGAAATGAGAACAGAAATACCAGCATTACTATGATATTAAGAGTTGTTACGATAACATTGTGATCTGATAGGTTAGCTGCAACCGTGGTACACAGCCCTTGGGCCTGATCTCTGCCCTTTTTTCATTTTCCACAGAATTGGTGATCATTTTGTTACATCCTAATGCACAGAGGAATTTTTATGTCTCTAATCAGTAATGCCAGTTGTTCAACAACCAGAGGAACAAGGCCCACTGGGCTGAAACATCTCCTGCACCATCACAAAAGGAAGATCAGCCTGGTAATGGGTAACACAACTAATTATTTTTGAAAAGTAATTTTTCAAGCTTGGGAGTTTAGTAAGATACTTCGAATTCTCTGCCAGAGAGACATAATGCTGTAGGTCAGGAGAGTTAACCAGGGCAGTGTTTTTTTATTTATATGATATGGAGACCAGGATTTTTCCCCGTTATGTTTCTAGGGACTGGTGCCATACTTGTGCCCTTTGGCTACAACTGTTTCTTCCTTATCTAGAAACTCACCATGGACCAACGGCTCACCATGGATCAGCAACCATGGACCACCACTTTGAATATCATTGGACTAGAGTCTTCTAAAAGAGAAGTCTAAATAGCTCACCAAACTAATTCCATAAGATTCTGTAGAATGGAGTCACAGCCATTAGAGAAGGATCAAATAGCTGTTATTGTGGAGTGTGGAAAAAAACTAAGATTAAAAAAAATCAGATAGAGGTGCAGTAAGAGGAAGTAAAGTCAGACCTGAAAACATCTGACTATAGGCAAAGAAAACTGTTTAAAGAAGATAGAGAGGTACAAAAGAACCAAAACAATCTGTTTCTATCTCTTCTCTTTCCTGTATGAACATATTGGTTTGTGTAAGCACAGCTGGACTTTTCTACTCCTGATTCTGGAAACTATTTTTCTTGGAGTCTCCCTCAGGAATCTCCACATCCAAGGAATCTCATTGCAGCATCTTCTTTGCTACAGCCACTCTCCCATTTCACTTAATACATCAGCTAAGCTACATGAACAACTGAAATGGAGGTCTGATGTGCTCCACTAGAGCTGACCTTTGTCAGATGAAATGTTGTAGCTGCAAATGAAAACTGCACCTTTGACAAAATAATAAGAAACTAATGGATTTAAAACACAAGCACAAAAAAATGTGGTGGGAGCACTGAAATTATGAAAGCAAGTGTGACCTCCTCCCATAAATTTAGCCAGACCTCCAAGAAACAATGGGAAGAGATAAGTCAAATATAATAACACACAGCTACATCACAGGTCATAAATCAGAGTTGCTTTGCAGTGCTGTATTAGATTTTTGCAACACATTGTAGCATTTCAAGAACTAAGGAGGATCTACAGGGGCTAATGCTGAAATCCTACGATGTGACGTATTGTCCAAGCTGCAAACTAATTACAGCCCGTAAAGCCAGAGGGAAAGACATTGATGATGGAATACAAAATACTTTATAGCCAGCTCTGGAATAATATGTGCCATGTCAACCTTAGTCAATATTTTATGTCAATAAAGGAGATGTTAGTATTGTAAATCACTGTGCAAGGAAATGTAATACTGCAGCAACAAAAAGCTACATTGAAAATGTGACAACAGCTGAAAAAGAAGAAGGCTTCTGTTTTTCCAAATCATATTGTTGTCCTGGGGAATAAAATGGCCTTATATTAGAGATTGACTCTGTAGCAAGATTTCTTATTTATGTAGACATTTTTTTCTAGTTGCACACCACATTCTGAATTGGAAAACAGATATTGTACAATGGCAAACTTTTGAAAAGGGATAACATGAAACCACAGCAAACCATGTGTAATGAAAGGGCTTTAGGGACAAACAAGATGGTCAAAATGGAATGCTAGGCAATGACCCTACCAGCTGCATACTGGGTCCTTATACCAATTGAACACTGAGCTATTATGGAAAGGATAGGGGATATATTTTTTGAAGCAATTTATAGGTCTAAATCATGAGTTCTTGCCTTTTTCAATATTGTATTCTAACTGTAGAAGCTACCTAGGGGTGTATTATAACAAGATTTACAAGTAAAACAATTTTTGGTATCTATATATGGACCATCAGCCTTCTATACTTCAGTCATTCCTGCTTTGATTATATTGATTATATTGAGCATTGATTATATCCTCAGAGAAACTGAAGCCACACATCTAGTCTGTAAATGTCTGTTGGAAAGTACTAACTCTGATGTTAATGAAATTAGAATGAGTCAAATGCAGAGTTGATTCTTCCTGTACAAATCAACCAATGAAAAACTGCTCTCACTTCAATCTCTAAAATTTCTTTAGGCTTAAAATTTTGACTCAGGAAAAAACTGATGTTCCAGGTATTTTGGACACACATTACACCTATTTAGAAAGTAACTGTCTGTTTCAGCTAAATGTTGATGATGTTTAGCTGAATACTTATAACGCCTCCTAGTTTCAGATATGCGGACATGCTCAACGGTTAGCCCCTTTTAGTTGGATGTATTGCAATATATCAATTTATTGTAAAAATCTTTGATATTTGTCATCACACACAGTTATTAAAATTACATCCATGAGAATTTAATTAATGGTCAGCATGGCTGGATTACTGTTGCCAGTAAGAATAGCTGAAGCTTATGAAGATAAACATTCTCCATCTATTGTTGAGTGGTCAGAATATCTTACTGCTTTAGCTACTCAGTAATGTCAAGAAAATATGTTTTTGGAAAGTTGGTCAGCTTATTATTCCGTATATTCCCCCACCTTCCCCCCTTTTTTGTAATTATACTTAAAAAAAACCTACTATTTTTTAAAAAAAGGGCAGGGATAGCAAAGTGATACTCAAAATTCTACAACAAAGACTTTTACTGTGCATGGAGCAAGAAATGCCAGATGTCTAAGCAGGGTTTGGGAAAGGGAGAAACACTAGGAATCATACTGCAAACATACATTGGGTAATGGTATACACCAATGAATTTTGGAAAGAAAGTAGTCTGTGCTTTATAGATTATAGATTGCAGCAAAGCCTTTGATTTTGTGGAGCATTATAACTATGGGTTGCTCTTGAAGAAATGAGTGTGCCACAAAATATGATTGTCCTGATATATAACTTATACTCAGGACAAGAGGCAACTATCAGGACATAATACGGAGAAACAGAATGGTTTCCAAGTGGCAAGGGCATCAGGCAAGCCTGCATTTTATCAGCTTGTTATGTAAAACATGTCATATGCAAAGCAGGATTAGACTCAGAGGAAGGAAGCATGAAAATTGGATGAAGGAACATAAACAATTTAAGATATGCGAATGACACCATACTACTATCGGAAAATACCAAAGATTTGGAATGATTACTGAAAAATGTCAAGGAAGAAAGTGCAAATATAGGCTTACGGTTGAACATTAAGCAAACAAAAACAATGATCACAGATGCTTTACATAACTTTAAAGTAGATGATGAAGATAGTGAAGGAATTAAAGATTTTCCATACCTTGGCTCAGTTATTAGTCACAATGGAGACTGAAATCAAGAAACTGGAAGACTAGAACTTGGAAGGCCAGCTAAAAAGGAATTAGACAAAATCCTGAAGGGTAAAGATACACCACTGAATACTAAAGTTAGGATTGCTTATGCTATTGTATTTCCAATTTCTGGGTATGGTTATGAAATCTGGACAGTGAAGAGATATGACAGGAAGAAAATCAACTCATTTGAAATGTGGCACTGGAGAAGGCAAAAAAGGAAGGGGGAATCCTAGAGCAAATTAAGTCTGAACATTCCCTAGAAGCCAAGCTGGCTAAACTGAGATTGTCATACTCTGGAGATATCAAGCTAAGACATGACTCACTAGACAAGATAATAATGCTTGGTAAGGTAGAAGGCAATAGGAAAAGGGAAGACCATATTACAAATCAATGAAGCAAGTTCCTGAGTCTGTAAGACCTAAACAGCGTAGTTGAAGATAGGGTGACTTGGATGTCTCACATTCATAGAGTCATCATAAGTTGAAGTCAACTTGCAAACAGTTAACAACAATGCCACTCAACATGTAGTGACAGCTGGTGCTGCAGATGTCAATTGGTAGGTGAGTATGCTGTGGGTTTTAGTCCAGATTTTAAATGAGCTTTCCAAAGGACTGAAACTCTTTCGGGGATAAAGCTCAACAGCTTAGATAGCATAGGTATATAAACGTTTGTCCTCCACTCCCATAACTTATAACACTAGTGTCTTCTGGCAGTAATGTTTAACTCCATCTCATCAAGCTACAAATCCTAGAATTCCATAGGCTGAAGCCAAGGCAGTTAAAGTGGTATCACAGTGGTATAACTGTGTAGTGTGGACAAACTGTTGGTGGCTTATATAGTGAATTTCATTTTAATACATCACTCTGCTCTAAAAATATGGGCAAGGTATGAGTATACCTTAATAAAAACCAATTATTACAAATAACATAAATTTTAGCAGCCAGAGCTTTTTTAAACCGTTGGATGACAGCAGTTCCAAGAATAACAAATTAATAGACATGGTTAATAGGCATGGTTACCCCTGAAAATGACCCAACATTGTCCTTTCTTGAATGCTAAAATGTATGGGAGGTGCCGTTGGGTCAGTCACAATTCAGATTCTTTGCATACAGAAATCTCCTTACTATCTCTAGTTTAAAAAAGGATATTATTGTGATTTTGCTTTAAAGGCATGCTGTGGCAGCAACTGCAAAGAAAAATGTGGGTTTGGCTTTCAGGGAGCCCAGTGTCTTCCACTCATTCCCACCAAGTTGCATATTCCTGTTTCTGAGCATTGCCTCAATTCTCATGGTCTCTTTCACACATTCAGACAACACACAGAGGGAGATGGGCTGCAGTTGCTCCTGCATCATTGACTTTCACTTACTGGGAAAAGCATGGGAGAAGGCTTTACATTTGTATATCCCCATCTGCAGAGGCTCCATTAAACTCAGTGAGAATTTCTGATCACTTCAGCCCTGCCAATCTTCTATACTGCTGTGTATGCACATGAAAGCCCATTCCAGAGCTTGAAAAAAAATTTTGGACTGCAACTCTAAGAATCCCCCAGCTAATTCCCCATGCTGGATTCTGATTTTCATTTTGACCATCCTCCATACTAAACTTGATTGCCCAGAGCTGAAGTTCAAAAAAGTAATATTTCCAAGCTCTGATGCTATCTATGCAAGGAGAATTCCACTACTCTTTGTCTAATGGTTTAATATGTAGTGGGAAGCATGAGCAGGTTCTTAAGATGTTGGAACAAAACTTAGCATTCATATTATGGACACATTCTAAGTTTCTGATGGAATACCAGTTTTATCCTGCCCCTATGTTCCATAGGAGTATGTGAAGCACAAAATATGTTGACTTAGGAACTGAAAGACTAGGAGGAAAGTAAAAGCATTCATTCAGGACACACAACCATATATACAAAGTCTGAACTTCAGCTTGGCCACCATGACCATTTTCAAGGGAATTAGGAAAGATACAAAACAGAGAGTAACTAGTGATAGCTGATGGCTTCCATATCAGTGGGGTGGTGAATCCAGTCGAGATTTCAGCCCAAATTTTAATAGTGCTATCCAAGCAACTATTTGTGGTATAGGTTCAGTACCTTGGATAGCTCCTTTAAAGTTTAGATGCTGTAACACGATATCAGTGCTGAACACAGATTCTCAAGGATGGATCCTACTATGTTATTCCATTACATAATTTACTATGTCAGGTTCAAACTTTAGTCTGACCCTTGTACATGTTAAAGTGAAGAGAGTTTTGTTATTTTAAAGATACTTTTCAAAGTGAGAGCTGAAACGAGGACTCTCAAATATTGTGACTTAGAAAGATGATCTATGACTGATTTACCAATGTCTCATGCTGCATTAGCTGTCAGAATAGCATCTGCTCAAATTGGACTGACCTGCTTCTCCAGGCATTTTGGTTTCTGAACAGACAATCTTACTCCATGAACTATTTATAATCTAGATAATTTTCAGCTCCTTAGGGACAGGACTGCTGCCATGGTAATTTTCAATGTGCTGAGGGCTCCTATAAATATGTCTGGACTTCATCAGACATACTCAAAGCACAGGCAGTTAGTTTGTATGTTTTCCGAAGTGCAAATCATGCAGCCAATGCCAGTCTCCATTCTTACCTTTAGAGAGAGTAAGGCAACTGCCTCAGACAGTAGACTTCAAATATCAGGAAAGGGAATCAAATTGTTCTTTAACCTATTATTATTGCATTGTTTTATTTCAGGCAGGGAGAGAGAGAAGTAGTTCTTACTTTAGTTTCAAAAAATGTTTTGCCTTAGGTGCTATAATTGAGGAAGGACCATAATTTTCTGCTCTACCTCAAGCAGCAAAATTTCCTGCCCTTGCCCCTCAGTAGTATCCATCTTAAGGATAGCATCAGGCCGACTATACCAACTTTTCTGACCCCAAAAGACCATAGTGTCATTTTAGCTTTTTAGCTAATGATGCTACTGATGAAAATCAGAGCCTTTTTCATGCAGAATAACTGTTCTAAAATTGAGTTATTGTCCCATACTACCAGGAAAAAGAAGAATCCTTAAATTTTTGTATAAACCACATGACCACCATGGTTCTAGATCCCAAAGTTTTGGCATTATCAGCGCTACGTTTGGACAACATTTAAACAACCAACAAGAAATTTCCTTCATCGACTGAAAATTATTTTTAACATATCCAAGGAAAAATGATTACCTGTATACAAGGGATAGAGGGCAAATTAGCTGTCCCTTAAGCACCACACACACAAAAAAAAGACAATGCAAATACATCACACTAGAAAACCAGTACACTATAAGGGTTTGAGCTTTTGATGAGGACTCTAGGAGACCAGGGTTCAAATCCCCACTCAGTCTTGGAAACCCACTGAGATACAATGAGCTTTCTCAGCCTTAGAGGAAGATTATGGCAAACCTTCTTTGAATAAATCTTAAGAGAACCTGTGATAGGATTTGACTTGAAGATACATAATAACAATAAACTAGTTGTAAGATAAATAGTTGCCATATGTGTTTCGAGTTGGTTTGGTTCTTCAAGGGGAGAATCATAAACTTTGTTGAATATCATTCCTTGATCTGTTATGGATGACTTTCTCTATTGGTGCATCCCTTCTTTGTAAGTGGTTTTCCCCAAAAGAATTACAGAACTTCCAGGATTAGGCAACTGTAGTCCTCAAGGTCTAACTCCCACAATCTGTCACCACTGGCTGTTCTGGCTTCTTAGAGCTGAATGGAGTATGCATTCCAAAAACATTGGTGGGATACAGGTGCCCTACCATGTGATAATGGGGCTTCCCATTATCTAGGCTTATCAAAGGGAGATACTTCCCTCTTCAGGTAAACCAAGGGTTAATGAGGTGTTGGGATTACATCAAGGGTCACAGGGTGAGAGTTGACCAACCAAAAGGAAAGGGTCAGCATCACAGGTCACAAGGTGAGAATTGACCAACCAAAAGGAAAAGAGGTGGGCATCTTGGAGATGCTTCCAGATCCTTCCAAGGAGGAAAATATAAAACTTCTGAGAGGCCATGTGGCCAGAGAGAGACACAGAGACAGAGAGAAAGAGAGGAGAGCTGGGCCAGTTGAGCTGGCAGCATGCCGTGTCTCCTGGACCCCCCTCTCTTCTCCTTTAGACCATCTACGCCTAGAACCTAATTGTGAGTAACTAGAAATAAGTAGTTAGTCACGTTAGGGATGTTGTTATTTTGGGAATTGGCTGATCTTAAGAATGTATCTGTGCTGTTATATCTGTTTTGTAAATTCTTGTAACTAAGTGTACCTGGGAGAGGGGAGTCTCCCAAGTGTGATATTGTTTATTTGCATGCCTTGATTAAAACACTTTTATAAACCTCCGTTTCTCTCCATTTCCACGCCAGGGTTGGCACACGCTACATAGGACCTCTCACTCAGGGGAAGGGGGGGTGGAAGTTCCTTACGCTTAGAGATTGGGCAGGGTCCCTCCTGTCCTGTCCAAATGATTCTTAATTCAGGGGGGTGGTGGCAGCATACCTGATAGAGCTGGGAGATTGCCAGTCGTTCCATGCGTGTGTCATGTACCGAGATTACAGGCACTCTTTTGATCCAGAGAGAAATCCAGCTGCCACCCCAGACTATAGGATCCCCAATAGAGACACATGGGAAACCAGATCTGGATTTAAACACCTTGCATGTAACATTTATTAAAACATAGAATACAAAATCACATAAGTATCAAGAGAGCTCTCTGTCACACACTCATTCACACAAGACATACTCACAAATGGTCCTTTTGGTTGAGCGTTGATCAGGCGCTGTCAAAAGGAGTGGATGACCTCCGTAGCCGCGGTGGAAGGCCAACAACAAGGGGTCCAAAATTCTCCCTCTATATACCCATCTTGTTCACTTCTCGATGAGCATATTTTGCTGGTTGCCATAGTTTCATAACATGCCAACGTCTTCTCTGTTTTAGGTCAAAACAACCTGTATCATGTCCAGTTCTTATCTTGTCTTTGACGTTCCGTGCAACCCAGGTCTCAGAACACACCTTGTTTACTCAAATTCCTCCTTGTTTTGGCAATCTCTTTTCCAGCCAAGTCAGTATTCCTTATTTTTCTCACTTCACAGTCCAAATCCTTCCCACAGTAATGCTTTGCGAGGCACCATTTTATTTGTTCATCTTTGGTTCAGGACCTACATTCAACAGGAACCCATTCAATTCCTCACACATACCCCCTCTTGATACTTAATTAATTCATAATTGAGTATCACAATTGAATACAATCTATCTAATAGATACCAAAAATAGATACATAAAGATTACATATGATTGTTACATAAAGAAAGAGAAAGTAATAATAATAATGATATTAGCATCAAAATAATAGCAACAGAATAATATCCTCATTACTTCATCATCAGATTTTCAAAGTTTATGTATTTCTTCCTTTATGACCTCAAAATCTCTTTCAAATTTTTTCACTCGCTTGATTAAACATAATATCCATATGATTATACATACCATAATCAACATTAACCATACAATAGGGTGAATCAACACATGTAAAAAGGCCGTTGCTTTTGGAGAATATCCCTTAAATATGTCATACCAGTGGTGTTCAGTCAGTTTACTTTCTTCATCTGCAATCCTTTGAAATTCTTCATTTTCAAATTGTATTCTTACAAACTCTTTCTTCGAGTTCCATGCATGTTCCTGCAAATGTCTCCGAATTTGTTCATTATATTTTAATAATTGATCCAACTTTTCCCAGTCTATCCC
>CAOKZL010002153.1:0-234798 GCA_948472985.1 Iguana delicatissima
CCAGATATGTTTCCCATTTTACCTGCGCTACAGCATTCTCTGCTGAGAGAGAGTCTAACATAGTGTGCCACATTTGGGACTCTTCCTCTTGTAGATCCTCTGGTGGACAATTCTCTTTATCTGTGTCCATACTGCATTTCTGAGGGGTGCTTGGCGCCTCCATGTTGTCTCCGCAGGACTTGTCCGGGCATGCAAAAATGGCCGCTTCTCTCCCCACGATACATCTCTCAAAGGGCGTCTTCCTATTGGCCGGTTTGACACACGTGATTCTGAGGGGTCCAAATCCGTCCCTGTTGGTCGAGGGTGGTGGGGCGGGCTCTTAGAGGGGTCACACAATCCCGCTGGGCCAATGGCCCATTGGAAATCGCCCCTGATTGGCCCACGTGGATCTGAGGGGGTCACGTGGCTCTGCTGGGGCCCAATTAGAACCTGATTTAGAAATCACTCCATTGGACGGCTTGGACCACGTGGGAGGGAGGGGGACACGGCCCATTGCGGATGTCCCGCCCTAGTACTTCCGAGGGAGGGAGATTGATAGGTGTCAGTCATTTTGACAGGTCATAAATCAATCACTTTTGACAGGTCATAAATCAATCAAATCTGACAGGTCATAAATCATTTTTAACAGGAGCTACACAGCCCTACTACTTGCTGTGATTTCACTTTCACTTCCATGGCAACATCCTATGGAAACTTGGGATTTGTAGTTTGTTGTTGCTGTTTGCCTTTGAATCAGTTCCAGCTTATGATTAACCTAACACAGTCGCATAGGGACAGGGTTCCCTATGCGACAGGGTTCCCTCCACAGTTGCCATGCCCCTCATGCCATAGCCCCGTTCCCTCATGTGGCCCCCCTCCACACACTCCAAACTCCACTACTGCCCTAACATGAACCTATCACAGAGTTTGTTCAAGAGGGATTTGCCATGGCCCTCCTCTGAGGCTGAATGTGAATGTAGATTTCCAGTAGATTTCCATAGCTGAGCAAGGATTTAAATCCTGGTTCAACACTTAAACCAACATGCCACACTGGCTCTCAGTTTATGTAGAGTGAAGAACTCTTCGAGGAAAACACTCAGGAGTCAACCGAGGCAGATACATCCAGTAAGCCAGGGTGGATGTGTGACACGAAACCAATAGGTTTTGTTTTTGCTTCTCCCACTACAGATTTGTGCTTGCTCATAGTAATTTTAAATCAAACCAATTATTTAAAAGGTGCACCCATGCAAGCAGCCTCAAACTGTATGTATGGGGCATGTGTAATCAGAGAAGAAATTGCCATTTGACTTCTTCCTTAAAAATAGAGCTAAAGGAATTCAGCTTTAAAGTTGGGCCAAACCAATCTGGCAAGGTTATCTGGGAAATCGCTGCTGATATTGCAAGTTTCAAATCTATTTACTAGCATTGTTGAAAAGAAATCTATGACCTGAACTACTATAGATTATGATGAGTGGAGGCATAATCATAACTATCCACACATATTTCCAAAACAGTCAAAAGGTCTGAAATGGAATAACAAGGCTTCTGCCCTTAATTAATTAATCTATAGACACACCAAAATAATTTTCCTGAAGACTCAAACAGCAAGCCACCAAGATGCTTGTCTCATAATGGGATGATTCAACAAATATTGTGGTGTTATCTTCAGATCAAAGTGCATTTTGTGAATGAGAGAATGAATTGTTCTAGAGGAGATATCTTAGCACACAAAAGAGACCAAGGTATATCAAGAGTCACTGCTAACTACTTTTTCTTTGGTAAAGGGATCTCACACAGTCTTTCAAAATAGATTTGAAAAAGCATGCTCTGTCTGTGCAAAGAGAGTAAAACAGAAATATTTTTCCCATGTTCTTTACAGATGAAGTTACATTCTGCCAGATAAAGTACTTTTCCATATAGAACTGAGTGAGCATGCAGTGGCAGTGTTACTCTGTTTCTCGGGTGTCCTGGGAAGGACGCCCAAATATCCAACTATTGGGGAAATTAACTAGAGCAGACTCAAAGGCTAGCTGGAGGCAGGGTAACCCAGCAGGATCTTTTGCCCAATGTATACAGGGTCAGACCAGTGAGCCAAACAAATTCAGGGTAAACCAATTAATGTTTTATTGAAAAGTAACAAATAAGACAAACAAACACACCACTAACTAAATACGAAATAGGGAAATGGAAATGAATTTTAGGAATAGGTAATACAACACCTGATCGCGTAGTTCTGAACAGCTGAAGAAAATGAGACTTAGTAAGATTCCTTGGGGAGCTCGCTATACAGACTGGCAGCAAAGCGGGGTGAAACTCAAAAGGTGGCTCTCCCAACTATCAGAACTAGGGGTTCTTATAACAGAAATTGTGCCTGCGATCCATGTCATAAACTTTGAGAACAAAGTTAGCTTTGAAATGCACCAAAAGGCTTAGAAGTGAATCAAAACATCCGTGGTAGATCAATCATGCAGCCCAACTGCCAATCGATGGGCACTTATTATGGTTTTGTTATTTATGGGCGCGAATCAGGTATCTTGTGAGATGAAAGGAATAGATCATCCAGATCCCGGAACAACAACCAAGGCTTTGAAATCCCCGCCTGAGAGAGGGGAAGTTGGAATTCCCGCCATTAAATGGCTGCTCCTTGTGCTTGTGTCTCCTGGGGATCCTTGCAAACACATGAGTCAGGGTGCCATGGAAAGGTCAAATTATTTGATATCACAAAGGGACATCTAGTGCTATCAAAGTTTATGCCTAAATCACAGTTACAGCAGCACTAAGTGTTTATATGAAAGCTACACATTACTTTGGATACTTGAATAAACAGCAAAATATTCAACCTGAATTTTTTGCGGAATGTTATATGATCTGATATAGAATTACAACTCCTGAGTTAATTGTTTATTTTTATGAACGATGTCATTTAAAATGGCTAATTTCTGCATTTTGATGTGATCTGTAAAATGTGCATGGATTATGGAACCTCCCAATAAGAGCCAGCATGGTGTAGGGGTTTGATTCTTGGACTACAATCGTGGAGACCAGTTTTCAATTCCACATTTGGCCATGGAAACCCACTGGGCAACCTTAGATGTATCACACACTCTCAGCCCCAGAAAACCATGTGATAAGTTTGCCTTAGACTTGCCAAAAAACTTGTCAAAAATGGCTTGAAGGGACACAATAACAACAAAGAACTTTCCAAAGATATTATTATCTTTCTTCACTGTCACTCTCTCAGAGAGTAAATTCAGATAGTGGGCATTAATGAAGGTGCAGTTAAAAGTGAGAAACAGAATGATATCAGCATGTTTGGTAACACTCTGATATCAGAAGTCCCAAAAGAACTAAAAAGATTTTTTTTTAATAAACAGGTGGTATCTACTCAAATTCAAGTCCACGGAATGTTTAGGTTGGGCACAAAATATTAGCTGTCAGGTGAGAAAGAAAACTGGAAAGCCATTAAGAATTGGGATGCCCTCTCCCTTTTTTTTTTGCCTGTCTGGTTAGTACTTAGATGGGAGGCTCCCAATGAATACTAGGTGCTATAGGCTATATTTCAGAGGAAGAAACTGATCAAACACTTCTCAATATTCTTTGTCTAAGAAAACCCTATGAAATGCATGGGGTTGTTATAAGTTCACAGGCAATTTTAAGGCACATGCACACACAGTTTGTCATATCTTGGTGATGGGTATGCTTGGATGACAGCCAGAAAAGGGGCAATACACTGCAATATACTGTAGATCCTACCTTCAGCAGGTTGCAGCACATCTCACTTGCTTCCTAATATTTAGGTGGAATATCTTTTCCTGTAGTTTGAATCCATTGCTCCATGTCCTAATCTCTGGAGCAGCAGAAAACAAGTTCCATATGACATCCCATCAAATATTTAAACATAGCTATCATGTCATCTCTTAACTTTCTCTTCTCCAGGCTAAACATACCCAGTTCCCTAAGTTGCTCCTCACAGGGTGTGGTTTCCAGGTCTTCTACCATTTTGATCACCTTCCTTTGGACACGTTACAGATTCTCAATATTCTTCTTGAATTGTGTGGCCCAGAACTGGACATAGTATTCCTGGAGGGGTCTGACTAAAGAAGAATAGAATGATACTATTACTTCCCTTGACCTAGACACTATGCTCCTATTGATGAAACCTAGAATCACATTGGGTTTTTAGCTGCCGCATCATACTGCTGACTCTCATTCAGCTTGTGGTCTATGAATACTCCTAGATCCCTTTCACATGTACTGTGGTCAAGACAGGTGTCATCCATCCTCTATCTGTGCATTTTATCTTTTTTGCCCAAATGTAGTACCTTACATTTCTCTGTGTTGAAATTAATTTTGTTCATTTTGGCTCAGGTCTCTAATCTGCAAGGGAGATTTTGAATTCTGATCCTGTATTCTGGGATGTCCTGATTTGTGCCATCTTCACATTTGATTAGAGTACCCTCTATTCCCTTATCCAAGTCATTGATAAAGATGTTGAATAGCACTGGGCCCAAGATAGAACCTAGTGGCAACCCACTAGTCACTTCTCTCCATGATGAAGAGCCATTGCTGAGCACCCTTTGGGTCTGGTTGGTCAACCAATTACAAATGCACCTAACAGTAGCATTGTCTAGCCCAGATTTTACTAACTTGTTTGAAAGCATATCATGGGGGACCTTGTCAAAGGCTATATCTATAGTTTTCCCTTCATCTGCCAAGCTTCTAACTCTTTAATAAAGAGAGAGAGCAAGAGAGGGAGACAGAAAGAGACATAAGATTAGTCTGGCATTACTCGTTTTTGAGAAACTCATGTTGACTTTTAGCGATCACAGCTTTTGTTTCTAAGTGCCCATAGGCTGTCTGTTTAATTATCTGTTCTAGAATATTTCTGGTATTGATGTCAAGTGACTAGCCAGTAATTGTTTGGGTCTTTTCTCCCCTACCCAGCTTTTTAAAAATGGGTACAATATTTGCCCTCCTCCGATCTTCTGGGACATCTCCTGATCTCCAGGAACACTCAAGGATTGCCACTGATTCTGAAATCACGTCTGCCAGTTCTTTTAATACCCTCTGTCACGAACCTGATGGGAAGGGGTCTTGACAACAGAGCCTCCTTGGCAACTGAGAGTGTTTAAGCTGATTAGCTGGTGAAATGGAACCTTGGATAGCCCAGGGGAGGGGCTGGTGGAAAGAGAAAAATAACAGATTTTAACTGTCTGGGGAGTGATTGAAGAGGATGTGTGTGATTTGTGGTGTGTTTGGGAGAGGTTGGAGATTTGAAGAGCTCTGTGGGAGAGAGAACTGAGAAATTGGGTGTACAAAAGATAGTGTATGAATTGAGAGAGAGAGAGAGAGAGAGAGAAGAAGGGTATACTGTTTGTAAACATTGAGATACAAAACAAATTTAAGCAACAGTGTTTAAATAAAGGTTTGAAGTTCTGTGTTCCATAAAACAGTCACAGAGTCTTATTTTGAATCCTGGAATATACATTCTACCAATAATATCATCTTGACCTTAATGCCAATAGTACCATAGTCTTGGGAAATATAAATCACTGCTGATCTTTACATCTGGGAGAAGGGCAGATTTAGGGAAGACAGAAAAAGGGGAGAGTCCTGAAAGGAAGAAGCCAAGGGGAGACAAGAGTGAAGAAGGGACTGCGTTCTCAGAAAGGGAGAACTGAGGCAGACCCGTTTGTCCTGGCCCTGGCTTGATTCAGAGATCTCCCTGGCTGTTCAGTTCTGATCACAAAGAGGTGTCAGGCTGGGTAGGCCTTGAGTGCGAGACTTGGATGCTCCATTCATACTCAGCACTGACAGTTGGTGGTTTTCTGTCTGCTTTTACACCCTCAAATGTAGTTCATCTGGCCCTGGAGACTTGAATTCATTTAGAATAGTCAGGTATTCCTGTACTACGTCTTCACATATACTGTGCTACATTTCCCTTACTGCATCATCCACTCCATTTTCCCCAGGTAGAACACTGTTATAGGAGGAAAGCATTTCTGGTAGCAAGCCAATTTTTTTTTTTCATGTGCAAGGAATTCTAGAAAACATATTTTCCATCTAAATGAAAAAAGTGGAAGTTCAACTTTGATAGGTGTTTTGACAGGATTGTGGGGCTGAGTTTGTTTGCTTATTTCTCTGTGTTGTTGTGTTGCTTGCACTGGCCGTGTGCTCTCCCTGAGCTTACAGCCTAATTGTCAGCTAATTGTTTGTTAGTTAGTCAGTTAACTGTCAATCAAACTAGGGAGAGTTAATCAAGCTAGGGGGAGGAGACAGCTAGGGGAAGGAGGCTTTATTAGGAACTCCCAGCTACTTCACTCCTTCAAGTTCAACCATTCAAGTTTAGGAACAACCAATCCTTATAGTGACTGAACAAATTTAATAAGAGTTTCAACCGAGCTTGGCAGTTAGCTGAGGAGACATAGCTTATATAGCTCAATTTGAGAAAGAAGGCCCAGTTTTTTGTTTTTGTTTTTTGTTTTGTTTTTTTAACAACTATTCTCTGTATTATCAAGTATGGAAGGTGAGGGAGCTGCTGCTGTCACCTGTAGCACTTGTGGCATGTTCCTTTTCTTGCTACAAGATGTTGTCGGGTACACCTGCAGCAAGTGCAAGCTGGTCACCTTCTTGGAGGACAAGGTTCGGCAGCTGGAGGCACAGGTTTCTAATCTTCATCTTATTAGGGAAGGTGAGGACTTCCTGGATAGGGCAGAGAGGACCTTCCTGAAGACCAGATATGTGGAGGAGCTGCCAGATGAGGAAATCAGTTCTGTGAGCCAGGAAAGCGATGCTTGGAGGAATGTCACACGGAGAAGTAGAAGGGCCAGGAAGGAAACAGAGACTCTTAAACTACAGAATCGCTTCAACGTTCTTGGTGCTATGAAAGATGAGGAACACCAAAAGGAGGGAACAGAACATCAGCAAGAAGGAATCCAACTTCAGCAACTGGAACTTGAACACCAACAGGACAGCATTCAACATCAGGAAGACCAGCACTCCCAGCGTCAACACAATGCCCAGGCAATCCTGGAAGAATCTGCTTGTCGAAGAACTCGGGACAGGCCTCAGAGGAGGCGAGTTCTGGTGGTTGGGGACTCCTTGCTCAGAGGAACCGAACCGGCAGTTTGCAAACCGGACAAGCTCAACCGAGAGGTCTGCTGTCTTTCTGGGGCCAAGATAAACCACGTAACAGAGAGGCTAGCCAGGCTGGTCAAGCCCACTGACCGTAAGCCCCTCGTTTTGGTTCACGTTGGAACCAACGACACGGTGAAGCGCAGCTTTCACCACATCACAAAGGACTACGAGCTTATGGGGAGAAAGCTTAAGGACCTTGGTGCGCAGGTGGTCATTTCATCAATCCTCCCTGTTCAAGGATATGGTGAACGAACGGAAAGGACAATAGTAGAGGTCAACAACTGGCTCCGCACATTTTGCCACCGGCAACAGTTTGGCTTTTTGGATCATGGCTTGAAATTCTAGGAACATGGGCTTCTGGCAAGCGATGGGCTACACCTCACGAAACTTGGCAGGAATGTTTTTGCAAACAGTCTCACAAGGAGGATTAAGAGGTCTTTAAACTAAGTTCCACTGGGGAGGGAGACAAGATTATCCAGGACAAGGACTCGGCAAGTGCAGGGGAAAAAGGCCCAAATGATATTGGCCAAGTAGGAATAGCATCCAATCGTGGGAGGCATGGAAACAATGCTATGGGACTTTCAGGAAGGGCACGGGGACTTAAGTGCCTCTACATTAATGCATGGAGTATGGGAAACAAACAAGATGAATTTGAACTCCTAGTACAACAAAATAAATACGATTTGATAGGCATCACTGAGACCTGGTGGGATGAGTCTCACGATTGGAATGTAGGAATAGAGGTGTATAGCCTATTTTGTAGAAATAGACCAAATAAGAAAGGAGGAGGAGTAGCCTTATATGTCAAGGATGTTTTCACCTGTGAAGAGATCCATGACTTGAACACCGGAAGCCAGGTCGAAACCATCTGAGTAAGAATTAAGGGAGCGAGAAACAATAGGGATATTATAGTAGGGGTTTACTACAGACCTCCAAGCCAGACTGAGGACCTCGATGGCGCTTTCATAGACCAAATGACTGCACACTCAAAAAGGAGAGATACAGTAATAATGGGAGATTTCAACTACCTGGATATATGTTGGCAGTCAAATTCTGCAAAGGCGGCAAGGTCCAGCAAGCTTCTTGCTTGTCTTGCAGACAATTTCATGGTCCAGAAGGTGGAAGAGGCGACAAGGGGATCAAATATTCTGGATCTGATCCTGACCAACAGGGAAGACCTTGTTAATCACGTAGAACTGGTTGGATCTTTAGGAGAGAGTGACCACGCCCTATTAGAATTTGGCATTCAGTGGGGAAGAGAAGACAAGTGTAGCCAGGCACACATTTTAAAAAAGCAGACTTCTGTAAACTGAAGGAGCTGCTGGCTGAAATCCCGTGGTCAAGAATAGTCAATGAGAAAGGAGTTCAGGATGCATGGGAGTTCTTTAAAAGGGAGATACTGAAGGCACAGGCTAAAACTGTGCCATTAAGGAGGAAAAATGGAAGGCATCTGAAGAAACTGGAATGGTTGACTAAAGAACTCTCATCTGAGCTAAGTGTTAAGAAAAACATGTACAGGAAATGGAAGAAGGGGGAATCACCAAAGAAGATTATAAGCAAGTAGCCAGGAAATGTAGGGAGAAGGTCAGAAAGGCTAAAGCACAGAACGAACTTAGGCTGGCCAGAGACATTAAAAACAATAAAAAGAGCTTTTTTAAATACGTCCACAGCAAAAGGAAAAAGAAGGAGACGATAGGGTCACTGCGCAGGGAAGATGGTGACTTAATAACAGGAGGAAGAGAAAAGGCAGAACTCCTCAACATCTTCTTCGCCTCAGTTTTTTCCCAAAAGGATAAAACACTCAACCTGGCGGTTGGGGAGCAGGTGAGGAAGTGGGGGAAATGCAGCACAGAATAGGTAGAGAGGTAGTACAGGAATACCTGGCCACACTGGATGAATTCAAGTCTCCAGGGCCAGATGAACTGCATCCTAGGATTTTAAAAGAACTAGCAGAGGTCATTGCGGAACCTCTTGCTATAATCTTTGAAAATTCTTGGCGGACAGGAGAAGTTCCGGCAGACTGGAGGAGGGCAAATATTGTCCCCATTTTCAAGAAGGGAAAAAAAGAGGACCCAAATCATTATTGCCCAGTCAGCCTGACATCAGTACCTGGAAAGATCCTGGAGCAGATCATCAAACAGTCAGTTTCTAATCACTTAGAAAACAATGCCATAATTACGAAAAGTCAACATGGATTTCTCAAAAATAAGTCATGCCAGACTAATCTTATCTCTTTTTATGATAGAGTTACTTGCTTGATAGATGAAGGGAATGCCGTGGACATAGTATATCTTGATTTCAGTAAGGCCTTTGACAAAGTTCCCCATGACATTCTTGCAAAGAAGCTAGTAAAATGTAGGCTGGACAGGGCTACTGTCAGGTGGACTGACCGTACCCAAAGGGTGGTCACCAATGGCAGATTCTCATCCTGGAGAGAAGTGACTAGCGGGGTGCCACAGGGTTCTGTCCTGGGCCCAGTGCTGTTCAATATCTTCATTAATGACTTGGATGAAGGAATAGAGGGCACGCTGATCAAATTTGCAGATGACACCAAATTGGGAGGGGTTGCTAATATGCCTGATGACAGGATCAAAATTCAAAAGGACCTGGACAGATTGGAGAGCTGGGCCAAGGCTAACAAAATGAATTTCAACAGAGAGAAATGTAAGGTCCTACACTTAGGCAGAAAAAATGGTATGCAGAAATATAGGATGGGGGACACGTGGCTGGATAGCAGTACGTGTGAAAGGGATCTAGGAGTCTTAATAGACTACAAGCTGAACACAAGTCAGCAGTGTGATGCGGCAGCCAAGAAAGCCAACGCAATTCTTGGTTGCATCAATAGGAGTATGTTGTCTAGATCGAGGGAGGTATTGGTACCACTTTATTCTGCATTGGTTAGACCTCATCTTGAATACTGCGTCCAATTCTGGGCACCCCAATTCAAGAAGGATATGGATAAGCTGGAGCAGGTCCAGAGGAGGGCAACCAAAATGGTGAGGGGCCTGGAAGCCATGCCCTATGAGGACAGACTTAGAGAGCTGGGTATGTTTAGTCTGCAGAAGAGAAGGTTGAGAGGGGACATGATAGCCATGTTTAAATATTTGAAGGGATGTCATGTCGAGGAGGGAGTGGGCTTGTTTTCTCCTGCTGTTGAGACCAGGACAAGGAGCAATGGATACAAGCTGCAGGAGGGGAGATTCCACCTGAACCTCAGGAAGAATTTCCTGATGGTCAGGCCTGTCTGGCAGTGGAATGTGCTGCCACGGAGCGTGGTGGAGTCTCCTTCGTTGGAGGTTTTTAAGCGGAGGCTGGATGGCCACTTGTCGGGAGTGTTTTGAGGGTTTTCCTGCATGGCAGGGGGTTGGACTGGATGGCCCTTGTGGTCTCTTCCAACTCTACATTTCTATGATTCTATGATTCTATGATTCATACTAAGACTTGGTCCAACTTGCTATTTTTTAAATGTAACACATTTTATCCCAATCTAATCTATTTGGGGTGAGCGGGTCAGGCTGTACTGGATGTAATAAAAGGCATGGCATTGCACTGGAAGCCTAGATCACATAGGAGTTTGAGCAATGTTGTGCCACAAACCTTACATAATCCATAGGTAGGTCCAAGAGGAACCTACCTCATGCTGCAAGAACTACTTAGATAGAGATAGGCAACCGTTTTGCCCATGAGGATTGCACACAGTGATGGGGAATGGCTCAGAGACTGCATACTAGTGGGTAAGGCTAAAGCCAACGGTGGTTGAGTCTTGGCTCATGGTGGTCATGGTGTAGGTCAGCATATCCTTGCAAAGAAGCTAGTAAAATACTGGCTGGATAAGGCTACTGTTAGATGGATCTGTAATTGGTTGACCGAACAAACCCAAAGAGTGCTCACTATTGGCTGCTTTTCATCCTGGAGAAAAGTTACTAGTGGGGTGTTGCAGGGTTCTGTCCTCGGCCCAGTGCTATTCAACATCTTTATCAATGATTTGGATGAAGGAGTGAAGGGCATACTGATCAAATTTGCAGATGACACCAAATTGGGAGGGGTTGCTAATAATAATAATAATAATAATAATAAAATAATTATTATAATAAAATTTCAAAATGACCTTGACAGATGGAGAGCTGAGCGAAAGCTAACAAAATGAATTTCAACAGAGAGAAATGTAAGGCCCTGCACTTAGGCAGAAACAATGGAAATATAGGATAGGGGACATGTGGCTAGATAGCAGTATGTGTGAAACGGATCTAGAAGTCTTGGTAGATCACAAGCTGAACATGAGTCAGCAGTGTGATGCAGTAGCCAAGAAAGCCAATGAGATTCTTGCTTGCATCAATAAGAATATGGTGTCTAGATTAAGGGAGCTAATGGTACCACTCTATTTTGCTTTGGTTAGACCTGACCTGGAATACTGTGTCCAGTTCTGGGCACCTCAATTCAAGAAGGATATCAACAAACTGGAGTGTGTTCAGAGGAGGGTGACCAAAATGGTGAAGGGTCTGGAAGCCATGCTCTATGAGGAGCAGCTTAGGGAGCTGGGTATGTTTAATCTGCAGAAGAGGAGGTTAAGAGGGGACATGATAGCCATATTTAAATATTTGAAGGGATGTCTTGTAGAGAAGGGAGTGGGCTTGTTCTCTGCCGCTCCAGAGACTAGGACAAGGAGCAATAAATTCAAGCTGCAGAAAAGGAGATTCCACCTGAACCTCAGGAAGAACTTTCTGATGGTCAGAACTGTCCAGCAGTGGAGTATGCTGCCTTGGAGTGTAGTGGAGTTTCCTTCTCTGGAGGTTTTTAAGCAGAGGCTGGACCCATCTGTTGGGAATGCTTTGATCTGTGTGTCTGCATGGCAGGGGGTTGGACTGGATGGCCCTTGTGGTGTCTTTCAACTCTATGATTCTATGATTCTATGATATCCCCCTTATCTTAAAAAAAAAATACCTAGGCAACCCTAACAGATGATTCATTGCTAAAGAATGAAGAAAATACCTCACATTGTACCATAGGGTTGGAAAGGATCTAAATGTCATCTAACCCACCCAACCCATGCCAATGCAAGAAATCTACTTCTGCAGGATCCCTGATATGAGAACATCCAACTTCTGCTTAAAAATTTCTAAAAAAGAAACAATAGAACATAGTTCACATAACTGATGCTTTGTCACCTAACTGATGCACCTCAAGTACTTACAATAGCTATTATATTGTCTTTTGATAATTTCTTTTCCAGGCTAAATATGCCCAGTTGCTTCATTCTTTCCTCATATAACTTGTCTTTCAACTTCTCTCCATCTTTTTTGCCCTCCTCTGACAATATTCCAATTTATCAATATTGTTCATAAACTTCAGTTTCCTAAACTGGACACAGTACGCCAGGTGAGGTCTGACCAAAATACTACTATTATTTATGACCTAGACAGTACACTTTTGTTGATGTTGATTTTGTTATTGTAATTAGAATTACATTAGCCACTGCATCACATTCAGTGCTGGTTGGAGGCTCCATTATTAATGGGGTGATGAATCTGCTCCAGATTTTAGTCTGCTTTAAAGGAAATACCCAAACTCTTAAGCCTATTTTGGAAATAGGATTTAATACCTCAGATGGCTCCTTTAAAGTTCAAACTAAAACTCAGAGTGAATTCATTGCTTCACAGACATAGAAGGCACCAGATTCCACTACTAACTCAAGGTTGCCTTGTAGTCTACTAAAATACCTAGAACCTTCTCACCTGTCAAGCTAGGTATGACCCATTTTGTATTTTGCAACTAATTCTTCCTACCTATCCTGAATTTTACATTTACGTCTCCCTCCGAATGGATGAGTGCTTTTCTACAGCAATTTGGATTCCCCTCTGCCTCAGTTCTTCTACATCTTTCAAGAGCCAGATAGGATCAAAGAAAGATCTGGGACATAGCTCTTTAGGAAGATACGGCACAAATTATGAGCTATGTGGCAGCTGGTAATTTTAGCTTGCTTGCTTGCTTATTTTTGTTTATCTTCAATTATGCTTATTTTCAATTATCTTCATGCTTAGTTGCTGTTGTTGTTGTTCAGCCTAAAGGTGAACCTATCATGGGGCAAGATTTTATTGGCAAGATTTGTTCAGGGAGGTTTGCCATTGCCTTTCACTGAGGCTGAGAGAGTGTGACTCACCCAAGGTCACCCAGTGAGTTTCCATCACCAAATAGTGATTCAAACACTAGTTTCCTAATTCAGTACTCAAACCACCACAACATCCTGGCTGCATACCCTGCATAGAGGTCTGAAACAGTGCAGAGTCTTCACCTTGGATTGTTTTAATGCTTGGTTTGTTTTAAAGCCATCTTAGAGGTAAAATGCTCATGTACTCTTTACTGCCAATGCAATTGCCCTTGTCACTTGATTGAAATACCTCTCTATTGCATATATTACAAGAATATCTGCCTTTTATATATTATTCCAATTTTAGCTTCTTCTTTTTTTAGCTGATCTTTATTCTACCCCTCTTCTTTCAGATTCCATCAAGAAAGGCACTTTCAAGGCAGCAAACTTTTGTGTTTTAGCATCTTCTACTAGGAATCAGCTGGTTAAATATTTGTAATTCTATAAATGTTAGTAGGCTTTAATAAGTTCCTCACTGAATATGTGCTTCTGTTACTGTATGTACATATCTTGACTTGATTTGTACCTGTTCATAGGCAAACCTATTACAAGGTTTTCTTGGCAAGATTTGTTCAGAGAGCCTTTTGCCTTTCCATTCCTCTGAGGCTGACAGAATGTGACTTGCCTAAGGTCACCCTCTGGGTTTCCATGGCAAAATGGTCTCCAGAGTTGTAGTCCAGTGCTCAAACTACTACATCACACTGGCTCTCTTCAAGCTGTCACTTGTTGAAATTCATTTTTGCATTTCTCCATCCTGTCAGATAATCTAGAAATCTTGTTTCTTCTTAACTATCAACCACCTTACTCAGTTAACTATCATTTGAAAATTTGATGAGTAAGCCTTCTACACATTTGTCAAAGTCATTTACAACGATGTTGAAGAGCCCTGGATCTTGGCAAGAATCCCACTCATCTTGGTCTGTTTGGGTCAATTGTCACTGAGCCTGGAAAGTTATTTAAAAAAAAAAATAAGCCATTCCTGTTACTCACCATGGTGGTTGAGTGTTGGGTTACTTGCACTGTTTCTTCACACAATGTATAATCAGATGACTGTCTCTAGTTTGGACAGCTTGAAAAGCAGGTTAGACAGATATATGGAAAATAAAGCTGTCTGGGTACTAAAGGATAGCCACTTGATGGACCTATGGTATAACAGGATTTTTTTATTGTGTTATTTTTTCCCACATTCATGCTTTGTTCTTCTAGTAGATACTGGCTCTGTTGTATAGTTCCTGTACTTTCATTTACCCTTTACATCAGGGTGGGAATAGAACAGGCTTTCAGATGTTGAACCACAAGTCCCAGTCTACATAGTAAAGGGTACAGAATGCCATCCCACAACATATGAGGTCAGCATGATTCCAACTAGAGATTTACATCTTCACTTCAAATCATGATGAGAACTCTGTCTTGATTGTAAAGTGAAGGAGAGAAAACCCCGGTTAATGTACCAAAACTTAAAGGGGGATATGTGAGCAGGACTAAAAGATAAACAGAATGTACAGGCCACTTTGAAAGATAATGTTGTTTAATTGTGATCCTATGCAGACTAATTCTGGACAAGCCTTTATCACCAGCGCTCCATCTAAACAAACCTTAATCTTTTGTTTACCATGCTTATCTTGTTAGTTAGTTGATCCAGTGTTAAATGTCCAAGTGAAAAAGAGTTTAGTAAAAGGAATGGATTGCCTATCATATATTTAACTCAGATTCAGCAGCTAAGAGGAGGAAAAGGATATAGAGAAAATAGAAGCCGCACTCTTTTTTGTTCTGAGCATCCTGGCAAAGGCAAGAGATAGGTACATTTGTAGAAGTTTTGTTGAAAATGTGATTATTAATGTGTCTGTATGTTCTATGGATTATTTTTAATTACTTATATACCCAGAAGAAAGATTGTGAAACTCTGAGACTTGCCATTCTTTAATAATTTGATGAGGAGGGTTACATACCTATATTTTTTTCTTTTAAAGTTTCTGGAACAAGGCTAAAAACAGTTACACCCTTAACATTGTAAGAAGAAAATATCTTTGAAAATAGTACAGTTTATTTCAAGTATTGTTTTTTTAGAATACGGAACCACATGTCTCTCTAATGCTTTGATCCACAGGTAAAGAAAGTCTGCTGCTTAATGTGTGTGTGTGTGTGCGTGTGCAGAAAAATAGTAAATAATCTTATAATTTTAAAAACTAAAAATATATTATGGTTTAGATGTTAATGGACTAAAGTCTACATCATCAAGTGCATGAAACTGGCACATGGAAATGTAAAAGGAAATGTGAAGTAAATACAAAAAAAAAAACAGACAATGGTCATTTATTTAAGAACTAGTTGCATTAAATATTTACAAAGCAGTTTTGATGATAACCAAATCTGGCACTGGTAAATTAATTAACACATGTACTGGAATAAGAGTGAAATGAATTCAAGCGACAGGTAATAGAAAACAGCCATCCACTTATTGCTGTACTTGCTGTGGATGCATGCCCCCTAACTGAAATAAATCACTCCCTATTAACCTTTAGGCATTTGAAGAGTGAATGAAGCATATGTGCTGATTGGAATGGAAAGAAAAGAGAGGCAGAAAGTGACAAACTGAATGGAAGAGGTTATAGAATGAGATCCCATGCTTTAGGATAGACTTTCCAACCTGATAGCTCCCAGTTGTCTGGACTCCCAACGTTTCCAGGCAACAGTCAGATTATGCATTTTGTCATCCATGTAGGGACAAATTCTACATTGAAGATTTTGCCATTTCTAATCTTGCAGGACTTAATAAAAATGCTGAAAGGTCTCTGTGAAGCAAAATTTCCTTTCCATTTTCAAATATAAGTTATAACCGTAAAGTTCCTCTGTAGTGAATGTTGGCCTGACATTTGGATTATTTAATTTAGCACACACTCCCACAACTATTTTTGTACAGGTAGACCACATATGTTGCAACTTCCTTTACCACAACTCTCCAGTATAGCTTTGAAAAATTCTTATTAATTTTGTGTAATTTAACTGGACAGAATATTTATGCATAATTTTAATGCATTTTCTTTGGCCATGGCACATATGAATTTATAGGGTGATGTTCTCCAGGTTCTATTCCATTGTTTTTCTGATATTGCCGTGCTTCAGCTTGACTCTTATACAAGTCTAATTTCCTTCAATTTGCCAAATTTCTCTTCTTGTAATATTTTATATGATTCTTGAAGCTTGTCTAGTTATTTTGTTACCAGCCCCATACACCTCTCATATTTAATATGATATAATTGGCAAAATATCATTTCAATTGGCATTAATATGGGAATCAGCCTGGTTAAGAGGGCAACAGATTAGACTAGCATCAGATTAGACCAGTGACCTTCTCCTAGGTGCGATGAGATCATAAGCAGGAAATCACTGGGAAATTCAAAAACACAAAGGATCACTTCCAGCTCTGACAATGCTGATTCACAAAGCAAGAAGATTCTCACTAGATCAATGATTTTCTCAAGCACTTTGTTCCTTTCACCTGCATCTGTCCCATCAGTCCCATTATTCCATATACTTTCCTTAAAATACAGAGTTAACACAGCCATCAATGCCTTTGTCACCTTTATGCTAAAAGCATCAACATATTTCCCTCACACGATTGAGACTCTCAACTCATTCTGGCCACCTTTTGCAACTCTGCAACCTCCATTGTTTGCTCAGGCAGAGAGCCATTTACCCCTTGGCCTCAGGGCAGATTTTGGGTATAAGCATCCCTGATTTCGGGCACCTTGAAGCAGTACATCGATTGCTGGCATCCACTCTGTTGCCTTGATTCCCAATTTGTACTGTTGGGCACCAGCCTAAATCATAGTGTATTTTCCCCTGCTGCTTTCTGGAATGGTAAATAGTGCCCATTTTACCCTAAAATCTCTGCTATCCGCCTTTCCTCCCTATCTCTTTGGTTAGCCTTGTGTCAGTGTGTGAGTGATTGCTGATCTTGAGTGCCTATCTGAAATTTCCACAATAAAACACAATTTAGCTTGTTTTTGCATCTCTATCTGGTTTCTTCTCTCAGTGACCCCGTAACAATTGGTGAAAAGATCTTGCTAGTTACCCCACTTCTTGCAGCACTCTTAATTAGCATCAATTAATTCCCCATTTTTATACTGATTTGCAGGTATTGTTAGAGGACTTCAAGGGGTCCCATGAGTTTGGGGTAACACTTTTATTGATAGTATTGCTGCAATATGTCTAAAGCAGGCTTTGGCAAGACCTTCCTGTCTGCTTAATTTAGCAAGGAAAGCATTTATTTGTATTAATTTTAACCAGGTAGACTCACAATTGGTTCAAGCTGAATTTTGAGTAAACTTACAAACTACCCTTTCTTGAGCCTCTCTCTTAATTCCCTATAATCTTGTTTTCAATGTCTCTCCTCAACTAAAACTGCCCCCAACAAATTTACTGATGATTTTCTCATTCCTAAATTGAGAGGCTTCTATTCTGTCCTCATATTCTTTCAGTTCTTTTATGCCTCCAGTACAGTTAATCCTTGCATCTTCCTTTAAATCTGTTTAATTCTGTTCCCAACTAGTGCTTCTCCTAGTCATCTAATCACTTTTCGTGTTTTCCACAGGTGGAAATTTGTGCTTTCTCCTTTCTCTGCTGCAGAACCTTAGATATCTGCTCTTTGTCTTCTAAGTATTCTCATCCTACATGCCGTCCCTGTGCAACTGCATCAAACTCTATGGCTTTCCATACCACCAATATGCTGATGAGCCCTATTCTATCTTTTTTCTCTACATAATGCCACATCTACAACTTCCTGTCTCATTTTGCCAAGTGCATATTTCATTGTCAACTCAGACTCAGCATACCTTATATCAATTTTGCATCTTGCTTATTTTTTTAAAAAAGTTAAGATATTAGATTATTGGAGAGGACTTACAGCCAAGATGTCGGTGCAGCTGGTAGCCTGAACTGCTGGCTCAGGACTACCTGCTGCAATCCTCAGGATAACATCTTCCAGGGCCTCCTGGGGCCCCCTAAAATAATTCCCCCTTAGAAGGTAGAGGAGCTCACACATCCCGGATCATTCCGACACCAGCGGAGAAGGAGTGGAGGAACCAGCGCAGAAAGGATGGAGGATGGAGCCAAATGCCACAGATTCGCAGCCAGCTATTCAGGTGACAAGCACTGGCAAGAACCTTTTTTAAAGAAGAAGGATACAAGCTAACAATCCAGTTGTAACAACAAGCTGATGTCAAGCTGATCAGAAACCTGAATGTATTGTTTGAGTAGCAGAGTCTCGTGGCAGAGACTCGTGGCTCAGAATAGAAAGGAAGGACGTGACGGACTTGGTGAGTGGAGAAGTGACTCCCCCCCGCCGCACCCAGTTGAGCTTTCCCCCTCATTTTAGAGAGCATGAACTTTTAAGTAGCATTCCTGAAACTGAACTGTGTTGTTTTTTTTAACTAAGATTTTAGGCTCTCAAGACTTATGTATTTTTTAAAAATTGTTACTTTTACTGAAGAAGAAAGGGGAAGCGGAAAGGGATTTAAGGCAGAGATTTTTAAACTGGGAGGGGGGAAAGATGGCGAGGATGGAGTCTGTTTTGGGAAAGTAACTTTTTACTGTTTTTGACCTTGAAAAGTATCTTGATGTTCTTTTCTTATCTGAAATAAAACTGAAATATTTGGAAGGGCCCACAGAGGATTAGCCTCAACAAGAGAGGCGAAGAGGCAAGAGAAAATTTGGGGAACATTTTAAAATAAGTCTGGAATTATAAGAGCAAATGAACTTGAAAGGGACTTGAAAAGAAGAATGAACTGAAGGGAAATTGACTTGGAAGCAGAAATAAGGTCAAAGGAACTGTAAATAGAATAATGAATTTTTAAGAGAATATGGCACATGGATGAATTTTTGCTTTTTATTTTACTTATAAATGAACTTATTAATGAACTTTTGATGGCTCTGTATTGGAGGAGATAAAGTGAAGATTAAAATTCTGGACTAACTGTGGAATTAAGTGTTAGACTGCTTTCCCTTTGACCCCTAAAAATGGATTAGCCTAAAGAAGAGAGTTGAAGATATTTCAAGGGTGGATACAAAAAGAAAGAGATTTAACTCTGATGAATTTTGGGTGAAATATAAATTTATAATGAATTAACTGTTGAATACTTTTTAAGAATTTACAATAGTAAAGGCAATTTTGAAATTTGTTTATATAGTAAAAAATAGAATAATAATAAAAATTTTTGAGAAAAATTTTAAGACTTCCAAGTAGTTGATTTATATATTGTAGATTTTATATTGAAAAGTATACTTTTGAAAATAAGAGTTCTGGATGCTATTTTGATAAAAGGTTTGAAAAGGATATATAGAAAAAGAACAGTGAGATAAGATATGGCTACAGGTAAAAAGAAGACAACACAGATACAAATTCAACCACCAGTTTTGGAAAAAAGGGGTTTCCCAAAGGCTCCAAAATGATGGCGATGAACAGGTTATTTGAAGAATTTCAAAAAATGAGAAATGACATGATGGAAGAATTAAAGGCAATAAGGACAGAGATAAGAACGAGGAACAGAAATAAAACAAGATTTGAAAAAAGAAGTGGAAAGTTTAATCAGAACCTGCAAAAACTTACAACAGATTTATAACAATGGATCAAAAAGTGGAAGATATTAGAGAAAAAAAAGTCAGAAATTGGAAACTAGGTAGAACAAATGAAGAAAAAACAGCAAAAAGACAAAGAAACCATAATGCGATTGGAAATACATAACGAAGCAGATGTTTGAAACTAGGGGCTACCTGAACAGAAAGAGGAAAATTTAAACCAAAGAGTAACAGATATTTTAGCACCATACATAGGCCAAAGAAGAGCAAGGTTTGAGCATGATTAAGCCCCCAAATCACGGTTCTACTAGAAACTCACATAAAGAAAAATAAAGAAAAATATTTATGTAACTCCAAATTAGATCAATGTTTTACCTCTCTATATGAGAAAAAAAAAAGGGGGTTGAATTTATATTGACAAGGACATCCCAGGAAACAAATATTAGAAGATGAAGAGGGAAGAATTTTGGGATTTAAATTTGAAAAAGGGGGGGGGGAATTTTTTGGTTGGATATATCCCCCAAATGAAAATAAAAGAAAATTTCATAAGGAATTGAAAAAAAAATATAGAACATGAGTATGAAGATTGGGTTTTGGCTGGAGACTGGAATGGAGTTATGGATGTCAAATTGGATAAAACAACCCCCAGAGAAAGGAAGACCAAAAAAAGGGAAAATGCCAAAAATTTTTCTTTGAGATATGTATAGTTATCTGTTTTAATGTAGGGAAAATTTAAATATCCAAAAGAAAAATTTTACTTTTTTTTATTATCTTGGTTTAATAATTATGTTTATTTCTAAACACTTGTTATCAGAGATAAAGAAGACAGAAATACTGCCTAAGATCATCTCAGCCCATCACTTGGTATTTTGAAATAAAGAGAAGGTAAAACAGTTTCAGTGGCAATTGAATGATAGCTTGCTAAATGATGGGGGGACATCAGCAAGCAAAAAAAGTACTTAAAAACTATTTTAAGGAAAATACAAAAGAGGATATGAAGACGAAAACGGTTTGGGATGCACCTAAGGCAGTAATGAGAGGGTTTTTTTATACAACAATGACAAATTCAGAATAAAAAGAAGTGAGAAAAACATCAAGGGTATGCCAAGCCCCAAGAGAAAAAAAAGGGAAATTTTAGAGAAAATCTAATGAAGAAATCATTCAATTGGAGATAAAAAAAATACAAAAAGAAATAGAGATGCCCACAATGGAGGAAATAGAAAAGAAAATGAAACAGATGAAACTTACCCAATTTGAACAAGCAAATAAAATCGGGAAGTGGTTAGCATATAAACTGAAGAAGAGGAGAGAGAGAAATATAATTGTTGAATTGAAAAATGGGAAGAAGTTGATTACTCAACATGAAAAGATAAAGCAGAAATTTGAAAAACATTTTGGAAAATTATTCTATGAAATAAAACCCTATCATTGAAATGAGAAAAATCTAACTGAATTTCTTCAAAAGGTTA
Organism: Iguana delicatissima; assembly: GCA_948472985.1. Classification (NCBI taxonomy): domain Eukaryota; kingdom Metazoa; phylum Chordata; class Lepidosauria; order Squamata; family Iguanidae; genus Iguana; species Iguana delicatissima. Next base: position 21,307 of record CAOKZL010002153.1, read on the forward strand.
AGATTCCTAAAATATTGCTGGAAACATGGGAACAGTTAAATAAACCAGTAACATTGACTGAAATAGAAGAGGGTATAAAAGATCAGAAAGTGGTCCCCAACCCGGATGGATTTACTGCACTATATTGTAAAAGGTTTGCAAAAGAATTGATCCATCCACTTCAAGCAACACTGAAGGAAATAGAGAAATATGGTAAACCAAAATTGGGGAGATTCCACTATTGTACTGATACCCAAAGAAGCAAAGACAAAAGAGAAGTTAAAAATTATAGACCAATCTCTTTGCTGAACATAGATAATAAAAAATTTTTCCTCAGTGTTGGCAGAACGTTTGAGGTACATACTGCAGGATAAGATTCAAGAAGGACAAACAGGTTTTCTCTTGAGAGATACATGAGAGATAATGTTAGAACAATCATAGATGCAAATTAATTTTATGACAAAACCCCGGGGAAGAAAGCAGCACTTATTTTTTTTGGGTGCTGAAAAAGCTTTTGATAATGTTTCCTGGACTTTTGTTAAAGGTTTTTAAAGAATATAATCTGGGAGAAGTTTTTTGCAAATGGATGGAGATGATTTATCAAGGTCAATCAGCGAGGTTAATCATAAATGGAGACATCACAGCAAGCTTTGTAATAAATAAGGGGGGGAGACAGGGGGGGCCCCCTATCACCATTATTATTTATAGCAGTTTTGGATGTTTTGCTGACAACAATGAATGAAATCCCCAGATAAGAGGTCTGAAAAAAAAAAAAAGAATTGAAATTAAAAGCATTTGCAGATGATGTAAATTTATCCTGAAGGATCCACAAGAATCAATTCAGGTGTTGAAGGAAATTCTACAAAGATATGGATTGAAAGCAGGTTATAAGATAAACAGAGAAAAGACAATGATAATGACTTTTAACATGACCAAAAAAGAGCAGGCTGATTTGGAATAAGATGGATATCAATTGACTAAAAAAAAAAAAAGGAATTATTATGACGAAAAAGAACCAAGAACTATTTGAAAATAACTATTCAAAAACATGGAAAGAAGTTAAATGTGATATGGAAAAAAATAAAATTTGAATTTATCCTTTTTTGATAGAAAAAACACTTTTAAAATGTCTTTATTACCAAAGCTTATGTTCTTTTCAAAACTTACCAATAATAGGGAAAGAGAAGATATTTAAGGAATGGGAAAAGGACTTACAAAAATTTATCTGGCAAGGGAAAAAAAAGAATAGATTTAAAATACTTTAAGATGCAAAAAGAGAGGAGGACTTTATGTACCATCATTAAAAATCTATTATTACACATGTTGTTTAGATTGGATCAAAGATTGGATTCAATTAGAAAATACAACTATTAAAGAATTAGAAGAAATAAGCAATAATTAAATACTATGTTATGATAGATCAGCAGTGAATAAAGAATTTAAAAACCATTGTTTGAAAGACATTGTTGAAGGTTTGGTTACAAATAAAGCAAAAATTTTATACAAAATTACCAGTATGAACTCACCACAAAAAACCTACAAATCACCCCAACAAAACAAGGAAATTTATTAAATATCAAGAATTATTGAAATGGGAGTGCGATAAACCAAGAATGTGTACAGAAGAAAAATTAAAGGTTGTGGGACATGAACTAAACTGGTTCCCCTGGAGACAACTTTAAAAAAGATTTAGAATGGATCAAAAATTATATGGATTTGAGAAAAAGAGAATGAGTTAGATTTACTCATGAAAGGAACCAAAAGAAAAGAATCTATAAATTTTATAGATTATTGTTGAAAAGAGAAATGGAATAGAAGTAGTTAAAGATACAGTGGCTAGATGGGCACAGAACTTGGGACATTCAATTGAATTAGAAACATGGAAAAGATGTGGAAAACAAATATAAAATTTACCCAAATTTAAATATAAGAGAAAATTTTTATAAAATGTATTATAGATGGTATATGACCCCCGAAAGATTACAAAAAATAACGAAAAATGGAAATTCAAATTGTTGGAAATGTGATGAAAAAATGGGATTTTTTTTCATATGTGGTGGACATGTAAGATAGAAAAAAAAAATTGGGAAAAGGGGGAATATCAAATTCAGAGAATTTTAGTTAACTTTGAAATGAAACCAACTTTTTCTGTTAAATATGCTAGGGCAACAAAAGGAAATAAGAAGTCATCAGAATATATTATTGTATTTAATAATTGTGGCAAGGCTAACATATGTGCAACACTGGAAAGAAAAAAAATACATTGATATTGAGGAGTGGACGCTAAAAATTCTGGACATGATAGAGATGGAAAAATTAGCTTTTTCTTTGAAGAATAAATCTATCCAGAATTTTGAAGAAGAATGAAAGGAGTATTGGATTGGGTGAGGATATAAATGTATGAGAAATCAAGAAGAAATAATGTAATCATTCTCTTCTCTGTAAAATGGAAATTATGTTTGTATGTAATGGAAATAAGCAATTGCAACTGGAAGATTTAAGCCTGAAAGTGTGGGGTTTTTTATTTTATTTTTGAGATTAAACCTTAATAAAAATTATTACCAAAAAAAAAAAAAGATTATTGGAGAGAAAGACATTTATTAGAAAACCAATTCCATCCACTCCTTTTCTTCCTTTCACCTTCTAATTCCACCTCTTCCTATCAGATCCTCTCCAAGACAAATTTTTAGCTAACTGAATGCATGCAACAACTGAATTTCTTCATAGTTTCTTCTAAGCCCCCTTCGTATAATCTTCATATCCACTGTAACAAGCATGAAGCCTTGGCTTTCTCTTTGAGTCTCTTCTCTGCCTTCAGGCTATTGCCAGTTTAGTTGCATTTATCCATTTAGAATTATGCAGAGACATTTATATCACTGAAAACTTTGTTTCACAGTTTTGCCCTCTCCTTTTCTATTACATCTCTCTGGTTTTGTGTTGTTTCACCCGTGCCTACAGACTTTTACCAGGAGTATAATTGATCTGCCACAAGATCTTTTCCATACCACATGATGTTCGTCCTTAAATATCTTACTCTTCACTCCTTTATACATAACAGTTTCTTTGATCTTATTTTCAAATCTTCCACGGCTTTTTCCTTCCCTGCACTTCTGAATCCATGTACTTTCCTCCTCTAATTATATCATCTTCAGCTGTGCAAAAATCTGTTTTTTTTTCCTCAGTTGATCCCGCACTTACCCCTTGCTATTCCTTACATGTATAATATGCCTTCCAAAATTTCCAGCCAGGGAGTTGAGACCCATGTGGCCAACCAACATCAGAGTGCAGTCAAGATCGCAAAAGTTACTTATGAGGAAGAACACACAAGCTAGGAAAACCTGCTGAAGCTTGCTTGTGTCTGAGCCTATTGGGAAGAACAAGATTCCACCCCCTCTCCTCTCTCCTCTCCTCCCTCAACCCCATGCTGAGTCAATTGAGTACAAACTACTTTTGCACTTTGAACTTAGGTTGAAGCAACTGAAATCAGCTGAACATAAAGGGAGAAATGGGAGGAGGAGAGAAAAACTGGGACTTTAGAAAACCGGGATTTTAAAAGCAACTGCAAAGTGGGATGACAGAGTGTTTTAATTGGTACAGTCCCCACCAAATCAGGGCAGTTGGAGGGTATAACCACAGGTATACTGGAAGGTTATAACCACCTCCCAGCACACCTGCAACTCAGAACTCATATCTGTTTAAAATCTTTCTTTCACATTAAAAGCCATCTTTTCCTACCACTGCCACAAACTTCTGCAAACCATTCCCTACTGAAATTAATCCAACATGCAACTGAAATGGATACATATGTTACCATGTTTAACCCCATCTCTATCTCCTCATCTCCCTTTGCTACTTAGGGCCTTTCCACACTGCATTGTTATAGTGCTATTATTCTACTTTCAACATCCTATGGAATCCTGGGGTTTACAATTTAGAGAGGGTATTTAGAATTCTCAGCCGGAGAGCTCTTTGGCCTCAGTAAACTACAAACTCCAGAATTCCACAGAATGTTGAAAGTGGAATAATAGCACTATAACAGTGTAGTACGGAAAGGCCCTTATTCACTTTGCACCAAATTTTGTATTGTAAATCATTTGGGCAGCTAGGTTTTCCTACATATGTTGGGAAATACTGAGTATGTTGATGGTGGTATATATGAACTCACCACCTCCATTTTGTACCTGTTGGCCAATGAGGAATATTTTTACCTTCATTCCGTTAAGGATGTCAGATTTCACTGTCATTCATCTGAAAAACTGCTATGCTGCCTTGTTTTTGTGCTACGCATCTGCAGTTTCATTTCACATCCTATCCCTTTTCTGCAGGCCCACCTTGCCTTTTCACACCACATAATTATAGCAATATGATTTCACTTTAACTGTCATCACTGCATTGTATGGAACCATGGGGTTTGTAGTTTGGTGGGCCACTACTGCTCTCTAGCTGAGAATTCTAAGTACTCCACAGATCCCTGCATTCCATAGGATGGGACCATGGCACATAAAATGGAATAATAGTACTGCAACTGTGTTTTTTGAAAGGGCTTCTGGTGACTAACCAGTCTAAACCACTCCTCTTTACTCCACTGTTTCATCCATGTGTAACTGTGATTTAGGCATGAACTTTGAGCACTAGATATCCCTTTGTGATATCAAATAATTTGACCTTTCCATGCACCTTGGCTTATATGTTTGCCAGGATTCTGGGAAAAACAGTCACAAGGAAGCAGCTGTTTAATGACGGGAAATCCAACTTCCTATTGCTTAGGCAGGCATTTCAGAGCCTTGGATGTTTATCTGGGATCTGCATGGCGCATTCCTTTCATCTCACAAGATACCTGATTCGCGCCCATAAATAACCACACCATAGAAGTGTCCATTGATTGACATTTGGGCTGCATGGTTGATATGTTTTGTTCCACTTCTAAGCCTTTTGGTGCATTTCAAAGTTAACTTTGTTCTCAAGGTTTATGACATGGGTCACAGGCACAACTTTGTTATAAAAACCCCTGATTTTGATAGTTCAGAGAGCTGCTTTTTCAGTTTCACCTCGTCTTGCTGCCAGTTTGCATAGCGAGCTCCCAAGGAAATTCCATCTTCTCTCTCTAGCTGCTCAGGACTACGTGAACAGGTCGTATTGCTTATTCCTGACTTCATTTCCATTTTTCCTATTTCTTATTTAGTGGTGTGATTGTTGTCTTATTTGTTTACTTTTCAATAAAACATTAATTGGTTTATTCTGAATTTGTTTGGCTCACTGATCTGACTCTGTAGACATAGAGCAAAAAGTCCTGCTTGTTACCCTGCCTCTTGTAACACTAAGCAGTGTTCTGAGCTGATTTCCCCAATTTTGTGTTAATATTTGGTCATTTGGGCGTCCTTCCCAGGACCCCAGAGAAACAAGGTAACACATGCATCCAGATGCCTCTGCTTCACCTGTTTTGTATATAGGACAGGTAGCATTTGAGAGGAAGCTATTGTGGAGATACAGCTTTCAAGATCTCATAACTACATTTCCTCACATCATTGGTGGGAACATACATCATAGCCAACAGAGAGTTCTTGCACTCCTCCTGGTTTTATGCATGCATAGCCAATGGTGGTAATGGTTGATGATGATGACAATAAATTGATAATAATTGTTCACCTAAAAAACTAGATTATTTGTTTGTGGTCAACAGCCCTGGTCTCTTCATGTAAACATCTCATATCAGCTATTTATTTTATAGCCCCTTTCAAAGTATACATTTACTAAGTTTTTAAGCTACAGTCTTGTGCCCAGGCTTCTCTGTGAGTGAAGGGATTGTCACCCTGTTTACTGGGGGTCCCATGAGGGACACCTAAATGTGCTCAGCTATTGGTGGGGAAAATTAGCTCTGAGCACTACTTTAGCGTTACGAGAGGCAGACTAACTTAGCAAGATCTTTAACCCTATGTCTACGGGGTCAAGCCAGTCAAGAGGCAAATCGTTTTGAATGAATAAATGAGATCTTTATTAAAATACAGCCAAACAGTGTATGCAACTCACTCACTCAGATAACTATAGAAATTAAAGGTAGGAGTGGGACAGAGGGATTTTTCAGAGGGATAGTTGATTTGGGTGATATGAAACCTGTCCTGAAGTCCGGGAGAATAGAGAGCGATGCTGGGGTTCGATGTGGCTCAGCACGTGGAGCTGAGGGGAGGCTCGCCAAGCAAAGAGGTATCAAGGCAGTTAGGAACTTGGGAGCGATCCGAGGAGGGTCTCAGAATCAGGGGTTTTTATAGGGAGAAGTGTGACTGCAGGCTATGCCATACTTGGTGAGAACAATGGATTTCGGGTGTGAGACAAAGCCTAGGAAAGGTCAAAATTTAACATGACTGAGTTAGGTCCGAATTGACAAAGGAGCAGCCAGTATGCGAATGCCCGATGCTGGGCAGTTGATAGTTCAGCTAGTCAAGTTACCTGCTCGGGGCAGGGAGTCCTTTGTCGGTGGTGCGCATACATAATAGGGTGTTTGCCGGGAGGTCTCCTGAAGCAGCGATCTGGTTATTTCTGGCTTGCAATCAGCCGCCGAGCCTAGTTTCGTGCTTGTCTGGGGGCCTCATAAACATCTGGAGAGGGGTGGTGGAAGAAAGCCGAATTATTGATGTCAAAAGGATATCTTTATGCTATTGCCAAGGCAGCCTAGAAGCTGCAGTAACAGGATGCTAGTAAAAAACGGAGTATTTTCCTGAGATTTTCACCCCAGTTATGTCTGTGCAAAGACATCTACATTATCATTCACTAACTGTTCCATAAATGACCACTGTTAAAAAGTAAATTATCACTCTATGTACTTTCTGCATTTCCAGTTCCTCCAGCCTCATTGTTAACACCTTGATGCTCAGGACAATATTTCATGAATCTGAGGGGGTTGGATGCAGTTCGTAAAAGCTTATGCCCTAATAAATGTGCTCGTCTTAAAGGTGCCACAGGATTCTTAATTGTTTTACATCTGTGCATCTTCATATCCTTTAAGTTTATAGCTGCACATTTTGGCAACCTGAAGAGCTTTATCAGAAGTCCATTCTTCCTAAACAAACACAGAGCAACATATAATATCTTTATAAGATGTTGACTCTTCATGGAATTAAACAAGCTCCTTTGCCAAACAAAATGGGAAAATGCAGCCTCACGGTTTTTGGCCCTGGTTATGACACTAAACCAGGCTCTTGTAGTACTAAAATAAAACACCTCTAAATACTTTAAAAAATTAACTTGCTGGATCTTGTGTTTAACCAAAAATTATTTATATACCAAGTTCCTTTTGAATAATGCCATTATTTTAGTTATAGCAAAAAATAAACCACATACCATCCTGGGCAGTTGAGTGAAATAAAATGATCTTCTATCCTTTTATGTCTCCAAGAGCAGAAATTTACTCCTCTGGAAGAAGTTTTTTCAGCTGGAAGTTCTAGGTCTTGGAGGTGAGGATTGTGTAGGCTTGATGATCATGAAAAAGAGTTGAGATCACACATGACCTATAGAAGGTACTTTGCACATCTCTATGCAAGATCAATAATATACGAAGAAATGTAAATGTTACATTGAACCATGCACAAACAAAAGGGAGGGTTAAACTGAACCAGGTAGTCTAGTCTTCAGAAAATGGTCACTCTATATTTATCTCTTTGGTTTGTATTGCCAGAAATGCCAGTGATAGCTATGAGATCAACGGATTGGTTAAATACATTGAAAAATGGTTGCTGGCTTGTTTTCCATGAAATGATTGGACAGAATAGCGTATGAACATTTCCTCTCTGTTTCTGCAAGGGTTTTAATTTAATTTGTTTTAATTTGAAAACTGGTGTAGCAGAGTTAAGTGATAGCTGAGAAGAAAGAAAGAGGATTCTAGGTTAACAGACAAGATGGAGAAGTTAAAAAGTGTATTTCGACAAGTAAAGCTAGGTTAAAAGCCAGTGTAGTGTAGTGGTTTAAGCACTGGACTACAGTGTTGGAGTCCAGGGTCTGAATCCCCACTCAGCCATGGAAACCCACTGGTGACCTTGGGAAAGTCACACTCTCTCAGCTTCAGAGGAAGGCAAAGGCAAACCCCATCTGGACAAATTTGCCAAGAAACCCCTGTGATAGGTTCATCTTACAATTGCCAGAAGTCAGAAATGACTTGAAAGCACACAACGCGCACAAGCACAGTCTGGGCTAGCTAATGGGATCAATGACAGAATGACCTGGGAACTATACCAATGATTTAATCCTTTAATCTGACCATGGAACCTGCCAGCTTATCACATAGTTTTTGGTGAAGTGCTGTATCAAATGCAGATTTCAGGTTAATAAAAACAGAGAACTCCACTAGTCCCTAAATTCTCTAGTTCAGTGCTTTTTAAAGTTCTATTTCTGATTGCAACTTCTAGTGGGGGGATTTAAAATCATAGAGATGGAAGAGACTACAATCGCCATCGAGTCCAACCCACTGCCATGCAGGAACACACACTCAAAGCAATTTCAGCAAACAATCATCTAGCCTCTGTTTAAAAACTTCCAAAAAAGGTGACTCCACCACATTCTAAGGCAGCATATTCCACTGCTGAACAGCACTTACCATCAGGAAGTTCTTCCTGATGATTACATGAAATCTTGTTTCCTGTAGTTTGAATCCATTGCTCTGTGTCCTAGTCTCTGGAGCAGCAGAAAACATGCTTGTTCCATTGTCAACATGATATCCCTTCAAATATTTAAACATGGCTATCTTGTCACCTCTTAACCTTCCTTTCATCGAGCTAAACATACCCAGCTCCCTGAGCTGCTCCTTATAGGGCATGGTTTCCAGACCCTTCACCATTTTGGTTGCCCTTCTCTGGACATGTTCAAGCTTGTCAATATCCTTCTTGAACTGTGGCGTCCAGAACTGGATACAGTATTCCAGGTGAGGTCTAACCAAAGCAGAATAGAGTGATATTATTTTTACTTGATTTTGACACTATACTTCAATTGATGCAGCCTAGAATCGTATTGGCTTTTTTGGCTGCTGCATCACACCATTGATTTATGTTCAACTCATGGTCCACTAAGGCCCTTTCCACACGAAGAAGTTAAAACGGGCCAAGGCGTCCTGGTACGGATGTCGTCCGCACCTTGGATCAGACTAGGTCCAGACTACTTACCTTAGTTCCGCACCTTAGTCAGATCTAAAACGCCCCGAAGTGGTCCTCCAGCACGCTAAGTGAAGACCGGAAAAATCCAGTCTTTCAATCTTCTGGAGCACGCCATTGCGTTCCTGCTGCCTAGTGCAGATGCGCAGGCTCGCACCAATGCGAGCCTGCAATCAGCGGAGGGTGGGCTGAGACTTCTCTTGATCTCCAGGAACTCTCAAGGATTATAGTCGGTGGTTCTGAAGTTACTTCTGACAGTTCTTTTAGTACACTTGGATATTGTACATCTGCCCCTGGAAACTTGAAATCATTTAGAGTAGCCAGATATTCCTGTATTATCTCTTTATCTATTCTGTGCTGCATTTCCCCTGTTACATCATCTGTTCCATTTTCTCTGGGTTGAACAGTTTGTAGAACTGTAGGTCAAAAAAATAGCTTCCAAGCTGTGTTCTAGTATCATTCCCAAAACAATCTTGTTGAGTTTCTAATAAAGATCAAGAAGAGAACTTATTTATATAATTTTGAGGGAGGAGTAGGTGTGTTAGTCTGTTCTAGCCAAAAAAAAAAAAGGATGACAAAAAGACAAGTATATTTGTTATAAGCTTTCATGAACTCTATCAGCATAAGTGGGTTGGAATCTCAAAATACCATGTCTATTAAAACTTTTTAGTCCTTAGGTTGCCTTAAGCCTCTAAATTACGTAAAGTTCCAATTCTGGGTAAAAGGCAGTATATGAATAAAGTATTGTTACTGTTATTCTTCTAAAATTTCTTTTCCTTCTGTATCTTTTTATTTTTATATTAATGATTGTCTAATTTGTGTGTGTGTGTTTTTGTGTGTGTTTGTCAGATCACCACAATTCTGTAGTGCAAAGTAGCTATATGGGAAAAAGTTGCTCCACCTAATGTTATGATCAAAACTCTCCATAGAATTTAGGAACATTCTTAGGCTTTGTGATTCTTGGGATCAGTTCTTTGCTTTGCCATATGCATCTTGTTTGTAATTAGGCAGCCCCTTGTTCTGTTGGAATTTTTGACAGGGGACTGAAGTGTCTTGGGCCATTTCTCTTTCACACAGTTTTGCTTTCTGTAATATAGGAGTAAGAACCAGCATAGGGTAGTGATTTGAGTACTGAACTACAAACCTGAAGACCATGGTTCAGTTTTCTGTTCAGTCATGGAAACTCACTGAGTGACCTTGGGTGTACCACACATTCTCAGCCCAAGAAAACTCTGTGACGGGTTCACCTTAGCGTCACTATAAGTCAGAAAAAACTTGAAGGCACGCAGCAACAACAACAACAACAACAACGGACTGGTACAATTGGTCTGTTTTGTGCAGATAAATTAAAGATGAAGTATTGAAGCAAGATTATACTGATTTAGGAAATATTTTAGATTTTTCTTCTCTGTTCTGCTGACGAAAATGGTCTCTTTACTAGACTTTCATAGACTTTCATAGAAATACACACATTCATCCTTTCTTGTTATTGTTTGTGACTCCTTATTGTTCACACCCAGGAGTTCTTTTGGACTCAATACGAAAGGTCTTACTGCCTGTCTTTTAAAACTGTCAGATAATTACACAGTTGCCTTTAGAGTTTAACTTGTCAAAGGAGTTTTCATTACTCCATTCCTTTTGGGCAACCTCCCCTATTGTGTTCCTGGAACACTAAACAAAACCTATATTAACTGTCAGTTAATTATACACCATTTTTCCTTCAGCTTTTACCAGTCAAAGGGGCAGGTAGGCTGCAATCCTATCATCTCAATCACTGTCTCGTAACACAAAAGAATCAATAAAGATGAGTCACATAGTGTCACCTAGTGTCTGATACTCAAAGCCACCCATTCCTAATTGCCTTTAGAGATGAATGATAATGAAAACTTTGAAGTGATAATCAGTCTAATGAGTGGTCTTGCTGAGAGGGCAGATCATGTGTCAGTAGAGTTTGCAGATGCTTATAGGCAAACAAAGCCCACTTTCCTTTAAGAGCTGAGAGGACCCTGGCAAGTCTGGTACCCAGAGGTCTGCACAATGACAGAGACTGGCCCACAGCAGGACATTGCAGCCTGCTGATCACAACTGACTCCATCCATCTTGCTCTTTGCCTTTTATTCAGCCCAGTCAGAACAAGCTCTCTTGGATCTCTTAGTGGCAGCTTAACACTGGATGTTTTCATCAGAACTGTTTACGTGAAAGCTAAGTTCTTCTCTTTGAGAAAGTTTTGACTTAAGCAGTGATTGGACTTGATGGGCAACATTAGTAAACCTAACTAACACTGGGGTCATTAAATGCAGCAGGGTTGCTAGGCAGCTCTGCAACAAGAGTGAAGACAATAAAAAGGTAATTCAGGCAGCAGTGAAAACCAACAGCAGCACCAAAAACAAAGATTGTGTTTGGTTTTCTAATAAGGGGCTTGAAAGGGTTTGTGTCACAAATATTTGAGATCTGATTTAATTCAGTGAGCCGTAAGTTTCTTTCCTTTCAAATTGTTTCTAGGTTTTAAGCTTGTGAAGTGAGGATGCTTAAGAAAGACTGTTCTGAAAGTCTGAAAAGTTAGAAAACAGAAACAAAATAAATGTGGAACTGGACTGTGTTACACTTTGAGTGTTATCATTTTAACATCTTTGCCTGATGAAGAAGTAAATGAAGCCTTGTAAGCTTGCATGATGTATTTTGTGGTTTTTAGTTGTCCCGTTAAAGGTATCACTGTTCTGTGGGGTTTGGATTTTGTTACATTTTTCTGCATGGCCAACACAGCTATCCCTAAATATGCTTTCTGGTTTTGAAGATAGCAAATTTAGCCACAACAGGGGAACCGTTAACAAGAGGTTGCTAAAGGACTGGGACTTAAATCTTTGCCTCCAACAAAAGTAAGCCTCTTTTATTTGGACTACAATTGGCAGGTTTACCCTAGATAGCACTTAAAAGTTTTTCCAGATGTAACAGTACACAGACTTCTTGGGACATTCAATGTTCTCTACCTTAAAAAGTGCAGGTAGCCTAGCATGGGACAAAGATAGCCTAGATCTCAAGGGAAGTTACTTGGTTGCTGCTAATGGATCTGAAAATTGTATTGCTTATCTTTATTGCCCTTTGTCCTAATCTCCACATGGCCAAGAAGGGGAGTGACTTCTGCCTACATTGATATCCCTCTAGATCAGTGCATCCCAACCTTTTTTTCAACTGCATGCCCCTTGGCAGTCCTTTTCCATAAACTGAATCTTTCTCCACTGCCACATCCTTTCTTTGAGGGGAAAAAAGCCCCATCTAAAAGCTTCTGTGAGCTCTGAGGAAACATCCTCGCACCCATGGAAGGAAAGACAGTGAGTCAGGCTGGCCATTTTGCCCAGGTTTCTCCATCCCAATGTGCCCTGTTACCCACTTGGGTGCTCTCTGCAGTCTCAGGATCCAGTTTGCTCCTGGCCAACGGCACAAGGAGCAATGACTGGTGCTTCCCCTCCCTCCCTCAAACCATTTCAGGGTAGAACTGGACATCTCCACCACATGCACTCTTTCCTTGTGGAAAGCGACACAAGGAAGAAGGAGAGAAGAGTGCGTGTGTGCAATGATCGAGAAGCCACCTAGTGTGGGTGGGGCTAGAGTCATGGCTGTGTGTGCATATATGTCAAGTCAAGTCAAGTTTATTGCATTTTAGCAGCCAGCCCACTGCACAAAAATAAAAATAAAATGGAATAAGAAAGGATAATCCAGCCAATTTACATGTAATATATAATCAACAATAGATAGATCATTTTCCATACCCCCCTTATTCTTTATAGTACATAATTGTAAGGCCCTGACAAGAAATTTAGATGTTCTAAAAGACACATATTTCACAGTATCAGATAGCAGAAAACAGACCTTCACAAAGGAGGAATTTCCCTTAAAAGACTTCAATAAAGGAAAAATCTATTTGCTCCTAAGATCATTATAAATAGGGCACTCAAGCAGAACATGAATTCAATCTTCTATTGAAACAGAGTTGCAAACACATACTCTGTCCTTCATAAGAACATTATTGTACCTACCCATCCGAATTGCCAGTGGGAGAACATTCAATCTAGCATGCAGAAAGGCTAACTTCATTTTAAAAGTTGGAAGATCAACCAGATAATGAGGAAGGGGTGATGTGCATATATATGAAAGAATTATTTTTTTAAAAAAGTGTGTGGGCTAATAGCAATCAGAAATTGAGTTTGTGTGTCACTTTTCTCTTTATTTTGATGATTCCCTGTCTCCCCTCCAAAAAAATCCCTTAAGATTCTGGGACAAGAATGCCAACACCAGTGGGCAATCAAGAATGGATTGAACTGTGACATCCTCTGAGAATGGCTTATACTTTATACTTTTTCCACCATTATTCAATGTTTTCCACATACCTCTAAGTGTCCTCATTCATACCCCTGGGGGTGCATGTACCCCAGGTTGGGAAGCACTGTTCTAGACTATCATAACTGCTAACAGAAGTAACCTCTTAGATGAAATATAGGCATATGACTCTAACTTTGTCACTTTTCTTCTCTTGTGTGATTTTTGAGATCTTTGCCTGAGTCAGAGAATCTTTGAAACATTGTATGATGTATTTGGTGCTTTTCAGTTGACCCAATAAAGGTATCACAGTTTTGTGGGTTTTGGATTGTGTTGTATTATTATGACTTTATTATTTATTTATATCCCAGCTTTTCTCCAGCCTTTTGCCTTTAGATTTTTTACTCTTTAGATGTCATTGAAACAGGAGAGCACCAGCACACACCAAAATGGCAATCACCCTACAGGCAATATGAGGCATCTGGTTCAGAGAAAAGAGTTGAGGCTCTGTTAAGGGCAAACAGCAAGAGTATGGAACACAATGTTTTCCTCTTGCATAGATTTTTTTTTTCATTGAGGCTCACACAGTGCATTAATTTCTGTTTTTGTCACAGTTGCCAAACAGCCTGTGATAGCCTTGAACTTTAAGTCACCAATTCATCATGAACTAAAGTAAAAATAAGTTGGGAAACCCTAAAGAAGTATAGTCAGAACTGAGCCTTACGGAGCTTCATGGGATTCACTGTATAGAAAGTCAGCCTAAGAATTATGCTGAGTCTGACAATTCTTTTTTATTTTTCAGAAAGGAGCTTAGTCTAGATCCATGTGGAACCCATTCTTGATAATGGTTTCACTATTCATCCTTTCCATGAGTGGAAGGAATGTCCTGTATTATTTCTTAAGGTTTTCTGTTCATCCTTCAAACCAACTGACACTGTAAACATCACTGAATTTCTTCAGCTGTGGGTGATGAAACCACTGGTGTCATCGCCAGGGGCTTGCTGGAAAAAGTCCACTTGAGCCATAATATCAATGTTAGGCTGATGGGATTAATCAGTTCATGTTAACACAGCGATTATCATAAAGCAAAAGGGGAACATTTCAAAAGACTAATCCAGTCTGAGAATGCGAAGCAAAATCATTTGGGCTTCCAGAGGGGCCATGGTTGAATTATCACAAAACTCTCTTTATTCAATGCAGATGCTTATTATGATTAATTTAGTGTGAAAAGTGAACTGAAATACATATAAAAGACATTGTCTCCTCAATTATGTAAGAAGAAACCTCCTCATTACATTCACCAAAGATGATTGTATTTTGCTAGGGGTGTATAAGTATACTTTGCCAAAATCCTCTCACTGTCTTCTTCCAATATTTTAGATGAGGTATCATACTTCAGAGAATAAAGCCAAATAGCCAGTAACAAAAGAATTAAAATAAACATCAATTTAAGTGAAAAAAGACATTTCTTACTGTCTCTGTTATGTATTTGTTCTAATAAAAAACATAATGTATGATACACCATTATTCTGTTTTATGTTTTTGCAAACTGTATAAGCAAATAAGCAAATAAAAAAGATTTTCTTATCTATTTGTATAAAATTAATGCAATGGTATCAATGGTAAAAGCTGCAATAATTTTAGAAAAGTAATTAAAATTACCACCAGCGTCTTTTGGATGTCTCTCAGGCCATCACTAAACATTGTCTATTAGTATAAAATGTGGCACATGATGTTACTTTATGTGAGTGCACCCCACAAAAGGCAACCAATAAAATGGCTTGTAAATGTTCCATATTATGAAACCTTACAGGATGAGAAAAGAGGAGATAAAGGGAGGCTATTTTTAGTGTTATCCATGTGTTATATTTCCTTAGTATCTATTTCCAGGCTTCAGCTACAATTCGTATTTCTAAAAATAAGCTCTAGAACAAGTTTACTTTCCTCTGAGAAAGAAACACCAATACACATATTAAAGAAGGCATTAAATATCAAGATATTTCTGAGGGCTGGCCAAGTAGCATTTGCCCATTTTTTTTAAAAAAAATGTTCATTTACTTTTAGCTCCCTCTAGTGACTTCATAAATATACTGCTAGTTTCCTTTCAGCTTTATTCAATTAATTCAGGGACAAGCAGTTCAGAGCATCCTCCTCCCCCTAACACTTTTGTAGGGCTTGCAAAGTTTTGAAAGAATCCTGAAAATTCCAGATTCATTTACAGAAAGTAAAGGTGCAGTCTACCAGTAAGTTGTCCTGTATATGGGAGACATTCTGAGGAAGCTGCGCATAACATTCCCAGGAGATTCTATTTCTGAGGTAAACAATAAGGAAGCTTTCCAAGACAAATTTTTGACTGAAGATGGGGAGAGAAAGGGAGAGATTTCTCTAGTGCTTTGACAGGATCCAAACAATTTCGTCTGGGAAGAAAATTTCTGGTGCTAAACACAGAAAAGAAAAAGATTGATAGGACTGGTTTTCCTCCCTGTGCTGAGGGAAATGCACACCACAAAGAAGCTGAAATGTTCATGGACTATAAATTAGAAACATCACGTTTAATCTAATATATGCATATTGATACTAACTTTTTCTGTGATATTTAATATATCTTCTTAATGGTAAATAAACACTTTAAATGCTAGAGTGTTAGATGTGTTGTTTCTAGTGTTTTAGACTACATAAAGAATTTTTTATTTTATGTAGGTCTCAAGTGTTACCCTCAATGCAGTTCATACTGTGATAAATTGTTGCCTGAAGGGAAAGGATTTGGAGTGCATTTAAAGGCAAATTAAATGTAGAAATTGTACTAGCAACCATTTGAATACATGGATTGAATACTGTACTAAATGTATTATTATTTAAGGTGCAATAGGGATTTTATTGGATTAAACTGGTTCATGAAATATAAGCAAAGAGCAGATGCAAAACAAACTGAGATTATCTGTGTTCTGTTATAGCTGTGCAGTATATACACTATTTCAGCTTGATTTGTATGAGACCCATAGGAAAAATGAATTGTTTCTGTTACTTAATAAATCACCACAAAGAGTGTTTTTTAAATCACATTACAGACAAACACATTCATTCTGGCATAAGCATTTGTGTGATAGTTTGTTTCTTCAGATGCACAAAGTTGGTAAACATCTTTTTAAGACCAAAGTCATCTGTAAGATGTGGATTTATAAATCATAACAGAATTGGAATAAATGATAGTCTCAATTTTAGAATCCGGTTGCTGTCATATAGATGTGGGATAGAACAGAAATGTGATGTAACTTCTGTTTACTCATCTAAGCAAAGTAATCAGGATTAACAGGAATTGCATTTCTCCTCTAGCCTTTGTAATGAACTATTTCTCCTCATTTGTATTACAAAAACAGGTTCCTAAAATTTAGGTTCTGTTAGAAGCATCTCCAGAACATCTCAGTATAGCAGATTTGAATCTTTCCTTATATTGACAAAGAATTCAAGGGTCAGGCAAACAGTAAATTTGTGATTCATATAGATAGAGGACTTGAATAGGGTGCTTCTGCTAAGAGTTTCAGTGAAAAATCTGCCCCTGCTCACATTCTTCCTTTTGAAATACAATGTATGTTAAAGTCAACTAGTGAGATTTAGGGCACGTCCAGACTGATGAAAAAGTCCCAGATTTTGTTACTATTCTTTCTGATTTTATTTTGGAGATGCACATACAGTTTGTTTATTCTATAATGTTTTCTGTCAGCTCCTTGTAAGTTCAGAGACTTCATATCAGTTCCCCAATTCAGTTTGTTTTCGCTCAGGATAAAATCAGAAAGAACAGGATCAAAATCTGTGACTGTTCAATCAGTTTGGATGTGTCCTAAGGCAGCATGTGATACTAAATAAATAAATAATCAAGGAGTTGTGGTCAGTCAGTTGTTTTAGAATCAACTGCAAGAGCAAGCAGCTGATTTTTACACTCCTAAAGAGTGATGCTGTACAGACACCATTTACCTCTGGTGTGTGTGTTGTCTTGCCACAATGATTGTTCACAGATGTTACTCATGTTTATATGCTGAGTGGGTGGGTGGGGGGAGTCCTTGTAAAATCTGTTTGACAAAGGCTGATAGCAGAATAGAAGATGCCTATCCTTCACTTCTGTTTTTCGCAACAGTTGGAGTCAAATAGTTTCATTTTGGAAATCTCCTGTGGTTTGATGCATCCAACTCCAGTAGACTTCCAAATGTTCACAGAGAATTTCTATAACTCATATTTGACATTCTCTCTTCTCTCTTTGCATGTATATTTTCTCATGCTGCAGCTTTTCATTCTTTGAATTCACTGGGTTCCTATTTTCAGCTAACCACATGTTGAAATAATTGCACTCATTAAAACACCAATATTTTAATGTTTCTACAAAGTCCATGCTGTTAGTGCACCTATCCTTTTTTATTCAGTTGACAAATGTTGTTGAAATTAGACACTTCTATATATTAAAAACTCAAACTTAGACAAACATGTTTTCTAAGATAATTAGCAAATCATGGAGGCAGAATCACATTAGAATATTCATTCAAGTATACTTCCCACTGAAAGCCCTGCCCCAACATTTTAAAATTCAAACAACAGCATTTTGAAATTTGAAACTTACAAACTGACAGTAAAAGGAAAACTTCAATGAGAGTAGGACTTGAAAATTAAAACATATTTTTTCTTTTTACATATTAAATTCTGTGCCTGACACATTATTTTACCCATGAAATTATGAAAATACTCATGCAGTAGTAGTTGCTCTTGTTCAGCTTGTTCTGTATACTTAAAGAGAAAAAGATGTATTTATGAATAAATAATCTCATTAATGAGTGGAATAAAATGAAAGCTGTACTAAGAGAAAAGTGACCATGCACAGCAGTCTTTAGCAATTCTCAAACCAGAAAAAAATATGTTAAAACTATCTGTAACATTAAAACAATGTACAATACTTATTAAAATATATATATTTTTAAAAAGTTAGCAATTCAGCACACTGTCTTAAAAAGCCTGTTGGAATAAAAATGTATTTGCTGATAGAAAAACAGTCATGAGAAGATCAGTTTAGCCTCCCTAGAATGAGAATCCGAGAGTTGGGAAGCACAGGAGTGCAACCTTTAGAAATATGTCTAGTCTACAGCAAACACATAATGAATTCAAAAAGGCTTGTATAAATTATGAATCCCTAAGTCAAATAAAGTCTCCTAGGTGTGGGCTCTACTTAGCTTGATTGGTTGCAAGGCTTGCAGCCTGATCTAAAGCCATAGACCCAGTGCAAATGTTACTAGCATAAAATGACTGCAAATTTATTCTTCCATTTCTTTCTTTTCTTTTCGAATAAGACACAGTTCTCTGCAACAAGCCAAGGGTCTGTACTGTATTAAATGTGAAGACCAGTAGTCTTCACATGTTTTGATAGATGTGTCTGCTGCTTCTCTGCTTTTATTCATTCACACTTGTGGGAAGGAAGTCAAAAGGTCAATAATGAATCCCTATTCTATAATGTTCTTCCCAGGTTCCAATTTTCCTCTAGCCACATGAGGTTATCACCTGTTTAATCCAGATTTACTTTCCCTTTTGATCTCACTCTTCTGCTTATTTCATCATCATTGGTATATTTAAAGTATAATTTGACCCATGTACAATCTAATCCTTTCATCACTTACTTAGATCTTCACTTTTGTTCTTATGTTTCATCTTTTTATGTTGCTTTTTTTCCTTTTAATTTCACCTCTTACTTATATCGCAGCCATCAGCCTACAAGAGGCCATCTAGACTTGTGAAATTTAAGATAGTTCTAGTTCTGTTTAAAAGAAGGAGGAGGAGGAGGGAGGAGACAATTTAAAACAAAAATAAACAAGGAAAGTCCTTTGTGGATTTTCTTTAGAATATGGCATGTTTTGGTAAAACCCAAACTGCTTTTTAATAAGTACAACCCAAGTTTTGAAAAGGAAGACTGACATAAGTTTTATCTCCTTCAAATTATAGTCAGTCTAGTAAATTTGCCAAAATTTAGAGGAACTGTAATTACATTTGCTGTTGATACTTAATTTTGATTAATTTTGATCTGATTTTAGTTTTGGCAAAACTTCCCTGAAAGCACCTAGAGAATCTGCCTGTAAATTGTTTGGACTTGAATAACTTTTCTATTTTCATGATCATTCATATCAAAGAGCTTGCAACTTGCCCATTGTCCCGTCCATTAAATCAAACCAGCCCAATTTTCACCCTCCAGTGTGATTATAGGAATTAATCTATGTTATTACTACAGTGGTAAACTAAACTGTTCATAGTGCTGTTAACCCCAGAATGATAAACATGTTGGCAGTGGTGCCAAAAACTCAATTCTAGCTGGTATTCATAGAACTTGGTAGTACATTTTCAACTCTGTGTCATTCAGAAATGTTTCTTCTGGCACATTTCTCATGCTCCCAGTTTCCTCTCTTCCTCCTGCTCCTTCCCTTCTCTGGGCAGCACAATCAAGAGAAAGAAAAAGTTTCCTGGCTTTGACCTGCACTGTTCGTAATTGTCTAAGGGTCTTCCCTTTGCAGCTAAATATATGCCCCTGATTGGCTGTACAGAGTTCTATTAGACAATATAGGAATGAGTGAGAGCAATTCCTTCAGCTGCTTTCCCTCATTATCAACAGTCTAGACTCTAGGTTGTTATGGGTTATCCGGGCTTTGAGGCCATGCTCTATTAGTATTTTCTCCTGATGTTTCGCCTGCATCTGTGGCTGGCATCTTCAGAGGATCTGGTGGCATGGAAGTGAGACAGAGTATATATACTTTTGTAGTCCCTGGGTGGGAGGAAGTAATTTGCATATGTTACAGTTGGCCTGTGTGATGGCCTATTGTTAAATGGGATACAACCCAGGGTTGTATTGTTAATCAGTGGTTATGCCCAGTCTGTTAAGTACATTAGCAATCTATTGTATTGTTTCTTGTAGAGGGACCTCCAGAGTCTGGGTGGTGTTCACTGGCATATTTTGAGTCTTGATTTTAGTGTTCTTCAGTACCGGTAGCCAAATTTTGTTTACTTTCCAAGTTTCTTCTTTCCTGTTGAAATTGTCCACGTGTTTATGGATTTCAGTGGCCTCTCTATGTGGTCTGACATAGTAGTGCTATGCATTCCGGCCATGAAAGCCTTTCATTTTACAGTCTAGACTCTGATTAACACACTAGGGGACCATCTACAGACCTATTGGACAGGCTCGAAAATACTGTTGTTCAAATGGCACTAGGTAAGTGCTGAGAGCACAAGACACAGAAGTCAAATGCTAGCCAGGCTGAATTACCAAATACCTATACAGTTGGTGGAGGAGGAAACTGGAAGGGAGGAGAGAGACAGTGGGACAGTACTCTTTCTAGCCCAAGTGACCAGCCACCTCTGGTCTGATTTGAGCTATTCTGAGCTTTCCGGTGGAAGGGTAGGATATGATAATTTAAAAAACTGAGAACCAAATCATGCTCAGAGCAGGAATTTATCTTCTCAAATCTTTTTCAGATTGCTAATTTCTTTTGAGATGTAACATAATTTCCCCAGCAGCAGTACTTTCTATTCTGATTAGATGTGTGTATTCATGTGCCTTCAAGACTGAATGAAAAACAGTGATAAATTGTTAAAATTAACACCAGTTCCATTCGTTTCAAGCACTTTGAAGACTATGGCCCTTTTCGCACGGCAGTCACCATGTGAAAGGGCCTCTGGAGCGACGCACAATTGCGATGAGCCATCCACATGATGTCCTCGCAATTGCGCGACGCTGCTGGGGCCGGCAGGTGCCAATCACGCACTATTTCATTTTCAGCTTGTATCAGTCCAGGGCCCCGTGCACACTAACCGTGCGTGCGGAGTCTCTGGAGCCATGGCGCTCGTGCTTCCTGCCCCAGCACAGCCTGGGAAAATCCTAGGCTGCACTGTGGAAGGAAGAGGAGGAGCCCTCATGCTGCCTGCTTGCTAAGGGGCCCATTCTCAGTGCCGGAGCTTGGAGTGTGTGGAGGGGCGTGGTGGGAGGGAGCAGGGCCACAGTGCATGGCTGCGGTGCGTGGGGGCATGGCCAGGGCATGCTGGGGCATGGCTACGGGCCAGGATGCCCCCCAAAACATTGCCGCCTGAGGCAAACTGCACCCTCCACACCCCATCCCTATGCGACTGCCCATTCTACTGGGTCTGCTGAGGAGCCACCTCCCTTTGGCTCTTCTTCTCAGGCAATTATCATCTACCCGCATTCCATCTTGCTGCAGGAGAGAGAGTTGGAAACCGGGTCCTTTTTTCACTTGAGCAAGAGATTAGCTGCCATTTGGCTCCACCCTGAACTATTTCCATGTAGCATAGGGCCTTTCCACACTACTCTATTATAGTGCTATTATTCCACTTTCCACATTTTGTGGAATTCTGGGGTTTGTAGTTTACTGCGGCCAAAGAGCTTTCTAGCTGAGAATTCTAAATGTTGCTCCCTATACTGCAAACGCCAGGATTCCATAGGATGTTGAAACTGGAATACTAGCACTATAACAGTGTAGGGGGGAAAGGCCCATAGTTATTTAAACTTTGCAACTTAAACTGGTGTATAAATGTTATGCCTTTTCTATAGTTAACTTAAAAGCAGTTTTGGATTTAATCTATGTATACTACTCAGGCCTTTTCACACTATGCAGTTATAGCACTTTGATATCACTTTCATGGCCATGGCTGCATTCTGCAGAATGCTGGGATTTGTAGTTTTGGGAGGCACAGGAGCTTCCTGGCAGAGAAATCTAAATGCCTAAAAAATGACATAGCCCAGGATTCTGTAGGGCAGTGGTTCTCAACCTGTGGGTCCCCAGATGTTTGTGGACTTCAGCTCCCAGAAGCCCCAGCCACTATGGTCAATGCTCGGGGCTTCTGGGAGCTGAAGTCTAGAAACATCTGGGGACCCACAGGTTGAGAACCACTGCTGTAGGGGGCACCATGGGAGTTAAAGTGGTATCAAAATGGTATAATTCCGTAGTGTGAAAGAGATCTTAATAAATTTTAGGTGCTTTGTAAAATTAAATATGTGTATGTTCTATTTAACATAGGAAAACAATGGACATAGTTCTCTGTGAAGGCACATGTTAGTTTTTTCACTATAAAGAAAGGTGATGAGCAAGAATAGTATGCAAGACACACTGAAATGAATCATAGCTCATGGGCAGGTTGATTAGCACAAAAGTTTGCCAACTCTCTTCAGATTTAAAATGGATTTCTTTTTTGCATCCATAAAAGTTCCCCTGTTTATTTTGAATAGGTGCCAGTAAATGTGCTCTATATTGCTTAGTCAACAACCCAAGAATTTTCAAATATGTCTCCTACACCATATCCCTGGGTTGCCAATCAACAGTTTAAGCAAACAGCCTCTGAAAAAAAGTTTTCAATATTAACATTCAACACATGTGAGCTGCTCTTCTTCCCATGCCAGAAAAGTATGGGGTACATATAATATACTGGCTATAATTTTATTATAGAACCAGACCAAATTATGCCTGTTCTACTAAGAATATACAAAAAGAAACCTGCTTCAATTGATCTGGCTCATGACTTTGGAACATCTGGGATTGCCACTAAAATATTGTAGCATAGTTCTCTAGGGATACATATTATACATTTAACTAAAGAATGTAGTTCTTTGTGTACGTGTGTTGTAGAAATATAGTCCAGATTGAAAATCTTAAATTTCAAAGTTAGCCTTTTTAAAAAGCCATTATAAAGGAAGCTATAGTATATTCTTCTGGAATCTACCTCTCTCCTTGAAACTAAGCTTTAAATGTTCAAAACAAGGTCACTGTAGAAGTGCAAATCACCCTGAGTAAATGCAGTTACTGTACACAGGAAGCGAAGATCAGGTTCAAGTGCATCTGGGCACTGGTTTTAAGAAGCACTTTTTAAAGCTGTTATATTCTTCAAAGCTATCTACCTTTCTGGGGGTGGGGTTGCTAAAAGTATTATGTACCTAAAGACATATACTGTTTCACTAGTTTCCTCTGTAGACTGGTTCAGAAAGAAAACAAAACATTTTTGAGAGTTCAATGTATTCCTAGTTAATGTAATAACAAAGATAGTGTTTGAACATTGTATGCCTTGCTACTGAAATCTATTGTCTTCTGGATGAATGCATTTTAAAAAGGGCATGTGATTATTTTCACACAACTAACGAACCTATTATGCGTGATCTTCTATTATGCCTGAGTATTGGTTATCTGGTTGAATGACTCTCCAAATGTTTCACAAGTTTCAAAAGAGGAACTGGTGTGCCCTCAAAACAGCAGCAGAATAATTTGTGCTTCAATAAGTATGTTAACCTACAAGATGCTACAGAAGACAGCTACCCCTTTTGGATTTTGCCTTTTCATATCTGATCTTCACTATGTCATAAGAATGGAAGTAATGGTGGTCTTGGGAAGTGCATCCCTGTTAGATCTGCACCATTCGCATTTGAAATCACCAATAACAGTATATTGTATAAGCTGCCTAAATTAGATGAATACTTGAGATATCATTTTATGGTGGTTCTGATGTTCTTAGAAGATAAAGCTGTCTCTAAAATAAGTGGTTAGTGTAGAATTACCATGCTTTGTGTACATATTTTTAATGGCGCATGCATACAACAATATCACTCTATATTGTCCTCCAGTATTTTTCCTGTATTTTTACTCCATCTTTTCTCAGGCCAGAAGGACCAGAGTACAGTACAGATTTCTTTGGAACTACTCATTTGACCTTGCTAAAGGGTAAGTGAATGCCAAATTGGGCCAGTGAAATTATCTCAGTATATTAAACATTTATAACCATCATAGCGGATGCCATTGCATCACTTCTTTTTTTTAAAAAAATTGTTAATCTTTTGATTAACATGTTCACTTTTCCAGCTGTATTTTTTTTTAAAAAAAGATTAGCAAATTTCTGTTTCAATGAGTGTTAATAGTGTTATAATACTTTGGCCTAAATCCTATTGTTATTCTTGACTAGAGTAGACCCTTTGACTCAATGGGACATTAATTCACCATTAAAAAATTGACTGAATGGATCTACCTACTTGGGAGTGACTACAGGATGTTAGCCCTTTATTTAAAAAAAGAATGAGGGAAATATTTCTGTTCAATGCCATTTTAGCAATGCTTCTCCACTCACCAAACTGAGAGATTTAACTGGGATAGCTCTTCACATTGATATATTTGCACAATTTAAACTTAAGCCTGCAGGCCTCTCAGCCTGCACATTGATGTATTGTATTAAGGAAATTGTGAGATGCTATAGGTTGCAGAATGGAAGGAAGGGTAATACTGCTCTTCCAGGTGGGCATTTCTGCCACCAAGAATTCATTGGCTCCTCCTGTCCTGGCATGGTTGTAGGTGCTTTCGTGTTAGAAAGTGATGGTTACCAAGTCAACAACCAACGTCTAGAGTCTGGACGTCCTTAATCTTCTCTATGACTTTCTTTCTGGTATATCTTTTTCTGCTCAGTTATAATAAAAAAATTGTTTGGACTCTCTTCCTGCAGTTTATAAGAGAGGGTATGACTGCAGTTTTCTTCACTATTGTCTTCTTTTGTTGGTGCTTTGTATTCACCCCCATGGCAACTTCTCCAATATTGTTCCAGTCTCAGATCTTCCACTGTCTACCTCAGACTTTTCTATAGCAGTTCTTCTGTTCAAGAAAAAAAAAGTTACATGCCAGAAAGTTTGCAGGGACTATATTTCCATAAGCTGGAAAGGCTGCAGGGCTCTTGCAATATATTGAGACAGACTGTTGATTCATCAAAGCCAGTAAAGCCAATTGCAATTGGTAGAAGCTCTCCAGATTCTAAAGCTAGATTACTTTCTACCCTTACTTGGAGAAATGTGGTGTTCCCTAGGGGGCTACTGTCTAAGTAACAACCAGGCCCAACCCTTCCAAAATCAGACAACCTTGTGGATACTCAGGATAGTATAATGGCTGATTACTGTGGCAGAACTAACACTTGTTAAGAATCATGAGCACCAACTAGTGGCACAGCTGTTATTTCAGCCTAGGACCCCATTCTGGATCCATTTTACCCTTTTCTGGGTAAAAGGGGCATACCACATCACTCTGTGCAACAAAGTTTATATTAAACTAGCTTAATTAAGCCAGAACTCTAGAAAAGTTCAGA
This sequence comes from Iguana delicatissima, assembly GCA_948472985.1. NCBI lineage: Eukaryota > Metazoa > Chordata > Lepidosauria > Squamata > Iguanidae > Iguana > Iguana delicatissima. The sequence goes on from CAOKZL010002153.1 coordinate 46,872, forward strand.
GAATGTAGCCAAGGATTTTATTGTCCTTACTTGGAAACTCAATAAGGTGTTCTATGGGTAGAGGGGAAAAAATAAACTAAAATCATCAAATTTTCTGCCAGGATCAATGATGAAATCTATTTTAATGTTTCAAGAGTTCCATTAATAGATCGCTATGTCTTAACCGTTAGCTGAACTTGTAATTATTTTGTTTTCAACTTTAAAACTAAGTTGAAAACAAAATAATTACAAGTTCAGCTGATAGTCAAGAGATGGTGATCTACTAATGGAAGTCTTAAGGTGAAGACAAGTCAATTTGGCGGAAACATATTCAAGTTTGCTGAAATATACAGAAGGTACTGGTGGGAATCTAATGCCATGGGGCTGTTAGTTAAAGTGTTCCACTTGTTGTGTTTAATCTGTTTAATCTCGCTCTGTTTTTCTCTTCCATCGACATCTACATATCATGACTTACTTCATGTAATAGAGACATTCTATGTAAAATGTCTTTAGAGCAAGCTAGTAAGTAAGGTAGGGCTTTTCAAACGGTATGCCATGACACATTAGTGTGTCGCCTACAATCTTGGAAATTTACGTTATTATTTATAAATCATATATTTTTAAAAATATATGAAAGATTTTCATGAGATATGTTTTGTCTCCATACATTTCATTATTACAATTTATTTATATCCGTATCTCTTATAAGAGGTGAGTTTAACATCCTGTTTGCTAGTAAAACTGAATTACTGTGTCATGAAATGATGCATGTCTAAAAAGTGGATCACCAACATGAAAAGTTTGAAACGCTCTGAAGTAAGGGATAGCTAGTATGCCATTTCCACCCTTTTACCAGAGCCAGTTTACTACAGCACATAACGATTTTTATAAACAGCATTTTATTTCCATAATTCATTAATTTTCATACTCCACTCCAGAAAATCACCCAGTTAGGGGGAAGTTGGGTATTCTTTCTCCATTTGAAAAAAAAAATCACGTTCAAGTGTACCTGGGCAGTTTATGAAGCCAATTAAGAGGGTTAATTATGTATAATTACAACTAAAGAAGAACAAATAACTGGACCCTACCAATCCTTTTCTTATTGACAGTGTCTACCTAAGTAAAAGAGTTTTATTGTAATTAAATATCACTTCTTTTCTCTTCCATCCAGATAATGTGATATTTGAGAATGTTGAGGCTGAAGACAACCAACACAGGATAAGATGTTGTTAGTGGTGTGTGCCTTCAGTCATTTCTGAAGATGGAGCCCCTAAGGAAAATCTGTTATGGGATTTTCTTGGTAAGATGTGTTGTTACCCTGTTTACTGGGGGTCCCGTGAGGGACACCAAAATGTGCTCAACTATAGGTGGGGAAAATTAGCTCAGAGCACTGCTTTAGCATTACAAGAGGCAGGGTAACTTAGCAGGATCTTGTAACACAGTGTTTACGGGCTCAGGCCAAGTCAAGGAGCAGACCGGTTTGAAAGTAATGAATTATCTTTATTAAATACAGGCACAGAATGTAAGCAACACACGCACACAGATAACTAAGGAAAATAAAGGTGTGAGTAAGATAGCGGGATTTTCAGAGGGATAGTTGATTTGGGTGATACGAAACCTGTTCCTGAAGCCTGGAAGAAGATAGAGAGCGATGCTGGGGTTCAGTGTGGCTCAGCACGTGGAGCTGAGGGGAAGTTCGCCAAGCAAAGCGGCAGCAAGGCGGTCTGGAACTCGGGAGTGATCCAAGGAAGGTCTCGGAATCAGGGGTTTTTAAAGGGAAAAGTGTGACTGCAGGCTATGCCTTACTTGGGGACAACAATGAGTTTTGGGTGCGAGACAATGTCTCCAAAAGGTCACAATTTAGCATGATGGAATCAGAGCCGAATTAACAATGGTATAGCCAGTATGTAAATGCGCAACGCTTGACAGTGGATAGTTCAGGCTTTGTCAAGTTGCCTGCTCGGGGCAGGGAGCCTTTTGTAGGTAGCGCGCATAGATAATGTGGTGTTTGCCGGGGAGGTCCCTGAAGCTGCAATCTGGCTATTTCTGGTTTGCCTATATTATTTGAGAATATTTCAGCAGTTAAATGCTGAGCCTAGTTTCGTGCTTGTCTGGAGGCCTCACAAACACGTGGAGAGGGGTGGTATGGTAAGGCTGAATTATGATATCAAAGTGATATTGGGAGCTATTGCCAGGTAGGCCTAAACTGCAGTAACAGTGTTCTGAGGGCCTTTGCCTTCCTGTGAGGTGTGGAGAGTATGAGTTGTCCAAGGTTACCTAGCGGGTTTCCACCTCTGCCATAAACACTTATCTGCATGTTTTTCAACAGTAGGAGTCACCATTTACACTTATAATTAAAATTTATTCATTAAAAGTTGTGGCAAATTAAATACATATCTTAACTACCAGTAATATTTTTTTTGACATCTGCACCTAATCCTATTTTCCCCATAAGTCCTGTTATTTTTTTAACTGTGATTTTCTATAGCATGGATTTTTTTAAGGACTGCAATTATTGCATTATAGCACAACTTACTGTATCTAAATATCAATAAAGATCAGCTTTTATATCCAATAATTCTCTTCTTTCCCTCCCCCAGTTCATGCTTTCCAAAAAACAGAAATGAACTTTCTTCTTCCAAAGGTTAATATATCCACCATAGCATGTCAATATTATTTTCTATATATTCCATTACCTATTGATAAATGACATTGCATTTTCTAATTTTAATACTAAATGCTACTTGCTGACAATTACATAATAGCTTAACTACTTAAAATTGTAGATCTATTATGTGTTATATAACATCACTAAATACAAAGGTTTCTATACCATTTTATATTGTAAAATCATTTACACAACTTATTAACCAAATTCAATTTTTATTGTCTTATATCTATAACCATTTCATAACCTAGTTTCAATCAAGTGTATCCATTTTACCTATGAGGTTCTCTCCCCTGTCATCTTCTCAGGTTCCCTTCCTTGCTCATTACTAATATTTCCATATCTTTCCCACTTGCTATTTTAGGATACTTGTCCTGAAACAGAACTCTTCCTTCCCTTTATCTCACTTCCTTCAGTCATACCTGCTAAATAAATTTGGTTTTGTTCAACCATCAATATAGTTTGACTACAGATCAGTTTCAAATTAGTTCCCCCCTCCCCACTTAGATTGAAATCCCTGTTTCACAAACCAAAACTTCTTGGCTATGGATTTCCCCCAGTTCAATAGCTAATCTCTCCATTAGCTCAACTTGAATTTGTATCTCTGTATGATTTTTAACCTCATTTACTTCCACATTGCTAACTTCTGTATTAGCCCCACATTTCTCTCTCTCTAGACTTAGGCCCTTTCCACACGCAGAGGGAAAAACGGGGCAAAGCACACAGAAACGGAGCTTACCTGAAGCCGTGTAAGTCCGTCGCTGCGAGGAGCAGCGCGCGTTCGCCGCTCCACACTCCTGCGGCGTCCAGCAGCATCCGGCGGTGTCCAAAATGGTGGCTTATGACTGGCGGAGGCTCTCCACCAATCGGAGAAGCTCGCCAGCCAGAAGCCCGCCCTCTGGCAGATCTGCAGGCACACACTTGTGCACGCCTGCAAATCTAGGCCAGGGCGCCGTGACAGGGTGGTACAGGGCTGCATGCTTGTGTTTAATAAAAACCACTTAGAAAGTGGTTTTTAAAAAACATGCAGCGCCACCACTTCTGGCCGCTTCAGGGCGGTTTGAGGTATAGAATCTCAAAATTAAAACCGACCCTGCGCACTCCAAGGTGTGGATGACCTCTGGTTGAGGTCGCCCTATACTGTTTTATTAACCCTGTGTGAGAAGGGCGTTAGATTGCCCCATGGTTCAGCCTTGTCTTGTTCTCATTCCTCAGGGTCTCTATCATGTTCCTTTTCAAATTTAGGAGCTCCGCTATTTTGAAGGAACGTAGCTCTTCCATCATCTGTTCTAAAAAGTCCTGAGAGAATTCCTTAGAAGTTTCCATCTTTCAGTCAGTCCAGCAGTATGAAAGTTAACTACTTGCACTTCTTCTCTTGTCTAGAAGAAATCTGCCAGCAACTCAGTCTTACCAACATCAAATAGATAACTTCTGTACTTTTTCCTGATGTAATTTCTCATTGTTAAAACTCAATTTAGTCTTATAAATAAGATGAGATTCAGTATATCCACAAAATATATTCAATTACCTCCTTAATTTTTCTCCTTAAAACATGTCGGCCCCCAATTTGCTAATTTATTCATCCCGATCTTGTGGAGTGAACACACTTACATGATTCTTGATTCCAGAAAGAAGGTAGCTGGAGAAACTCCATTGTTCTGTTTTAATCAGAACAGTTCTTCATTTTTGTAACTCCATAGGTTTGTTTAAGAGTTTTTCTTTAAAAAACTGCCACTATGGGCTATTAGATCCACAGAACCAAAGAAGCTACATTTCACAGCAAAGGCAAAGGATGTCACTCTCTCAGTCCTTCCCACTCATAACACATTTAGTTAGAAGAAAAGGCAAGTTATAGGAATTCTAAACCCTAATGGGTAATCCCCTGCTTCCCCTTTCATCTAGGCGGAGTTTCTCCAGTCAGAGATTCCTCTAGCCACCACATTTTCCATGAAAGTTCTCCTCATTGCAGAGCTACAATCAGAAGTCTTCCCACGGGCCTACCAGAAGTCAAAGTAGTTACTCAGCCAAATTTAGAGTCTGCAAACTGACTGGGAACTTGGTTCTGAATCTAGATGCAGAAATCTGGGAACTTGTGTCCCACCACTGACTCCAGTGGAAAATACCAAAATGCTCTAATGACTACCTTTCTCAGATAACTTCAGAAAGCAAAGTAGCCCCTCTTCATTGGGGCATTTTTCTTTACTAAATTATTGTCAAATAGGTATGCCATGTACTTCCAGTAAGACAGCAGCTCTGTACGCTTTGATGGCTCAGCCTGACGCTGTTTTATGATATAACGTCACAAAATGCTATAATTGTTTAGAAATTATGCATTTAAGGGGGGAAATGATATAGGTATGAATTAGAAATAATAAAGTAGAAATAAAGTAGAAGCTGGGGGCTTAGGTCAGAGGAACGGAGAAAGATTTAAGAAGGGTAAAAAGGTCACGAGAGCCAATGTATCACATAGCTAGGATGTTGTTTGTGTGTCATGTGGCCGGTGTGTTATGAGGTCTGAGTGCGGGGGTAATTAGCTAGTAACAGCATGTGGTATTTGTGACCCCGGAGGGGCGGACCGAGACATGCCTGCGATCTTTGCTGTGATCTTTGTGTATCCTGTGAACTTTGTCTATAAAAGAGCTGTGAAACTTGAATTCGGGGCTTTTGGTCTTTTGGAGAAATCCAGCCAAAAGCCTGCGTGTAATAAATTACTCTTTTTCTTGCTCTGTGGTCTCTGTGGTCTCTGGGCTCCTGCAACAATGCTATTAATATTCTTTTTGTTTTGTTTTAAAATAATTGACAAGAACTTTTTGTCAATCGAACTGGAATAAACTTGCAAGCAGTGGCCTCTTCTGGTGGCACTGAGGATGCCAAATTTCAGATGAGTGAGTGTAGGGACATTTGTACAAAAGCACTTTGTTCATAAAGGAGCAAGTCAGAAAAGAGACACATTGAATCATAGGGATATGCTCTTGGACCATTGCTGTGAAAATGACAGTGAAGCGTTGTGGAGGTCCTAAGTTGGGATCACGCCAAATTTCAAATAGGCATGACCCTGTGGTGTATATGGAAAAGAAGTCCAAAATATTTTGGAGAAGAAATTACAGGCAGCCCTCCACATTTGCAGTTTCACTTTTATGGATTGATTATTCAAGGATTATTTGCTGTCACCTCTGCTGCCTCTCTGTGCCATTTTTAACAGAAACTGCGAAACTGCTCAGGAGGCTTGTAAGTCCCTCTTAAAAATGGTGTGGGGCAGCAGTGGGGGTGGCAGTACGGCCCAGCAGCCCCCCACTTCTGCCTTGAGAAGGAACCCTGACGCCTCAAACGAATCCATGCTGGACTGAACAGAGTGATCATACTTTTTGTGTGTGTTAAATAGGGCTCGGGAGGGCCTAGACTTATTCAGTTTTTCCACTTTCATGGGGGTCCTGTGCCCCTAACCCTAGCGAATGTGGAGGGATGACTGTACTCTTCCTTATCTCGTTTAAAAAAAATAATTTTTGTGAAAATAGGACATGTGACAAAGGTATGGCCAGACAAGAACTGTAGAAATTTGAAAGGGGAGGTGTTGAGGATAGGGTATCAGAAAACACATTTCAGGCTTTTCAAAGGCTAAATGAACTGTGTTGGCATTGGCAAAATGGACATCCGGCCCTATGGCTAGACAGAATTGAGGTGGCTCTGCCCTGTGACAGAAGCTGCGAACTGCGTGGCTTCCCCGGCTGTTTGCTCGGGCATTCGCTCCGCCGCCTGGCCGCCAGTCCTCTGTGTCAAAAGAACCGGTGGTTGTTGCACAAAACACCTGGGCCTTGTCCGCACTAGACTGTTCTAGCGCTATGATTCCACTGTCAACCTCCTATGGAAACCTGGGGTTTGCAGTTTCGGGAGGGGCCCCTCCCGAAACTGCAAACCCCAGGATTCCATAGGAGGTTGACAGTGGAATCATAGCACTAGAACAGTCTAGTGCGGAAGTGCCTCCTGTTTTCCCGGTAAGAGCCTGACAGTGAATGCACCGCCCGCGCCGCCCGAGAGGCTCTCACGGAGGCGGAACCTTCGCGCCCGCTCCGGTTGTGAGGGGGAAGGCTTTTCCACCGGGCCGCGAGGGCGGAGATTCGCTGTCCGGCAGAAGCGGCGTCTCCGGCTCAGTCATGGCCGTGGACATCACGCTGCTGTTCAAAGCCAGCGTGAAGACGGTGAAGACCCGGAACAAGGCGCTCGGGGTCCCGCTGGGCGGCAGCGACAACTCACGCGACGATGCCCTCTTGCTCAAGCGGGGGGAGGCAGCGCCCGCTCCAGAAGCGACTTTTCCGGCCGGGCCCGGGAAGTGGTGAGTAGAGGAGGGACGGGGTGCCGTTCGACGTGGCTTAGAATGCCTCCCGCCTCCCGCCTCCCGCCTCCCCGTCCGGGGATGGAAGCGGGAGCTGCGGCGCGACCGCAACAAGCAGCCAACCAGCAACTACTGCCGCAATCGTAAAAAAAGAAGCAACAACAACAACTGTACTAGTAACAGTAATAGTAACGGCAAGTGATTCAATTTGAGTGGCTGGTGCAGTTCTCAGAGGAAAGAAAGGACCATCAACCTAAGTAGAGTAAACCTCATTGAAATGAGTGAGATTTGCGAAGAAGCCATTGGATTTACCAGAAATGCTTAAGCTTGGGCTGCAGCCCTCTTGTGTGGAATCTTTGCTCAACACACAGGACCTTATTTACCTTATTTCAGAATAAACAGGTTTAGGATGCAGTTTCAGTCCTGGGAACAAATACTAATTCTAAATTAGTGATATTTACTGCCAACTCCATGTTCAGATGGACTATGCATTTCAGTATTACAATTGACGACATACAGTAGTTTGAGAACGTACACGAATGCAGAGCTCTTGTCCTATTTGTTTTATAGAAAGAATCTGGTAGAGCACAGTTAGAAACAGAAGAGATTTGGTCTAACACTGTTGGGCTTTTATGACTTATTGTGTGAGGGTATATTTGGGATAAGTCTGGAATGTGTGATCCTGAACAGACATTCTCGGAAGCAAGTTCTTTTGAAATCCATGTGATTGTCGAAGACCCAAGTTTAGAATGAGAACCTCTCTTAGACCTCCAAAATGTTCAGATCCAGCAAAGTGCTTAACTGGCATTTCAAAGTACCATTTTTATAAACCTGTAATAAACTTAAAATGCAAAGACTTATAATTAAGAGCTTTGAGTTCAGTAATGATAAAGGGATGAGACTTGGGTTGCACAGCTGCCATGTGGTGATATTCAGGACTTCTGTAATTAGGGCGTTCTGCTCTCTGAATTGAACAACCTTTAACTTCATCTCAGGTGCACCTGTGAATCTGGATATTCAGTAGTGAAAAAAGCATACATGTACATATTTGAGGTGTAGCTCTATTATTTATATGTCCCCAAGAGAAGCATTGAAGCATATTAGGGAAGATGGAATAACTACCAAAGTTCAGATACAGTGTTACTACTGTTGGTGGTTTCTACCTCTTCTGTACACTCTATTAGCCTCGTCTCCAGTTTTGTTTGTTTGTTTGTGTGTGTTCCTTTCAAATGATAAAGCACTGGTAATAGTTTTCTTCAGCCTCCATACAGCTGAGCATGTCACTTTGTATCATGCACTAGAACAGTGATTCTTAGTATTCTTGCTATGAGAACCCTGTTGGTTTTCACCAGTCTCTCATATAGCCCATTGATTGATTGATGCTGATGTTCATAATCAGCTAATCTTTAGTTATTTTACCCATGTATATTTGGAGTGGATCAACATATCCAGATAAAAGCATAAATATTTTCTTATTTTTTGAAAAAAATAAAATCAAATAAAAAAAGATCTTTCAGTCAACATCTATACTGTATATAACAGCCTTTCACATTCCTGTTGTTTCTTTTTGGTGATAAAGCAGAAATTGATTTAATTTAATCAGTTAAATGTTTCTCTTTGAAACTAAAAATTGGTTCATTCATGCTGCTTTGATAGTGCTTGCCAACTATTACTACCAGGTTTGAATAAAGGGATTGTTTTATTTTAATTTTTTAGTATTTACCACTTTCTTCCACGCTTCCATCCAAACACTTAATGTTATTTTACTATTACTTAAATTTCGATTGTTTCTTCTAATACTAACTGAAAATTTGTTTCTGCAAAAAGCTAAGCTGTGATTCTTGATTCGACTCTCAAATTCATGGCTGCTTAATTAGTTCAAGCAGCTTAATTCATTATTTATTAGCCTGGCATCTAAACTGTTGGTAAATGTTTTTTTGAAGGGGTTTTAGATAAATTACTCACCTCTTTCCAGATGTGGTAGAGCTCAGTGGTGAGATATATTTTGCATGTAAAACCACCATGGTTCAATCACTGGCACCTCAGGTTAAAAGTTGTCTTGCAATAGGGCTGGGAAAACTATCTGAAAGTAAGGAGAGCAAATACCAGTTATAGCAGGTTGTAGTATCCTGAAGCTGCTTCATGTATTCTGAGCTATTTTGTAAAATATTTTGATTATAGAGGGTTATAAAATGATAAACAAGCAATATATCACTTGACATGATTGTAATTGTTTTTGATGAAGGGGAAGTAGTTATGTCATTGGCTATTGACACTTGCCTTTGCAATAAAATAAACTATAACTGAAATGCAGGTAGACGTTTAGCTTGATTATACAGACAAGGAATTCTGTCTCAAACTTTATTTTGCCTTTGTTGGTATACATGCCATTCTATTCACCACTTGTATAATTTGTATATTTAAATTCAGGTTTACTACCTTTTAAATCTGTTCTCCGTTTTAAAGATAGTTCATGGACTTATGAAAAAATTGCAGTGAATCAAAGGTAATAAATACTTCTGAATGGCACTATGTGATCTAGTATTACTTGGATAATGTTAAATTGCAAAGGGGCTCAAATATTGCAATATGCCTTGCTTTAGCATTACAAACTGTTTTAATTGGAGCATAAGCATGGAAGAAGCATGCCTTTTTTAATGTAGTGCCAGTTGCCTATGCTGTTAAGAGAAATTAGTGACCATGTTCATTTCAAAGATTAAAAATAGGTTCACCTTTCATTCATGATTTTAAGGACAAGCTTTTCTTATATGTTGATTTCATAACTGAGACCAAAACATGTTATACGTAGATCTTCCACATGTAAAACTTTAAATTGTTGTTAATTCTGTTAAATGCCGTCAAGTTGATTTGGACTTAGAGCAACCGTATGTATGAGAGACCTCTAGGTTACCTTATCATCAGCAACCTTGCTCCAGTCCCATGGACTCAGGACTGTGCATTCTTTGATTGAGTCTATCCTCTTTCCCTATTGCCTTCTACCTTACTGAACATTATTGTCTTTTCTAGTGAGTCATGACTTGTCCTGGTTGTTCCAAAGTACAACAGTCCCAGTTTACTCATCTTGGCTTCTAGGGAAAGTTCAAGCTTGATTTGCTTGAGGGCCATTTATTTGTCTTTATCCATAGAACTCTTCTCCAGCTGTACATTTCAAATGAGTTGTTCTTTTTCCTATCAGCTTTCTCACTGTCCAACTTTCACAACCATATATAGAAATTGGAACAATGTTGGCATGGGCCAACCTAACTTTAGTATTCAAAGATATATCTTTTTACTTGAGGATCTTGCCTGGTTCCTTCATAGCTGCCTTTCCAAGTCCTTGTCATGGCCTTCCAGGACCTAGACTCAGGCCCTTTCCGCACAATGTCACTGTCTTGTTTCTGCCACAGGATGGCAGCGGTCGACAGGTCGTGCTCCCGCATGTCGTCATCACCATCCCACTACCATCCTGTTGTGGAGCATTGTGCTTGCGCAGTTTTCCCAAAATGGAAAAAATCCATTTCGTGTCTGCAATCGTGTGCCGCACCTGTCACTTCTGGCCATGCGGAAGCTACGGAAGCGCATTGGTGATGCTTCCTTACATAGTGCAGGAGTGGAAAAAGCCCGGCTGCACTGCAGAAGGAAGACATGGCGCCATTGTGTTCTCTTCCGCATGGACCGAGCAGCTAAAGAGGGGAGCGTTGCTGACGCACTCCCTTCTGGACCTGGGACTTCAGCAAGACGACACAGAAGAGCGTCGTCATGTGGAAATGGCCTCAGACTCAGAGTCTTAGGCAGCCGAACCTGCTCTGAGCCCTGACACAGAGACTGCTGCAGCAGAACCTGCAGAGCAGACAGTACTACCACTCACCCCAGGGACAGAAGTGTCAGCCCCAGCAGGGAGCCCTGCTCACTCTGATACAGAGAATGATCTAGCTGTACCTACCTTCGCCCAGCATAGACACCAAAAGGGTCTCCTGCATCACTTCCAGTAAATTTATACCAAGCACCAATTAATCAGGCACTAGCTGTTCTGACCCTGGAGCCTATTAGAACTAAGCCTTTCCCTCTAGCCTTTGTCAGCAGTCAGCTGACTGTTTCTCCCGTGCATGCTGCTGTTTGCTTCCCTGGCCTGTGTTTCTGCCTTTTGACTTGTGTTTGTTTTTGTCTGCCTCTGATTTATGGACATTGTTGGGACCCTTATTGCTTCACATTTGCAAAGCTGTTTCCTTTCTTTGGTAAAGTGACCACTTCAAGTTACTGCTGAGTTTCTGGCCTGTGTTTGTTATCAGCTTCTCTTGACTGCCAACCCAGACCAAGCTTAGACAGTCCTAGTCATCTGATTTCTTGACTGCAGTCTGCATTCTGATTAATGACTGAGCCAAAGTATGGAAAATCTTGAACTATTTCAATGTGTTCATTGTCTACTTTAGAGTTATATAAATAATCTGTGGCATTATTTTTGTTTTCTTAATGTTCAACTGTAAACCTGCCTTTGCAATTTCTTTAACTTTCTTCAGTAATTGTTTTAAGTCTTTGATATTTTCAGCCAATAGTATGGTGTCATCTGCGTACCTTAAATTGTTGATGTTCCTTCTTCGAATTTTCATACTTCCTTCCTGTGAGTCCAATCCTGCTTTATGTGTCATATGTTCAGTGTACAAATTAAACAGCTAGAATGGTAAAGTTCAGTTCTGCCTGACCCTCTTGCCAATCTGAAGCCAGTCTGCGTCTCCAGACTGTGTCCTGATGTCCTGAATACAGGTTACATGTCAGGGCGATCAAATGTTATGGCACACTCCTTTCTTTAAGAGCAATCCATAGTTTTTCATGATCTACACAATCTACACAGAGCTATAAGCTCTGTGTCTACTTTTGCATTCCAGTCACCTATGATTAACAAGAAGGCCTGTTTTGGTATCAATTTTCTTCTAGGCTCCAGCATAGAATTTCAGAATTTCTTCTTTTTCCTGCCTCTCTAGTTGGAGCATAAATTTGGATTATGTTTATATCAGTGGGTTTGCCCTGAAATCCTATTGATATGACTCAGTCAGAGTTTGTGTTATATCCTTTGACTGCTTTTGCTATATCTACATGGTACCCATTTCTTCTTAGATTTTCATTTTCAAACAGAGCTATTTTCTTTATTGGGAATAAGTCCCATATCATACATTTAAATAATACTGTAATTGTACTGTAAAATGTTCTTTCTAATAAAATAGAATAAAATTTCTGAAATTCTTTGTCTTTATTGAGGAAATTGCCCCCAAAATAATATGAAAAATTCCATCTACATTTGAAACTAAATTGGAAGTAGAGAAGATGCCTGATTTAGTAGCAGATGAAGACCTTGTAATAGTCTCTTATTGAATAGTGTCACACTTCTGAAGCCAGCCAAAGTAACTGTAACTTGTGGTGGACAAGCACCTGCAAAATCTGAGCAGTTTTTTTTAAATAGAAACCAGTTTAGATACGTTCAAGTTGAGATTTGGATAAGCAGTGTTGCTATAACCATGACCCATCTGTCTAAAGTAACATAAAAATGAATTTCCCCACATTTATAAGTCATAGTGAGAAGCTCTGATATTCTGAGGGTGCAAATAGCCTGTATATCTCCTTTCTAAAATATGTGCAATGTAAGCAGAATTTTATTGGCTTACTTTATTATGCCCTGAAGTATTGTTCTGTATACTACATTAATTAAAAAACAGTTTTAACTCTAACTGTTACAGTTCCCAAACAACCATCATTGCTTGTTGCACAGGATTGCCTTTTTAAAATCTGCCTCTGTTCCTATATTTTTAATAGCAGTCTGCCTCGTCAAGTTTGTATGTCACTCTTTTCACGGCATGAGTATGAAATGGTTTTTTTAAAAAAAGCTTTATTAAAAAGTATTGTCTATGTACTTTTGTCTTCAGAAATTGGCCAAGTGACTACTGGAGACAAGAACTTACTAGTCATGTTTTCAAACCACTGAATTTCCTTCAAAGCTATGTTTCCTTTGTGCCATGGCTATTGCATAACAGAGTCTCTTCTCTTTAGCTTTTATGTACTGTTTTGTTTGGTTTTTATCAGATGGTCCAACTGATGTTATTTGTTATATTTGAGGTATTGGTTGGTGGTTTCATTACGTTTTTACATTAATGGATTTTGCAAAACATTGTGCAGTGTAAAAATATTCTAAACAAAAATAAACTATAGTTTTGTGCTCTTGCTTTTAAATGAAAATGGCTGTTCTAATTGGGAGATACGAAGTGCATATTATCAAAATAAAATGTTTACATAGGAACTGAACACTGTAGAAAATTTTGGCCATTTTTTATAGACAGCCCTGTAATTCAAACACAATCACGGTAAAATTCTGCAACAAAATGTTTTCCAAAACAAACTAAAACAAGGGAGCAAAAAACATCTCAAACTGTGTACCAGAACTCACTAGAGTGCTAGCCAGTTTTAAGTCACTCTCAGTGCTGCAACCAACCGAGTACTCTTCATAGCCACACTGCATGTGGGAATTGGAATAATGTGAGCAGTGGCAGTGGCTTCACATGTGTACTGTGCATAAATAGATGCATGTGGGATTTAGTAGAGAAGAAGGGTGTAGCAATGCAAAAATGGGGGAAGGCATGAAAGAAATAAGAAATAGAAACAGATGGGTGGGGTGGCTAGCTGAGTTGAGAGGGAAAAAAACCTTCTTCAAAAAGAATCTGGACCTGGATTTCTGAGTTGGAATGGTATCACAAAAGCTGGCTCTGTACTGATCTCTGCTCAGAATCCAGTTGCTGGACATGGCAACAGCTGACTTGGCATTCTCTAAGCCAGCTAGAATTGTCTGCCTGGTAAGTAAGACACAGAGAATCAGCCACAAGGTCTACAAGGCTGATCCCAGCCCTAGGGGACCCTATCTGAAACTCTGAACGTGTGTCTGGGTTGGAGGAGACTGGAATGAAATCTGTGCTCCATCACATGCAGCAAGCACTTGTTGGTGCCAGGACTGCAACCTAACTTTCTTAACCTCCTGAATTTTATGATACTGCACTAAAGGAAGACCTTTTGCTGATGAGAGTACAAAACCTCATGCTGTTGCTTCTACTAATGATTCATTAGTTGCTCTGAATTATATTTCTTCTGTTTTCAAACTTTGAACGTAGCTGGTACTAGAACAGACTTTAAAATAAAATTTGCTTAGTGGTGTGCTGGTACTTTCACTTTCCCTCAAAAGTTCTATTTAATAAGAAGGGAGGATTTTTTCCCTAAAAAAGGACATTTTAATTAATTAATTAAAGTGTGAGAAAGAGGGGATGTTTACCTTTTTCTGGTCGTTCAAGGCCATGCTGTTTGCTGCAAAACAGGAAATGACCGCTCACTGGACTGAAATTGAACTTTAATGTAATTTCCTGTAGAGCAGTATAGAGATGTTGCCTATTATGAATGGAACTGCAAGTAACACTGATACCTAATGGCAGACTGTATAACTACAATGGAATTTTTTGACAGCTTTCAGAATGGCTTCTGTATTAAGATCCAAGCAGGCAACAAGTGTACAAAGAGGAGTATCTCCTGAACAATTTAAAGACACAGGTTCAAATTGATGATTTTGGAAGAAGGTAAAAGAATAAGAGAGGGTGTCGACCAGATGAGAGGAGAGATTAATTAGATGAGAAGGAACGTGAATCAGATGAGAAGAGATTTTAAGCAAGATGTGAAATATCTTGTAAGATATTCTCTGACTCAACTTACAACTGACGTTAAGCAAATGAATGATAGAATGGTGTTATTGGAAGAAAAGACACAAAGATCAGAAGAGGTGACTGAGAAATTGTCTATGGATCAACAAGACAATTTAAGTGTGATGGTCCCATCACTCAAGGAAAGAGATAGATTTCTGATTTAGAGCAGTGGTTCTTAATATGGGGTTTGTGGATTCCTGAGGAGGTGCGATGTCGTCACAGAGTGGCTGTGAAGACTTGAGGAAATGTTATGAACTTTTACAGGTAAAATAGAATGGATGGAAGAAGGAAGGAAGAAAGATGATCTCAGAGGGCAGTCCTTTGCTAGTAATAGACATCATTTGTACAAATTTTCATTACGATATCTCAAACCACTCTCAAGTTAGGAAACTCTTTGATAACCAATAAATAAATAAATAAATAAATTCAGCACTTGCTATGTTTGCACACAGTGAGAACATGCAAGTGAATGACACTGGGTGGCTGAGAGAAAGCACGTGACATTTCTTGCTACCATACATACAGCCAGAAGCTGACTTGAGTTAAGCCTTGGTTGTCCATGGCAACAAAAGATATTTAAAGGGGGTCTGTGGTAAATAAAAGGTTGAGAAATGCTGATTTAGAGGAACACCAGAAGTGCAGAATGAAAATATTTATACCAGGATGATTGATGCTTTGGCCGTTTTTTTTTTTTTTTTGTAATACAAAGCAAGGATTTTGCATGGGAAATAGGTAAGATTTATTGTTTACATTCAAGAGTGGCCAGACAAATTTGCCTAGTGATGTGATTGTTTACTTTGTGAGAAGATATAAAAGATCAAATTCTACAGGAACACTACAGATCGATGGGAAACACCTGGTTATTTTGAAAGACATCCCTATTTGAATCTTGAGGAAAAGAAAAGAATATTCCTTTTTGACTGACAAAGTTCTGGGTGCCTCAATTCAAGAAGGATATTGACAAGCTGGAGCGTGTCCAGAGGAGGACAACCAAAATGGTGAAGGGTCTGGAAGCCATGCCCTATGAGGAATGGCTTAGGGAGCTGGGTATGTTTAGTCTGCAGAAGAGAAGGTTGAGAGGGGACGTGATAGCCACATTTAAATATTTGAAGGGATGTCATGTCGAGGGAGTGGGCTTGTTTTCTGCTGCTCCAGAGACTAGGACAAGGACTAATGAGTTCAAGCTGCAGGAAAGGAGATTCCACTTGAACCTCAGGAAGAACTTCCTGATGGTCAGAGCTGTCTGGCAGTGGAATATGCTGCCTTGGAGTGTGAAAGGATCTCCTTCTTGGAGGTTTTTAAGCAGAGGCAGGATGGCCATCTGTTGGGAATGCCTTGATGTGTGTGTCTGCATGGCAGGGGATTGGACTCGATGGCCCCTGGGGTCTCTTCCAACTCTGTGATTCTATGATTAAGCAACAGGGGTCCCCTTGAGATGGGGGAATCTCCCAGGAGTAATCCTATGATACAGACAGAGAAGATTCATACAATTCAAAAGGCTAAAAATTTTCTGAAAAATATTGGTAAGGATTTTGGGAGAACTGCATTGACAGAAAGAGAAGAAGGCTTAGGGTCAGAGTTTCAAGGAGGAAAGCAGTAAAGAGGAGGACTCAGGCATTGACCAAATTGGATATGGACTCTGGCAGTGGCCTTAAAATTGATTTAAAATGTTTTTCTTGGAATTTAAGAGGGGTGAATTTGGCTATTAAAAGGTAAAAAGGTTTTTTATTGTCCACAGACAAAATTTGAAATTGATTTGACTTCAGGAGACACCTATTAGGAAAAAAGACAACAAATATTTACTGAATTCTGATTTGGGAAATTAATTTATTTTATCATTGGAAAAGAAAAGAAAGAGGTGTTGTGATTTATGTTAATCCAAAATTGGATCCAGGAATATTTTTTTTGGAAGATTTAAATGGATGTGTAGGAGTAGAAATACAAATACAAAGCCAGAAAACTGTGATTATTGGTATTTATGCCTCAATGGAAAATAAGTCCTGTTTTCAAAGATTTGCTCAATAAGATTTTGAGGTTTTCATTTGAGAGAGTGGTTTCTATTGATCTGAGTGGCGTAATCAATCTTTGAATTGATAGAAAAAGAATCAAGGATCAGAATAGCAATAGCATTTATTTCTATACCGCTTATCAACTGAGTGTTATCTAAGCGGTTTACAATGTATTTTTAGCTAATTGCCCCCAACAAGCTGGGTACTCATTTTACCGACCTGCGAAAGGATGGAAGGCTGAGTCAGCCTTGGAGCCTGGCAGGATCGAACTCACAACCTTGTGGTTGCAGTACTGGCATTTAACCACTGTGCCACCAGGGCTCCATAAACATAGATTGTATTATTCTCTCAAATGGATTTGATATCCAAGTCATTGAGTACCATTGTCAAAGATACAGAAATTTTGCCTAACACTTTTTCAGATCATAACCTAGTATTGCTAATGTTTAAAAGAACATACAATCAATACAATTGGAGATTAAGTGATGACTTGTTAAGGAATGAGGACATATTGGATAAGACTTTAATTTTTTAAAAAAGATAATCTAAATAAAGGTATGGATATTAGAATGGTGTGGGATTGCAATAAAGCGGTTATGAGATTTTTTTTAATACAACAAAACACAGAATAACAAAGGAAAAAAACAGAGAAATCAAAGAATTTTGGATGAAATTAAGAAAAAAGATGAACTGATAAAGAATCTAGCAAACCTGTTTGTGCTAAATGAGATTAAAAAAATCTTACGAAAACAGATTTCTATAAATATGGTTCAAGAAATTGAGACAAGATTAGGTACTCTTTAAAAAACTATTTTGAGTTTGCAGACAAACCTTGGAGATGGCTTGCCCACAAACTGAGAAATGATAGAGAAAAGAAATGGATTCTGTAGATTAAAGATGGTAAAGAACTAACCTCAGATAATGTGGAGATAAAAAAGACCTTTAAGTTTATTCTGCTCTTTACAAGGAACAACATGTTTTATAGAGAAGATTGGAAAATACCTTGACTCAGAGAAAGAGATTGACTGCTACAATTACAATGGTAGAAATGATAGAGAAGGCCTGCTTTGGACACTGGGTTCCTGTTTTCCCCACCATGCCTCAGCCCCTTTCCCACAGATGCCCACAATCATTTCGATGTTTGCAATTTTTCCACTTTTATGAGGGTCCTACGCCCCTAACCCTAGCAAATGTGGAGGGCCAACTGTATACTCTTCATAGAAAACACAGATTCTGATGAATGGAGAAACTACAAATTTTTGTGACATTCAGAAGGGAATTAGGCAAAGTTATCTTCTCTCTAACATACTGAGCAGAAAGTTAAGGCACAAAGAGAAAGGGTGACAATAAAGAAACAGACTTATGAACTAAGGACTTTTGCAGATGACCTAATGATTTTCTTACTGGATCCATTAGATGGTGCAAAAATATTGCTCAAAATTTTAAATGAATATGGGCCTATTGCTGGCTTAGAAGTTAACAAGATTAAGACAGTTATGTTAATTGAAAAAATTTCATTGCTGTGAAAAACAGATTTTAAGATTGTTAAGAAAGTGAAATATTTGGGTGTTACTGTTGAGAATAAATATTCAAAACTGTTCCAAAATAACTGAAAGTATGGAATACTTTCAAGATCTACAAAGATGGTCTACATTGAAGTTATCATTATTGGGTAGAATATCAATTATAAAAATGAATGTTTTGCCAGAAATGTTGTTCCTGTTCCAAACAGTGCCATTTATAAACAGTGAGGTGCTATTTAAACAATGGAGTAAAAATATTGCTGAATTTATTTGGTTGAGGAAGAAGCTGAAAGTCAAATTAAGATTCTCCAGAATTTGAGACAAAGAGGAGGTCTCAGCCTTCCAGAAATTCCCAGGAAAACTATTAGCCAACAATTTAAATATTAGTTAATAGTTTTCCTTGGAAATTTAAATGCATTTCTTGAATGAAGTGCATGTTGCCTGGATGGGAGCAAAATAAGCTCAGACAATTTTCTTTGCTCTGGACCTGATATTTGTAGCTCTCTTCTTCATGATAGATCCTTCAAATTTGTGGTGGTAAAAGACAAATGAGGGCAACCAAGTAATATGAAAGAAAAACATGAAAACAATTTAATCAAAGCACCAAAACAAATATTTAATTAAAATTAAAGCCATGTCTAAAAGTCCTAATGCTGACTCCTGGAAACTGAAGTATACTGTGGTATTTGGAAACCCAATGTCCTATACAGTAGATATTCCAAATTGCTTGGGAACTGTAGCTTACATTTACAGGCTTGGAATGTCCTGCAGATAATTAAGTTGTGGTCAGGCTTTAGAAAAATACAAAGTTCTCGAACTATGATTTTATAAACATGCTGCAATAACATTTCTTTATATTTAACAGTTTCGTATAGAAAGCTGATACTCTCAGAAGGCATTGATTAAAGGTAAAACATCAAGAAAGGAAAAATATTAAATTAAAACTTCAGTTAGGATGTTGACAGTTGACTTGTAATATTAAACAGATGTGCATGTTCTTGGGATAGTCTTCTTTCCAAATTTTGTTACCAGGGTTCTGAACAAAACATAGTTAAGTGATTTTTTTTTGTTAACATTTGGTTCCCTTTTACTTTAGATTCTTGTTCAAACTGGGATCCATAGCATACTGAAGTCTAAATCCAGGTGTTAGGTCCAATGATAGTAGACCCACTGATTCAGTGGGAGTTTGGTAAGCCAACACTTGCAGGTCTCATTGATTCACCAAGTCTGCTCTATGTTTGGGCCTGGCAAATGATTCAGGCTTGAGGAGTCAATAAGACCTTTACTGTACTCAATCAGTAATGCATTTGGACCTCCACATTCACTAGGGTTAAGGGCACAGAACCCTCACAAAAGTGGGAAAATCACAAATATCAAAATGTGTGTATGTGTGGGAAGGGGGCTGATTCATGGTGGACAGGCAAGCACCAAAGGTCTAAACCAGGTCAGAGAAAGGAGAAGGAAGGGGGAAGTTGGCTTGATGGCCCTATACTTCCTCTCTCTTGTCTATCTCTTTCCTTGGGTATGTAGGAGGCATTGGGAGAGGGGTTGTGTTGCTGAGAAATCTGGCTGTGAGCCATCCTTAGCTGGCCAGGCAGTGGCTGGTGAAGGATGACGACCAGAGGCAGGTTTTTAAAAGGCGGTGCAGCCCGATTGGAGCTACTGAGAGGGAAAGTTCCCCTGGAAAAGAAGCACCTGCGGTGGAGGGCAGAGGTTGGAAAAATGTGCAAATAATGAAAGTCAAACCTGCAAATGTAGAGGGCTAACTGTATAATGAATGAACATAATGAACATACCTATTGTCTAAATGTCTGGGTGCTACAGATAACTAGGTTGTCTCTAGCACCCAGTTTACAAATCTTAGATGATATTCTGACTTCTCCTGTGTATCTTAATTTTTTTTTTCATGTAATCACAATATTTGCAGTATCAGGATTTGATTTAGTGCCATATAGATGGTAGTTGAAGGTAGTTTATAATAGATGACAGCAAAGCATTAGGTTTTCTGGATTGGATCTGTAGCATTATAAAGCTTCTACTTTTGTGATCGTGGTCATGGAACAAAGCAATCAATACCAGTTCTTTTGGTATAACTGTCATCAATATCAGTTTTGCTTTTGATTTTCAGTATTATATTGTTAACATGTCAGCTTTTGCATAAAAATGTGAGGTGAAGTGATATTTGGTAATTGTTTTTCTGGAGTAAAAGATGAGTAGTATTTGCATATAAACAATGCTAATAATTAAATTATTCTTTTCTGAACTCCTTTCATCTTCCCAGTTTCTGTTGATTGCTCATAAGTCTGCATGCCCTCCACTAATTGTATCTGTCCTCACCATGTGTTTCAAAATACTACTGTTTTATTTTTCCACTGATAGGGACAATCCATAAATAGCTTGCAAAACCATAAAATGTTTTTGTCCCAACTGTCTTAAGGATGGGATCAAAAAAGCTAGTTAGCAGAGGTTACCACTGGAATTGTGTGTCTGTGTGTATTTGTCTTCAAAGTGCCTATGAACTTATGGCAACCCCATGAATTTCATAGGGTATTTTTAGGCAAGAACTCAGAGGCTGTGTTGCCAGTTTCTTCATCCGAAATACAGCCTATAGCACCTGATATGTATTAGTTGTCTTCCATCCAAGTTCTAACTAGGACTGAACCAGCTTAACTTCAAGACCAGATGGGATCTGGTCCTGAATTACTGATTAGTTTTTCTTTCAACATCTGGCCCCTCTTGTGTCATGTCATAAATTGCTTTTTAAGTTCCTCTCCTTGGTTTAAGAAAAAAGCTTGTGAAAGTTACTTTTTTGGCAATAACTCCCAGAATCCATTAACTTTTCCAAGCTCTGAAAAACCTTTGTCATAGTCAAAGCCTCTATGGAATTACAGAACTTGTTTCACCTTCTTAGTTCCTGAACAAAATATGGCAGCTGTGGATAATTATAGAGAGTCATCTCTCAAATAGTAGCTTACCACAAGATGTTGCAATTGTGTTTTGCTTCATTTTTACTAAGCTCGTCATCATGCCACACCCCAACCCATGATTTCTAACTGGCTGCAATTATAATCTGTTCATCTTTAAAATCTGTTGCTGTTGTGTGCCTCCAAGTAATTTTCCAACTTACGGTGACCCTAAGGGAAACTTGGTATGGGGGTTTCTGGGAACTGAAAGTTTGTGATGTGCCTCACACAAGCCTTCCTTCCCCCCTCCAGAGCTCCCCCTCCCTTTCCTATCCATTTTGCCACAGCACAGAGAACTTCTGCCAAGGCAAAATGGAAGGGAAGTGGGGGTGGGGGAAGCCTCGTGTGAGGCTTCCTTTCTTCCCCCCAGAGCTTCCTCTCCTTTTCCTATGCATTTTGTCCCAGCGTGAGTTCTTACACACTGGGGCGTACAGGACACATTCCATTTTCAAACCGTATTTTTTTGGGAAAAAGTGTGTCTTATATGCTGGCAAATATGGCATCTTAAATAGCTAACTGGGCATTATAATCAGTTAGCTTTTCATGGCTACATGCCTGCCATTCTAAATTACTGCTTTGCCAATTGCCATCTACATTAACCTCTGCATTTAGAAAACATACCAATCCTATGTGCTAAGCATCCATTTCTTATTTGTGTTGCCACCTCTCTCTCCCAGAAGTAATTTCAGTTGCTTGAGATAACTTGACATTGACAGCCATTGTATTTTCAATGATTTGGATAAAATGCCATCTTTCTTCCTTTTAATATTTATTCTTCTTATATTTGGACAGTTTGAACCCATTATGCCCTGCCCTGGTATAATTACAGTTAATAAAATGATTTGGCCAAGAAGATTGTCTTAGCTTTTAGGGATACTCTATGAGTTCACACAACCTTCTTCAAGTCATCTTTAATATAACTGTTTTAGAATCTAAACCATACTTCTTAAGGACTCTGTATTGTATTGATGAATTATGAAGAATCTTATAATGCATGTTGTCTGAATTTGAAATTTGACATCCGTGAATTGTAGTCAAAAGTTTTGGGCTCAAATGTAGGAATACAGCAAAACTGCAATTATTTAACTTTTTACCCTAAGGTGACACATGTAGAATTTTAGCTTATTTATGTATGAACTCATATTTGATACGTGTTCTGTGTTATCTGGGATAAGAGGGAATGCTGTAAATTGACATTCTTTTATTTGAGTTAAACATTTGCAAGACATGGGTACGCTACTTCAGAATACTGGTTGATTCACTGCTCTTCTAAACCTAAATGACTAAAGAATTGTTAGTTATAGAATGCTGGATGTTGGAATCACAGTCAAGCCTAGACCAGTTTATTTTGTTTGTCTAGGAATCTTTTTCATCCCATGTGGGAAGATTCTGTCTGCAGCCTGAAGTAATGCATCCCAAATATGTTTACCCATTTATAGAGTGGCCATGAGTTTTAAAAAAGGACTTTTTTAGATCTTTAATATCTGTATAGAAGCCAATACATTTATTTCACTTTGCAGTGAAATTTGAGATCAGTGAGAATTTGGGCTATATACTAAGCATCAGTCATGCTTTGTGTTTCCATATATGTTCATAGAACAAAAATCTGCAACATGCATTGGTATGTGAGAGAGTGCACATGCATCTGTCCATCTGTCTATCCATCCATCCGTTCCCTCATGAGGTAGGTTAGGCTTCAGAGTGGCTAATGTCCTACAGCTACTGAATTAATTTCATCATCACCAAACTGGATTTTGAATCTAGGTCTCGCAAATTCCTCATCTAGTCCTTTTGTCACTACATCATTCTGGCACAATTTTATTTGAAACTGCTTTTGATGATGCTTATAAAGAGCAAAATACCCGATGTTTTGATTAAGCAGTATTTCTATTTCTATTTTGTCTTGGGCTGCAATTGGCTGTTCTATATGTCAGCACTTATACTCAGTACAATGGCACTATGTTAGTGACTGCTAACAAAATATAATTGTTGTTATATTTAGTTGTGAAATTGAGTGTGGTTGTACTAATTCATTAATAGATGCATGGTCCTCATGCTAAAGCAATGATCCTGGGGGGCATGGGCTGAAAGGAAGTTTCAGGGATTTTATTTAAAAAGTAATTTTGAAAGTATGTGAGATGTAGCAATTAACCTACATGTATGTGTATAATACTAGAAAATGGGCAACTTATTACATTCAAAGACAGAATCTGATAGGCTCAAATTGCTTAAAACATCAGTTATTGAAGATCTACCCTGGGGAATTTAAGAAACCATTTAACAGATGAAAGTACGTTTTGAAAAGTTTGACCTTACAGGCAATCATAAAATGAATGCAAACAGTACTTCTCCTCCTGAAATGTATAGAGCCCATCTGTGTCTAATCCAGTAATTACAGACTGAGTTCAATTACCTTTTCAAACTTGGAGCAGACTGGAGACTAAGCAGTGAATGCGCATGGAGTTTTGTCTAGACCTCAGTTGACCACAGTCTAAAACAGGAATTTATATCTAATTTTATTTATTTTGTTCAGTTTGAATCTTAAAATTCATTTTATTACTTACTTATCAGATCTTGAAAGCCTTTGCTGATGGGGCCTGTGGGTACATGTTGCTGAACCTGTGTGAAATCATGTATTTAAAATGCAAGCTGCTGAGCGTAGTAGCCGGAGTTGATAGAGTAAAGAGTTTAGGAGATATTCATCTTTTTTTTTTTAAAGAAAACATTATATTTTTGGAGAGTTACCAATTCTTCATGTTTTTCTACTGTTATTTGGTCATGTTGTGGTCCGCAGTGCGTGTTATATAGTGAATGATAGTTTGAAATAATTCTTTCCAATAGTTTTCAAATGTATTTATTTTAAAGAGTAAGATACCTTGTTACAATTATTCTTTGAATGGTACTACAAATTATAATATTCAAAGACAGCATCAGATACAGAGATTACTTTGTAGGGGATTTTGTGCAGTGTATTGAAGCATTGCTGGATAACAGAGGTGTTACTCTTCTTTCTCCTTGTCCTCCTTTTTGAAAGTATGGGGTTTTCAGTGGCAGGTTCAGGTAGAACAGGTAAAATGTGCTGAAGATTCACCTTCTGTATGGGTTGTAAATACTGCCACCAGATCTGATTCCACTGCTGGTGACAAGGAACTCACTGACACTACACAAATATTGTGCTATATCCCACCTTAATTGCCAGGAACTGCATCCTGGGTATCAGTTTGGTTGAAGCACTAGAGCCCTCTGGCTGAGAATTCTAAATGCCCTTCCCTACACTGCCAGTCCCAGGATTCCGTGGGATGTTGCCGTGGCAGATAAAGTGGAATACAGCACTAAAATTGTGCTGTGTCAATGTGTTTATTCTCTGTTCAGCAACACAGCAACATGGGCATGTTCGTTTATTCACAATTTAGACAATTAACCTAGCAAATACATACAAATGGGCAAAGCGTGTGTGTGTGTGTGTGTGTGTGTGCGCGCACATGTATGGGTGTGAGGGGGAGGGGGAGAGAGTGAGCTAGCAGCTTGATGCCCTTTATATGCTTGGGCCAATGATTCCCATTAGCCACAGCAAGCAGAGGCAGTGGTCAGAGAGCATATTAATTAGGCTCCTGAATATCTGGAGGGTACCAGATTGCTGACTCCTAACCTAGATAGTCTACTATAGTTTCTTGTTGTGGATCTGATTATAGTATTTCAAAATATAAATGTGTCTATGATATGGGTGTGCAACTTGGGGTCTTCTACATGTTTTTAGACTGTAGCTCCCAGCAGCCTTGGTCATCATAGCTAATGCTGAGAGAAGATAGGAGTTGTAGTCCAGCAACACATGGAGGGCCACAAGTTGCCTGTTCCTGGTACAAAAGAGTCAGTAAAGTGAGTTCTATCTTCTGAGAACAGTTTAAGGTTCACATTTTTAAAAATTTTAATTTTGAGATGCCTCTTAAGATCTAAACACCCTAAAAGCACCAGATTCCATCGGATCTTGGAAGCTAAGCCTGGTCAACCCTGGTTAGTAATTGGATGAGAGACCACCAATGAATTCCAGGTGCTGTATTTCAGAGGAAGGAGCTGGCAAAACAACTTCTGAGTGTTCTGTGCTGAAGAAAAGCCTGTGAAATTCATGAGGTCACCATTAGTCAATAGACAACTTAGAGGCACATACACACATACTGGAGCATTATGTTCCTCAAAACTCTTCTTAAAGCTACAGTTTCCTTTATTTAACTTTTTGACACTTATTTTGTCAGTATTGGTCTGCTTTTGGAATCTGGTGATCCCATTAAAAAGCGTGGCTGAAAATGTAGGTATGATTTAATTGCAAAATTATTTCAGTTTAAAGAAAAATATGTTTTATTGGTATTGCATTCCAAAAACGTAGTTTGAATGTAAGAACTAATGAGTACATTGGATCCCACATTGTAGACTATGTTGTTGTATGACTTTGTGTGACTTATGGTAACCCTTGGGTGAAACTCTTGTGGGGTTTTCTTGACAAGATTTGTTGTGGGGGTTGCCTTCCCCTTCCTTTGAGGCTGTGACTTGCTCAGCATCATCCAGTGGGTTTCTATGATGAGCAGGGATTTGGATC
This sequence comes from Iguana delicatissima, assembly GCA_948472985.1. Taxonomy (NCBI): domain Eukaryota; kingdom Metazoa; phylum Chordata; class Lepidosauria; order Squamata; family Iguanidae; genus Iguana; species Iguana delicatissima. Next base: position 72,662 of record CAOKZL010002153.1, read on the forward strand.
CTGTTCTCCAGAGTCATAGTCCAATGCTCAAACCACTATACCGTGCTGGCTCTCATGCTGTGGACTTTTTTTCTCAAAACAAAAGACATGTACAGAGAGCAGGAGGTAGCTACATGGTTTGTTAGGGGCAGAAGCCTGGGAGAAAGAAATATCTTACAGTTAAGAGATAACATATGGGGAAGCTCTGAGGGAGAAAACAGACAAGAAAGAGCTAAAACTGGGCTTGCAGTAGATAAAGAGAGTCTGATAGAACTGTGGTAGTTGTTTTCAAATAATATCTATTTGTAGATATCATTGTTGCTTGTTTGCAGCATGAGAGGGATGAAGCCAACTGGAAACAGGATAAACTACTGAAATGTGACATTTCCAAATGGAGTTTAGAGTGCTTTTTAATGATTGGAAATAGAGTTAAAGAAGAATAGATTGCTGCTGCTACTGCTGCTGATAATAACTGCAAAAATCAGAAAATAAAACTTCCAGTAACTTTGAATTGGTATAAAATAAAAACATGGAAGTTTTATGATACAGGGAAAATGCTATGTCATTTCCCACCCTGGGTTACCAGAATGTATTATGGTCAACTTAAGCTTTTCTTTTCCATTCATTTCAATGCAGGCATTATTCTGATGTGCAGCTGGGCACATTTTGTACTGTAGCAAAATAAAAATGTAGGAAATAGAGGTTTTAAAATTGTGCATTTAGCAGTGTGCGTTTTAATCAGGTACAAGATCATTTCCTAAAATAAGTATGTGAGAAAAAGATAAAGAATGCATGCATTGTTAGCTACATCCAAGCACTTTGTTTGCACCATGACTGTAGTGAGGATGGCATCTGGAAAGTACTGTTATTTTTTATCACCAGAGTTTGTAATAACTTTCACCATGACATATGTTTTGTCAATTAGAGTTTTGCCCACAGTGCCATCGTCTCTCACGGATGGTGCCAATGTCAGTGTCTTGGTGAGGCTCTGTCTGTCACTTTCCGTGATGTTTTCTGTGGCTGCACAAAACAACAATTGGTGCTGTGTGCCTCAGGAAGAAGAGTCTCTTTTGTACCAGCCCTGTAGTTTTTTGTGCACTACAAAGAAAGATAAGCATAAATTCTGTTTTAGTGGAGTAAATTAGATATCTGATAGCGTAGAAAATTAAACATTTTTTTTAAAAACTGAAGTCAGTTGAACTTGTTGTTTAGCACAGGAGCTATAAATTGGTTCAGGGTTGCTCATATTTGTTCACAAGTGTGTCAAATAGCTGCTGGATCCTTTGTAATGCCACCACTGTGAAAGAATTAAATACCACATCAGGATTAGGCCAAGGGTAAAAATCTGCCCCCAGGTACAAGAGCGAGGATAGGTGTATGTAACCAAGGTACTCTGATCAGCATAGTCCTTATATTTAGTGAGCCCCGCATAGCATCCATCTTACTAATGCAGTTCTGAGTTTGGTCGGAGAGCCCTTTCTCAATCCCAGATTCTTGTCTTTACTCATGTGCTTGGAAGAAGATTGTTTTTTTACCTTGAAGCTAATCCTGATGATGCTATCTACAGGGAGCATGCTATCTAACCTTCTGGCTGTTTCATTGTAGAAGTATACAGAGCTGAAGTTCTACCACATTAGCTGCAACCACATGGGCAGAGCTGCAGACAGTTTGGACAAACCTGCAGATTCCCAGTTAAAGCTGCAAGCTAATATGCTTCCAGTGCTGTGTGCTGTGGTTTCCTCACAGACTCAGTTCAGGCATTATGCCAAACCAAGGTAAAGAGTAGACTTGGATCTACTCTGACTTGGATGCTATAATTGATACAGATCCAGTGAGTGTAATTCTGGCCCCTGTTTGTCCAGTGACAAGAGATACTTTTCAGTTTGTGCAGCCTGAGGATGTGGATAGGATTCTTGGAGACATGAGAGCTACCACATGTTTTCCAGACTCTTACCCTTCTTGGCTTATTAATAAGGCTAGAGGGGGAGTGGGTAATGCCTTGTTAAAACAAGGTGGAGTTCCAGCTTGCCTGAAGGAGTCTGTTATAAAACCATTACTCAAAAAAGCCCCACCATTTCCCACCATTCTGGATAATTAGCAGCAAGTTGCTAACATTCAATTCAGTTTTTAGGCAAGGTTCTAGAGCATGTGGCCTCTCAGCTCCAGGGATTTCTGGGTGAAACAGATTTTCTAGACCCATTTCAATCTCTGGGACAGAGACTGATTTGGTCACTTTAGTGGATGACCCATGCCAGGAGCTAGACATGGGAGTGTGTCCCTGTTCGTTACACTGGACCTCTTGATGACTTTTGACACCATTGATCATGGTATCTTTCTCGGTCACCTTGCTGGGTTGGGACATGGGGGCAGTGTTTCACAGTGATTTTGTTCCTTCCTGGAAGGGTGAATGCAGAAGATGTTGCTGGGGAACTCCCATTCAGCCCCTTGGCTGTTGCCCTGTATAGTCCCCCAAGGTTCAGTTCTGTCTCCATACTATTCAACATATACCTGAAACCACTGGGAGAGTTTTTGGGGTTTGGTACGATTCGTATGCAGATGACACCCAACTTTATCACTCCTTTCCACCATAAGACAAGGAGGCTTTTTGGTCTTAAGGGAGTGTCTGTCATTGTACTGGATGAAGGTGACCAAATTGGCACTTAATCAAGACAAGACAAGTTCCTACTCAGTCAAAAGTTAGATCAAGGAATAGGGCAGCCTGTGCTGGATGGAGTTACGCTTTCTCTGAAGATACTGTTCACAGCTTAGGTATGCTCCTGGATTGAGTTCTGAGCCTGTAAGCCCAGGTTTCAGTGGTGGCTAGGAGTGCATTTGCACAGTTAAATCCTCTGTACCAGCTGTGCCCGTTCCTTGAGACGTCACATCTGGCCAAGGTGACACATACCTTAGTTACATCCCAATTGGATTACTGTAGAGTGCTCTGTGCAGGGCTGACTTTGAAGAGTGTTTAGACATTTCAGCTAGCCAAAAGAGCTATATCCAGATTGTTAACTGGAGATGGCTACAGGGAGCATGCAGCTCTCTTGTTGCAACAATTCTATTGGCTGCCTGTCCATTTTTGGGCACAATTCATAGTGCTAGTTTTGATCTTTAAAGTCCTACGTGGCTTAGGTCTGGTTTATTTGAAGAAACACATTCTCCTTATGGACCAGCCCATCCTTTGAGATCCTGATAGGTGCATCTGGCAGGAACACAAGAGAGGGCCTTCTCAGTGGCTGCCCCAGGCCCTGGAATTGCCATTCTAGAGAAGTTAGACTGGCACCTCCCTACTTTCTTTACACAGACAAGTAAAGACTTTTCTATTCTGACAGGCATTTGATGAATGACTATCTGAGACCTGTCAATGTGCTGGATATTACTGGATTGTTGTGTGTCAATGTCAGTGGCCTGGATTGTTGTGCTGGTGTGTGTATTTGTTTAATGACGTATATTTTAATTTGGTTTTAGTGTTTTTGATTGTTTAATCTTGTTTTAATTTCTGTTATCTTGTGCGTTTTTAATGATGTCTTCGTAATTGTTGTAAGGCACTTTGAGTCTCAGTCAGGGAAGAAGGTGAGATAGAAAATAACAACAACAAAAATAATAATAATCATAATTTGTGAGAACTTTGAGAACCTATGATGAATATGCATATATATAGTTGTGAATGAGACTAAGAGGTGCATATTGAACTGCAATTAAGTTTTACATAAATTGTCTAGGTAGTAATCCCTGGAATCTCTGCCTTGAACTGTACAGAAGGTACAGTTAATAGTTCCAAATGGCAACTAAGCAGTACACGCTTCTCTTAACCATTTAGAGCACTGGTTCCCAAATCTTGGTTCTCCAGGTATTTGTACTTCAACTCCCAGAAGCCTTAGCTGTCTTGGGCAACAGTCAGGAATTCTGGGAATAAATCCAAAATGTCAAGAAGGCCAAAGTTTGGGAACCATTGATTTAGAGTATGTTTCAGTGCGGACTCTGCAAAAGGAAATGTTTCCTTTGATGTTAAACATTCTAATGCTGCAACTCTAAGCATGTTTACTCAAAAGTTAGCTCTACTTTATTCAAAAGGATTTACTCCCAGTTGAGGTTGCTTTACCAACATAGAAAAAAAGAAAATATGGATACTCGAGATCATTAACAAATGTTGTAAGTACTATAGCATTATTTTCACTGCATGATCTATGCTTTTCAGTTGGAACCATTTTATATAACATGCTTTGTAGAATTCTTGACTTTTTAAAAAACAAGAGATTGGCTAAGTGGATATAATCAAGTTGTAAGAAGTGACCCATAAACTAAATCCTGTGGCTGAATACAAACAGACACTGTTCAAGAAAAGAAGGTTCGTTTGCAGTAACAAAACTCTGATTTTCATCAAATAATGGTATTTTATGTAAGCTCCAGATTAATTTCTATGGCTACAAATGGATATAAATCTCTACCTTTTAAAAACAATCATGTTTGCTCACAAAAAAATGGTCTCCTTGTAAGAAAATTTAACAATAGGAACAAGAATAACAATAATCATGGTGATTTTTTTATTTCTTACCCGCCTCTCCCCATGGCTCAAGGCAGGTACATCATAAAATACAGCTAGAAAAAACATAAAACCATTTAAAATATATTATTTCAAAATACATAGTTAAAAATTGACTGGGTATGCCTGCTGGAGGAGGTATATCTTTACAACTTTTTAAAATTCAGACAGCATGTTTTGCTGTTGAATGTCTTCTGGTAAGTCATTCCACAGTCTAAGGGCAGCCAATTGAAAGGTCCAGTCTGGGTGACTGTTACCGGTCTAGCCCTGACTGGTTTAGGTAAATAGGCACCCAGAGAAGCTGAGTGTAGGGGCAGATGGTATGGGAGGAGGTGATCCTGTAGATAAATTGGATCCAAACCATGTGGGGCTTTAAAGGTACAAACACTTTGTACTTTGCCCAGAAACTAATTGGCAGCCAGTGGAATGATTTTAATATCGGTGTGATATGCTGTCTCCTTAATGTACCTATAACCAATCAGGCTTCCATATTTTGGACAAGATGGAGTTTCCAAACTTGGTACAAATGTAGCCCAGTCTATAGTGCATTGCAGAAGTCCCATCTTGAGGTTACCAGTGCATGTACTACCATCTTTAGATCTTCCAGTTCTAGGGAAGGGTGCAGTTGGTGTATCAGCTCAAACTGATAATGAGCACTCCTGACCGTTTCATATATATGGAGCTGACATTTGGAGGTGCTGCAAACACAGTCTTTCAGGGTGTGTGTGACCCCATCCATAACTGGTTGACATACCTCCAACCCCAGATTAGGACCCTTAATAATAAGTACGTCTATCTTGTCTGGATTCAGTTTCAACTTGTTTTTCTTCATCCAGCCTGTTACCTCCTCCAAGCATTCGTTTAGAGGAGACATACTATCCTTAGCTAATACTATTTTTGAAGGCATGTAGAAATGTATGGTTTCATGTTGGTGTTAAAGAGTATTGGGGATAGAATAGTACCTTGTGGTATGCCATGTAACTGTGATAACTGAAGCCCCTGTCAGAGCTGCTGATAACAAGCAGCAGCTGTTGGTCCCTGTTGCTCAGGGTGGAGATGATGAGCAGCAGCTGTTGGTCCCTGTGGCTCTGGCTGAAGATGAGTCCTGCAGCTCAAGAGCTCCCCCTGCTGCCATGGACCAAGCAGGTGCGGACATCCCTCTGCCTGCTCCTTTAGAGCAACAGAGATCCAATTCTGTGCCTGCTCCTGGGATCCAATTCTGAAGAGCCTGGTTTAATAAGCCCCCAATCAAGGTGGAAACTCAAGAGGGCTGTGCAAAGGGAGGCTTTCTTAGCTAAGTTTTAGAAGCGGTGACCGGACACACCTGTGCCTGGGGCTATATAACTGCCTGCCTGGAAGCTTCCCTTTGCTTGTGGCAAACTTACTACAAGCCCTCCTCTTGCCTGTACCTTGTTCTCAGCACCTGGTTCCTGATACCTTGAATTGATCTCTGGACTCTTGACCCTTGGCTTTGGAACTCTGACTATGGCTTTGCTTGGTGCTCTGGTAAATGAACTTCCTTGAGTAAGTGTTTGCTTGTCTCCTCCCGGCTGGACTTACTGGCTGTCCCACTCTCTTCTCTGGGCTGGCTCGCCGCCCAGGTCTCTGACCTTGACAGTCACAGCTTCTTTTTGGAGGCACATCTGTCCACCAGCACCACCATTTGGAACCTGCCTAAGAGGTAAGACTGGAACCACTGTGACACAGTGCCTCCAATTCCATTCCCCGCTCCCAGTCCTGCCTGGTTTTCCAGAAGGGTACTATGGTCAATGCTATTAAATGCCGCTGAGAGGTCTAAAAGCACCAATAGGGACATATTCCCCCTTGCCTGTCGATGCTAAGATGGCGATCATCCACTAAGGCAGCCATAGCAGTGTCAACTCCATATCCTGCTCTGAAATCAGTTTGGAAAGGGCCAGAGAAGTGTCTGTCATTCAAGACCACCTGGAGTTGAAAGTCAATTGCTTTCTTGATCATCCTGCCCAAAAAGGAAGATCAGATATACCGATCTATACTTATTGTTGTCCAGGGATCCAGGGAAGACTTTTTCAAAAGTGGTCTATCTGCTGCCTCTTTTAAACAGGATGGAAAGTTTGCGTTCCTGAGAGGTGCATAAATAATATGTTGTGTTTGATGTCTAATTGCATCTCCTCCCTGGATGACCAGCCAAGATGGACAAGGATCAAGAAAAAAGCTGTCTTCCTTACTTGCCCCAGCAGCTTGTCCCCATCAGTAGTACTCACCAGTTGAAACTGATATGATCTCACTCACAGAGTTGCTGGACACCTCAGTATTGACTTCTACTCTAACAGTGGCATCTAAGTTGGCTCTTATGAGAGATTTTGTCTTGGAAATGATCATTAAAGACATCACAACAAGCTACTGAAGGCTCTAAGATTGGGTTCGGAGAGGGGAGGGTTCCTGGTTAGACATATCACCACACTGAATAGCTTAGCTGGATATGAATTCGCAGATGCGATATGTGCAGAGAAGAAAGTTTTCTTCGCTGCACATATTGCCACCCTGTAGGAACAAAGATGTTCTCTATACCATATTTCATCACATAGAAGTCAGTTTTTTTCACCATCTGTCCTCTGGTCATCATCCTTCTCACTTGAGCTCCCAGAGGGTTTCTGTTTACCAAAGAATCTGTTTACTAACAGGTTGGGGAGGACTTTGGAAGCAATCGTGTTAATATCTCCGATTAGATTTTGATTCCATTTATTAACAAGAGCTTCAGCAGGATTGTCAGGGTCACCAGCCCTAAAACCTCTTAAGGCAGTGGTTCTCAACCTGTGGGTCCCCAGATGTTCATGGACTTCAGCTCCCAGGAGCCCCAGCCACTATGGTCAATGCTCAGGGCTTCTGGGAGCTGAAGTCCACAAACATCTGGGGACCCACAGGTTGAGAACCACTGTCTTAAGGCCTCCTGGAATCTCAAATGATCCATTAACCTTCAAGAGTGGACCCCTACAGGGGCAGGGTGTAGCTGTGATGCTAGCCCTGACCAGAAAATCATCTGTCCATGACGACTCCAAGGTATTAGTCAGTTCTGCAGATTCATATGTTATGAGCTGAGAACTACATCAAGGGTACGCCCTGCTTGAATGTGTAGGTCATGAAACCAATTGGGATAAGCCTGTGTTTGTAATGGATAGCATGAACTCCTGAGCTGCACTTGACAAAGTGGCTTCCAGTGATATGCTGAAGTTGCCCAGAAGGAAAAGTCTAGAAAACTCCAACAGCAGTCCTGAGACCAGTTCCATGAGCTCAGCCGGGGAGTCTGTTACTCCGGAAGGATGGTACGCTAATAGAATCCCCAGTCTATCGCTGGTTTTGAGACTCGGCTGTACTTACTCGATGTGGCTTAGGTCCTTAATAGGTATTCTGGTCAGATTAAGATGGTCTTTATAGATCACAGCTACCCCACCTCCCTGCTCATGTTTCCTCACCTGCTGGCTAACACAGTATCGTGCTGGGAGAGCCTGAGCCCATGTCGGACCCCTATCATCTCCCAGCCAAGTTTCTATGAAGTATGCCAGGTTTAAATACTTGTTCCTTTTAACTAGTTCAGCTATGATTCCAAAGGCATCTTAATAATGTTAAAAAATACTTTCAAACAAAATTATATGAATTACATGTTAAAAATACTAAGGTGGGATTCATAGTTTTAAGCAGTAAAGCAGGGAAATTGATGTCTGTTACAGCAGACCAAGAATTTTAATTAGGCTTTCTTATACTGATAGGAAGAGAACTCATTTGAAAGTTGTGCTGGAAGAGATTTCTGTAGATACTAGTAGATTCTAGAGAAAATCGAGCCTGAACTTTCCCTGAAATCCATAATAACCAAAGCTGAGACTATCATACTTTGGCCATATCATGAGAAGACATGACTAATTAGAAAATAAGAAAAAAGAATGTGTGTATGTGTAGAAGGTGATATAGAGTATAAAAGGCAATGATGCTTGTTAATTGGGGTTAGAGTATAAAAAGGTAATTATGCATGGTATAGTTGGAGGCAGTAGGAAAGAGGAACCAGATTGTTGTTCTTGTTTCTGGTTTAAGGCAACCGTAAGGTGAATCCGCCGTGGGATTTTCTGGGGCTATATAAACAGCACAATTCTTTTAACCCCCTTGAAACTGTGTTTCTGCCACTCCCTTTCCTTTCCTTGCAAAGAAGGAAAAAGAGCGATAATTTTGGTCTAAAACTCTAAAAGTACTGTCAGATGTCAAAATATTCTTATGTACATTTGTCATGCATTTTAAGGTATGAGACAGGTGTAGAGGTGAGCTTGGTGTGAGTTAGGGATAGATAAGCTGCTGCACTCTAGAGGATTTGGGCTGCTCTTCTCCAAACCCTTGACTATTAGCTTTGCTGGCTGGGCATTGTGGAGTTTGGAGTCCAAAGCATCTGGAATAAACCAGGTTTGCTATCCTGCAGGTATAAGATAGGATATGTGCAGGTGCCACTGTGTGAATCTGTGTGTTTTTTCAAAGAGAACCTATTGGGTGGAGAGCTTCTACATTGATGGATTCATGTGTCCCACTTCCCATAGTCAATGAAATTATTCTGACATACTTTCTGCTTAGCTGGGAATAGCATTGCTGAATGAGTCTTGTTATTAAGAAGAGTTTTTAGTTTAATTACTGCCCTATATGCTGAATACATTGCTGCTATTACTGAATACATTGCTGCTATTACTCAGGTATTCTCTGCACCATTGTACTCCAGGGAAAACAAGAGAACAGTTCTTCAGTGGCTATAAAATCCTAGTCAAACAAGTGTTTGCCATTTGAACTAATTGGAGATAACTTGAAATTGGAGAATACCTAGAGAGAAGTCTTGGTAGTAAAACCATTTCCAAATGTGCATCCTTGTGGCACCATTTACAGATGAAAAAGATAACATTTCAACAGGATTGGTTTTAAGAGGTACAGAAATTTGCCATAATAGACAATACCTCTGTGACAGACAAATCCAAAATGTACATCATCTCTTGTGTGCACTCTAGTTCGGACTGAGCATGCTCAGTGGATATAGAATGCTGGCTGTTGAGGATGGGGAGAGAAACCTGGAGGACAGGGGGAAGTAAATGGAGATTCCAGGAAGAAAACATAGCAGATTGGTTAGAACACTAAAGAGGCTTGTTTCACAAATCAGCATTTTGTTGATGTTCCTATTTATCTACAATAATATACTGTGTTTGCTGGTGTATAAGATGTACCTGTATATAAGATGCACCCCATTTATACATTGGCAAATACTGTTTGCCGGCGTATAAGACACACCAGCATATAAGACACACCTCATTTTCAAACAGTATTTTTTAGGGGAAAAAGTGAGTCTTATACGCCAACAAATACACTATATGTTTCCATGTGAGTGGGTGAGTAAAAGAAGTTATGGATTTTTTTACAACCATGCCTATTTTTGTGTAATTTATTTTGTGCATATATCTTATAATTTGTTATGTACATCTTATATTACAATGATTTTGCAGAGGTAAAATATCAACATCTTTAGAGTTTTGGTACTTTTACCAAATCTTGCATATGGAGTAATATATTCATATTGAGAAGTGCTGAAAAACTGTAGGTCTACCCCAATATTAAGTTTATTTATGGTATAACACAGTGTGTATTGCAGAATTGATGTTCTGGTAGATCTTGGTTTAAGATTTTACATAATATATCTCATAAAGAACTCTTGCAGCCAAATTCAATGCAGAGTAAAGCTATTTCTAAACATTTTGACATGCATGAGTTTAAGCATGCCTTCAATTGGTTTAAGTTTATCTGCAACCTGTCCTGTGCATATCTGTTTGGTAATAAGCCCATTAAACATGTTTGCACTTACTTCTAAGTGAATATTGGTATCTTCATTTTGTAAACTCTGATTTTTGTCAAGACTATATTCATGAGAAGTTTTTGAAGTTGACTGCTGTAGTCCTGCTGCATATAATTCTGCCTTATTTCAATTAGCATTTGTACCTATGTAAAGGTATGGACAACTTTCTTACTCATAACTGGCCTTCTTTGAGTGGTCACCTGTGCCCACACACAATTGGTTCTTCATGCCTGCACAGAAACCCTGTTGGAAAATTCTAGAGCTGAGTAGCTTGGCAGGAACTCCGCCCCTCCCATATACCAGGCATATCTAAGTTACCATTTCTTCCGTTTCGAAGTCTGTCAAATAAGAGGGACCTAAAAAAGGGGAGGTAGGGCAGGATTGCGTGAGGGCACAGATGACCACTCGAAGAACTACAGTTACAGGTAAGCAACTGTTCTTCTTTTCATGGGCTCTGTGCCTTACACAATGGGTGATTAAAAAGTTAAAAATTGAAAAATCTCCAGGATGGAGAATCAGGTCCTAGAAGATGGAGGAAAAGGCAGCATGACCAAAACGGGCATCTTTCCTGGCTCTGCAGTCACACCTGTAGTGGTGAATGACGGTAGATGGTTGAGACCATATTACTGCTCTGTAGAATTCTGGAAGCTTGATCCCATGAAGCAGCTCTGCAGAGGATGAGATAACCCTTGTGGAATGAGCATGAAGAGACAGTGGCACTGGCTTGCATATGAGTTCATAGGCAATCTGGATTATCTCCACAATCCACTTTGAGAAATGATGTGCCAAAACTTTCTGTCCCTTACATTTGACACCAGAACTTATGAAAAGATTGATGAAATGAGGCAGTATGATGGATGTAGTATGCAAGTGCCTGGTGAGCATTGAGAGAATGCAGAGAGCATTCTAATTCAGAAGATGGCTCAGAGTGGGAGGTAAGTAGAACGATATCCTGACACAAATGAAACTGGGAAGCAATTTTGAATAAGAAGGTATCATCAAGATATAACACTACCTTGTTCTGATGAAAAACAAGAAAAGGTTCACCACAGCGGAGAGCAGTTAACCTCTGTTGGACAGAAGTTATAGTCAGAAGGTTGTCTCCAGGGTCAGTAAACATTCATCAACCATTGCCAACTGTTCAAAGGTATGCCACATCACTGAGAGAGCACCAGTGACAGCAACCAAGGTGTAACAGGTGATGACACAGAAGGATAAAGTTGTTGTAGCCCTTTAAGGAACCTCTTGGTTACAAGGTTGCAGAAGAAAGTTTGTGAGGAAGAGACCGTAGGCTGTTGTGGAAAGGTATGCTTTAATTGTAGAAAAGGCAAGGCCTTGCCCTTTAAAAGAAAAGAAGAAGTGTAGAACTGTTGTCAGTGACAAGGGTAGGAAGGCTTGGACCTGGAAGCAGTAAATGAACAGAAATGTCTCCATTTGTAAAGATGAGATCTCTTAGTAAAATCCTTCCTGGAGGCTGCAGAACAGCTTGAAGCCTTGGCAGATCTAGTGCTCCATGCTGTTAACTGGAGGAGAGGAAGGTCCAGGTGGAGTACTCAGCCACTGAAGTGCAAGAGGAGATCAGGAGACTGAGGCAGTTGAAACCAGTGATCCCTGGACGTTGCAAGAAGAGGACCAAACCAATGTTGTCTTGGCTAGAAAGGAGCAATAAGACTCCTGTTGGTCTTGTCCATAACTAGTTTGGCTGTAGCCTTCCCAAGCAGGGGAAAAGGTGAGAAGAGGTAGTGGAGGCCGTGTGTTCACTGGAACTGGAATGCATTTCCCAGGGCTCTCCTGGGCTTGGAGCAATAAAATCAGCACTTTCTGTTGGTTCATGTCATGAACAGTTCTGTGACTGGAGAACTCCAACAAGACACTATGAGGTGAAAAACATGATCAGAAGGAGTCCACTCATCATGAAGGATGCTGCTGTGGCTCAGGACACCTTCCAAGACATTGTCTGAGCCTGCTAGATGTATGATGATGGGGTGGATGTAGTGAGGGATATACGACATTGAGTGGCTAGATACATCAGTGTTGTGGAATGAGTCTCTCCTTGGCGATTGATATAACGGATTGCTGTTGTGTTGTGTGAAATTATTTGGACAACCTTTCAGCTGTGCAGTCTCTTGAGGGAGCAAAGGGTCTTGAAAATCACAAGATGCTCCAGAGCATTGATGTGGAGCTTGGTTCCCTGGGGCAACCAGCAACCTTGTATTGTCACTGTTCCACAGTATGCTTCCCAGCTGGTGAGAGAGGTGTCAGTTGTTACTGTTACTGATGGTCTTGAGATGGTGGTGAATGGCATCCCCAACAAGGGATTGTGGCTGGACATCCATCAGAGCAGGGTGGTTTTCACTCCACGAAATGATGGACCTCATGTGCTGGTTATCTGTGAGGATACTGAAGTACCAGAGGAACTATTACTGAAGTGGGCAAAAACAGAGATGAGACAGATAAATCACGAACATGGTCGTAGCTATAAGGCCCAGGAGGCATTGAATCCTGAGAACTGAGGAAGGAGACCTCTCAAGAATGTCAAACACTACAGTGCAGAAGGTTTCCACCTTCTGTACTGGAAGCAAAGCTCTCACTGTGGCTGAATCTAGACTAGCCCCTATGAAGTCCATTGTCCAAGAAGATTCTAGTTGGGAATTTTTGGGATTTATATTGAGTCTCAGATCCTGTAACAAAGACAGGGTGAAGTGAATGTCATGATAACAGTTTTGTTTTGCAGGACACCACCAGTAGTCAGTGGTGCAAATGGGGTGGACCACGACCCCTTTGTTCCTCAGATGAGAAATCACGATCACCATGCACATTGTGAACACTCTGGGTGACGTGAATAGACCAAAGAAGAGGGCTCTATATTTGTAAAGATCGTCCCTGACAGCGAAGTGAAGGTGTTTCTTGTGCTGCGGGCATGTCAAATGTGAAAATGCATCCCAGAGGCCCGTCAAGGCAAGTATTTTCAGAAGAATGGAAGAACAGCAGTCAGCATCACCATCTTGAACTTGCGAGGATGTATGCAATGGTTGATTTGGCGCAGATCCAAAATGGATCGAAGGCCACCATCTCTCTTGGGAATGGTTAAGTAACAGGAGAAGAAGTCTTGCAATGAGGAGGTAATTTCTCCACAGTGCCCTTGTGCAGAAGGGTGGATATTTCCTCTAGAACAGGGTCTGGTGATTTAGACCAAAAAATGCCAAGTGGGCGAGTACTTAAGAACTCTAGGGCATAACCCAGATGGATGATAGTAAGGACCCAGGCATCTATGATGATCTTCTGCCAGGAGGAATAATGGTGGGAAAGATCAGAAGCCCTCGATGGAATTAGGCTGGCAAGGTGGAAAGATGGAAGTGGTGGTAACCTGTGGAAGGAGTCAAAACTGGGACTTCAGAGCCCAAGATGATTTCTTAGATGTAGACTGGCACTGTTTGTAAGATGGGCAAGTATAAGAGGACTGAAGTGAAGAGGTCCTGGATTGGCACTGGGAATGATAAGAAGAAGAGGGCAGCTCCAAGAAGGCCTGTAGGGGTGAGCTTGTGTGGTTGTTGCTGCACAAATCCCATCTTCTTTGCCATTAGTCTGGTTTTGGTGAGGTATTCCATTGAGTTGTTAGTGGTGGCATGGAAGAGGCCCCGGCCATTGAAAGGAAGGTCTTCGATCATTTTCCTTGTGTCCTCCAAAAGGCCAGGAGACTGAACATTCTCAAGGCCACTGCATCAGCCATAACTCTGGCTGTGCATTCCACTGAGTGGCAGGTTGACTGCACTGTCAGAGTCTATGCTTCCTGATAATACTGCAATGCCATGGCTTTATGTTCATCTGGGCACTGTGGTATCAGGGACAAAATTTTATCCCATAGGAAGTGCTGATAGGCTGCCATGTAGGCCTGGGTGTCAGATGCATAGGCACTAAGGGTGGCCGCAGACTAGAATTGCAGCCAGTTATCTACCCTCTTTGTCAGGTGGAATTGAATGCACCTTCTTTCTTCCATTTGTGACTCTTCGATGACTGTCTGATTGAGAGTAGAGTGGGTGGAAAGATACAATATGTTCTAGTGCTGTATCTTATAAAGTTGCTCCATGCAGTGTGGGGTAGGAGGTACCGAAGCTGGCTGCGTCCAGGCCTATCTGATGACCTTCTGAAGGGCCAGGAGAAACGTTATGGTGACAAGAGTTGGAGTTTGGAGTTATCTACTATCTGGAAAACTGGGTCTGAGACAAGCACAGGAGGTGCTGTGATGTAAAGTCTGACTGCCTTTGCTGTCCTGAGAATGATATCACTGAACTGCTTGACATCCCCAGGTGCAGCCTCAGGAGTACAGTCATCCACAGCAACTAGTAGGGAAGAAGTAGACAGAGGAGATGAGTCTGGTGAAGAAGAGTCATAATCCTCAGAGGATAACCCTGACCTCATATCTACCTGCTCAGAAACCAGAGGCGCATCTGAAAAATGTGAAACAGGAGTAGAGGAGACTGTTACAGTAGCTATGGAGGCAGATGTGGTGATCAGTACAAATGTTGGGACCATAGAAGGAGGAGGCCTCCAATACCATGGCTGTTGTAATAAGGTAGTGGAGATAGGGCATGGGACGAGGAAGGCACAGGATGGTCCCCATGGAGAAGAGAGGATAATGTAGGAGGAGCTGGTGGAGGAGACTGAGGTGCAGGTGGTGACCACAATGCTGAAGGGGACTGAGGGACTTCTGGTCATGACTGAGGTTGAGGTGTCTGGGCCTGAACCCAAGGTGACCAAGATGAAGATTGGGACCATGATCAGAAGCAAGACTGGTACTGGGAAATGAAATGCTGGGGAGACCAATATTGGACCTCTCAAAGGTACTGATGCCAGCATGATGGTGAGTAAGAATAATAGGACCTGACTGGCTCCCTCCACACATGTGCTTTGTGGTACCTGTCCAGGTAAGACACCGTGAAGGGCAAGTCCTTGTGAAGGATGAAGTCTCAGTACTGATGACGTGAATAGGACCAGTCCCAATGAACCAGCAGTTGATCCCAACTGTGCTGGAGCAGACAAAGCCTTTCCCTCAAAACAGGAAACCAGTCCTGAGCTTCTCAGTATTGATAGCCTGGAGCAGGAGGTGCCAGTGGCAAATTGTGAACATGCTCTTCCAGAGAGTCTGATGGAGAGTGAGGCCCTGTGTACTCAGTTTCTACCTCAACTATAGGCACCCAAGGAGGTGGAGTCAGTACTGTCACCATAGCAGGAGCAGTGACCAAAGGTACCAGAGTAGAAACAACGGCTTGAGTACCAAGATTGCAGTCGGAGCATATGAAGCATCTTGATGTTTCACCTTCTTCTTCCTCTTCTCAGTGTGGAAGGGTTCTCCACAACATGACTCGTCTTTGACATCTTGTCATTTTGAGCAGGGGCAGGAGTTGGACTTTGACAGCTGGTTCAGTAGTTGGTTGAGGGCTTCCCAACAGATGGCCATCAGATTATGTTTTAAAACCTCCAAAGAAGAAGACTTTGCCATGCTCTTGAGGCAGCATACTACTTGCAAACTGCTCTTACCGTCAGGAAGCTCTTCCTAACACTTTTTTGGAATCTCTTTTCTTGAAGTTTGAAGCCATTACTCCATGTCCTGATCTCTGGAGCAGCAGAAAACAGTCTTCCTCCAGTCTTCATATCACATCCCTTCAAGTGTTTAAACCATGCTATCATGTCACCTCTTAACCATCTCTTTTTCCAGGCTAAACATACCTAGGTCTTTAAGTCACTCTTCATAGGTCATGGTCTCCAAACTTTCTACTATGTTGAACACCCTCCTCTGAACATGCTCCAGCTTGTCAATATCCTTCCTGAACTGTGGTGCTCAGAACTGGACACAGTATTTCAGGTGGGGTTTGATCAAAGCAGAACAAAGTGGTAATGTCACTTCCCTTGACCTAGACACTATACCCCTATTGATGCAGCGAAGAATTGCATTGGCTTTTTAAGCTGCTGTATCATCACACTGCTCACTTATGTTCAGCTTGTGGTCTGCTAAGAAGACCACCGCTATAAAGTACTGACTCTGTCTGCTTTGGACTTCCTAGGATTTTTTTTTAATACAGGGTCTTATTTCAGTTTAATATGCATAGAATTCATGTTCAGTGAACTTTTTGAAATGCATTTTGAAGATACGAAAATATGTTTAACAAGAGCTTGGATTAAATACTGCTTCTGCATAAAAGTCTCTGCTCTCTCCCCGTCCCCCAATCTTCAGGCCTCTGTTATGCCTGGAAAGCTATGCTGGGGTTCTTCAGATCTCCAGAACAAGTTTTCAAGGAGAGAAAAATCAATTATTCCTCAAGTGCATGAACAAAATGTCTTCCACTTGTACATTGGGGTTTTTGGATTCTAACCATAATGTTAAATATTTAACAGCAGTACCAAATATCATCAAATGCCCCCCCCCAAAGTGCAATGATTCTCCGTAATCTATACTATGGGTCATTGTAGCACTTGTCCTTTGTTCTTTTCTTCTAAATCTTATGAAAAGATAAAGAATGTTATTTAGTAAAGTCTTTTAAGGAATATTTGAGTTGGGCAAAATGTTCTAGGTTGTGTTTTGATAGCATGCAGTATATTACAGTATGAAAAAACCTGTTTTCGTGCCTTTGGAAGGAATATAATTTAAGTCTCTGATCCCTTTTTTCACTTTTGAAAGAGAACACTGGGAGACTACTGAAAGATGAAAAAAATGCATTTGTAGAAAAATGCTTTTCCAAAGTTGAAAAACAATGAGTAGGGTTTAACGCCTTTTCTCACAGATTCAGTTGCACAGTATCACTTATTTGAAGGAATGTCCCTTGCTCCGAAGAGAAATGTCATTTACAGCAGATTTGTCCTGTACTTCTAAACTGTCTTATATCGATAAAATAGTGAAAACAGAGTTTTAGTCTTTTTTTTTCCCTGTCTAATTGTGTAATCGTGCAGATGTCTGGGTTCAAAGCTATTCATTTTTTTCTAGTCATTCACTCCAGCTAGTGTTGTTTGATTTTTTTGCGACTAGACTGGGCAGATGGGAAAAAGGAGTATCCTGGAAACAGAACACAAGGATAAGTAATTCAGTTTTAAGCCATCATTATAAGAATGAATGTGAAGTGTCTTCCTTCACAAAACTCTCTCATAGCAATCTGTACTTATAAAGTAATCTAATTATTTGAAAATAAGCTCCTGATGCTTTTTTTAAAAAACCAGGCTGTCATTACAGAATGAAATAAAAGCTTTCTGTTAATTTGTTGACTCTTAAGGCAGGCAAGATTACCTTATTGTAGTTGAATTCCTTTTCTGCTGTGCAGTTTGCTGACTCAGCTTAGTTCCATACTATCTCTGCAATCAGTAAATCATTCAATTATTTTTTTAGTTTTGCTGATTATCCCAAAGGTGTTACAAACCTGAAAGCAGTACTCTAAAGTTTTCCGTCTACTCCTTGGAACAGCATCAGGTGTATGCCAACACTTCAGTAGGTACTTAGAAAGAAGGAAATATAACCTGATTTTGTGTTTGTTGTTTCTGTCTTGTTATTAATGTAAGAACCAGATTTGAGTACCAAAATGATACAGAATTCTTCATTGTGAATGAGTTTTCAGTTGTTGTTTCTTAATAGAGGATTTACCATCGTTCTTTCTTGCCCTCATACTCTGGATTTCATTTTTTGAGTTTATCTTCTTACTGTTTAAGTGATAAATAGAATAATGCTTATTGGGAAAAAAATACCTCTAAATATAATGTGCCAAACCATACTTCTGGATAAAAGTGATATATATCCCAAATTACCTTTTACTTTTAGATTTCTTTTTTGTTTTCAGTTTGTTGATGTAAACCAGAAGTTAGACAAAAGCTTTTCATGAGATTAGAGGCAGCCAGGCTGACTGTCTCCTGTCTCTCCTCTCCTCCTCACTTAAAGGCATTTCCATCCCTATCTTCTGTTTAGATATTGCTTGCTTTTCAGAGTTTTATGTTACAAGTGCCGTTGATCTGAGTGATCCATCTTAAGAATTTTAACATGGCAGTTAAAACTTTAAACCAAATGTATATCCTCAAGAGTCAGATCATCTGAAAAAGTTATGACATACTATACTTTCTCACTGTAGCCCATATAGTATAGTGCTCAAAAACATTAGATGCTTCATAGGATTTTTCAAATCTCACATTTACTCATACAAGTACATTAGTTCAAGCCAGGAAAAATGGTGGAGAACACCTGGACCTTTAGCTGTTGTTGGTCAAACACTTCCATCATTTCTCAGCATTGGCTGTGCCAGCTAGAGCAGATAGGATTTGTAGTCAGACAAGCCTACTGCTTGTCTGCCTTGCTTTATTTAGAGAAGGGCCTGGGACATGAATTCCAAATTTTTCACAGCTGCAATGTCTGAAAGAACACAGCATGTGTTATATTTTGTTTAATTTGAATGATAGCTGCTTAAATTATATGCCTTGAATGTGGCAAAAGAGTTTAGGAGCAAGGTAGTAATTAAACATGTATAATTATTACTGCATCTGAGTAACAATAAAAATCATGCTTAATAAGAGAGGTTTGCAGCAACTACGAGATTAGTCTGGATCCCAGTTCAGCAGTTTAGAAAACAGTCCAGTTCAACTCACTTAGTTCAATTTGGGTCTGAATCTAAATTGCAGTTCAGAAATCTAAATTTTTGTTCTTCCCAGGGATTATCCACAGATAACTATTAGTTTATCTCTGTTTATCAATATTAAGTGAAATTTGCAAGCTTATATGCCTCTTAGAAGGGGATTACACCTGCCAAATTTTGGAGAGATATGTGCAATGGGTTTTGTTACATTATACGTTCACATTTTGAGATTTTTTTTAAAAAAGAAGAACTGGGTGAGATTTGTGGTAGTAGTTGTTCACTCTTGGAAGTTGTTCACTTTTGGAAGAAGGAAGCAGTGTAGCAAATGTTATTAATATGGCAAGTGTCACAGAAACCTAGCAAGAGTCCTCCAAAATTTTAGAAATGTGGGTACAGGGATGCTCATTTGGCATATAGGTCACAGAAAGAATAATAGAATAGATATGATGGATGTGAGGCGTATAACATTAAGAACAAAAGAACATGGACACCCACATTTTCCAAGTAAGTAGTCAGTGCTATAAACAATTCTCACTTGGGGGGAGTTTCAGAAAAGCACTTAACTCTGGATCAGCCTTCCAATATATTGTTTCTGATATTAGAACCTATAGCTGCCAGTCAGAAAACTATATTCGTTCCTCTTCCTCTCTCTTTGAGCTTCCATGTTTTCCTTATATGCAAGGCTTGAGGAGAAATACATCAGTTTTGAAAACATATTGACTGTGTTTCTGTGTCCCTCTCAATTCAAATTGTTAATAAATCTTTCAGGAGTAATCATACTCAGGTTAAGGCGTTGCCCAGATTGGTTTGAAACAGCCTGGTTTGGTTCAGGATTCATACGAATTAGAAGTGCAGTCTACTTAATATACAGTCAGTTCTCTACATTCACTAGGGTTGAGGACAAAAGATCCCTATAAAACTATCTTAAGATCTTAAGATCCCTATCAAATATCTTAAGCCCCATCACCACCATTTTTAACACACTTGCTGCCTCTTCCTCCTTCACTCGTAAACAAGCTCAGCCAGGTCAATGGGCAGATACCAGAAGGGAGGAAGCATACTGACAAGAGGATGGTTTTTGGTTGAGGAGGTGGCTCCTCCTGAATGGCAGTCCTCTTTCTTGGCTGGCTCTCCTCTTCTTGGGTTAGGGTGTTGGAAGGATGGTGGTCCCACAAGGTAGTGCCTCCCCCAACTGAGCCCATAGCAATAGCATTTATTTCTATACCGCCTATCAACTAAGTGTTATCTAAGCGGTTTACAATGTATTTTAGCTAATTGCCCCCAACAAGCTGGGTACTCATTTTACCGACCTGCGAAAGGATGGAAGGCTGAGTCAACCTTGGAGCCTGGCAGGATCGAACTCACAACCTTGTGGTTGCAGTACTGGCATTTAACCACTGTGCCACCAGAGCTCACCACTGGGTATGCCTATCCTTGCATGAAGGTCTGTCTTTGCCCAAACAGTTGCTTCCCTTGTTCTTTCTTGGCTGGGCGATAGCACTAAGTGAAAGGGTCTGGACGGTGCCACCCTTGCCTGCCTCCCCACACCTGCTCTGGCTGCAGAGGCTGCTGCTACTCTTCTGGGGGCCTCTTATTCATGGTATAGTACCTGCCACTGCTGCATCCTAGCCCAGAGCTGTGCCTGTCTGTCCTCCTTTGTTGCTACCTCTTGTCCCTCCTGTGCAGAAGTTACAGATCTGGGCAGAGGCATCTTCATGAAGGCTCTCCCATCATCTCTTTCTCGTCCTGCAGCTCCTCTACCAGGCCTGCTGAAGTTCCTGAAGGGGGAACTAAGCATCTTCCCTGGAGCCTTTCCTCAGCCAGTGGTGTTGCTGGCATTGTTTAGGCAAAACAAGAAACACACATGGCTTGCAGCAGCAGGAGAAAGAGGAGCTGTTCCTCCCTTGCTTGCTAGTTGGGCAGCAGAAGCGGCCACCACTCCACCAGACCTCTTTGTGGGGATGTGACTGAGTCTGGCCACCACTGGCTCAGCCTGCATGCTCCAGCCAGGGGTATTCCCAGTGTTGCCTGGACAAAACAGAGTCATACATGGTGCGCAGCAGGAAGAGGAGCAGGAGCAGGCCCCATGTGCTGCTGCTTCAGCTGCCCTGTCGGCTTCCAGGCTGACCTGCCCTCACTTGCCTCCCCCACCTGCCGCCTCCACTGCAGCCCTATACTATTTTTTAAAATTTTTTAAAATTTTAATTAATTTTTATATAAAGAGACATACATCGCCATGTTGGTATGTCCCTCCCCCCATATTATTCTTCCCCAGTTCAGTTGTTATATCTTTTCCATAATGAATCCTCCATTTTTATACAAATACATTTTTACCTAATCATCATGTGTATTTATATTTTTAACCAATTCATGACCCCTTTCCATTTTCTTTCAAAATTCTGAACAGACTTATTTTTTAAAGAATATGCTAATTTTTCAGTCTCAACCACATCCAACACTTTTACCCTATACTATTTTTGAAAGGGCTCACAAACCTCACAATAAAAAAGAATAGGGCTGGATCAGAGGAAGCCGGTGGGACAGCTGGAGTGGTGATGATGCATGGAGCCAACTCTTGCTAATCTTACTCTTCTTCTTCCTGCTTCTGTATGGTCCATGTGGTGCCACTGCCTGGGGCATGCACGGCTGACCTGGCAATGACCAGGTTCAGTCTGGATAAAGTAGTGAGAAGTCAATTTTGTTCACCCTAGCAAATGCATCTTCACTCTGAGGTACTGCAGTTGACCAGGGCTTCATCACAGCAGAGATGAGGGTTAATTCACTTTAATGAGCATTATCTTCCAGGTACATTATATTGTCTGCAAGTTTGCTAACTGTTGTGCCAGCAATCTTTGGGTACTGCATAAGAAGGAAGGATGACAATTCAAAAGCTTTTGTGTGTCATTTTAAATGTTGGTTCTCTGCAACTACTATGTTAGTGGCTAAGCTATTTGTGAGAATTGTGCTCCTGCAAGAGAGACCACAGAGAGTTTAGAATGAAGAATACAAAAATTAATTTTCAGAACAACAGAATAAAAGGGAGGGATGATTCAATGGAGATTGGCCTCTGTAAATATAAAAATGTGTTTAATACCTTTTTTTTTTGAAGCAAGAATTTGGGATTAGAAAGAAATAAATTTTCCTAGTCATCACCTGCATGATACACATTAACTAACAAATGCCACCATATTTGTACAGTCATGCTTTACGAGTCATTTCAGAATGCAACAGAAAATGCTGAGAAGAAAAACCACCCTTTCCTTAGTGGCAAAATAAACAATTTCAGTTATCTGAAAATATGGTCTTTTCACAGGATTAACTTACAGGTTGTATTCCTTGCAGTGAGAACTCACAAAAAAGATCGGCAGAAACCAATAAATGATTATAGTACATAACTTCTTGTGTAGTACAATACTTTTAGCTTTATTTGCTTGTCAAATCATGGTTACTTCTAGAATGTAATATTGTATCTGTGGTCTGAATAGTTTTCATAAAACCCTTACATGAAAAGATTGTGTTTCTGTCTTATGGAAAACTAGAGACCCTCTTTTGTTATGTGACACTAATTAGTGTAACGAACTGCAATTTTGAATTTTTACATGTGACCTTAAGGTCACAATCTTGCGCACTATTGCCTAAGACTAAGTTCCATTGAATATGATGGGATTTACTTCTGAGTAAACATAGGATTGTTGTGTAAGGGTACATAACATTGCTTCCCCAAATTTCGATGTTGTTGGATTTCAGTTCCCAGCATTCCTCACAATTGCTTACACTGGATAAGACTGCTGGGACTTGCAATTTCGCAACATTTGCTTCAAAGTCTAAATTCACTCAACAATTTTAATTGGGCTTCATGTACAATTCAGGTTGCTGAAGAAGTGTGTGTATTCTGTTCTAAAAAAATCTAATTCCAAGAGTTCAACTAGCATTACCAATATCATTGCAGCTATTTTTTAAATTAAAAAAAAAAGGAGGAAAGGCTTTTATACCTACTGCTTTCTGGCAATTTTATTCAATTTAGAAGATTTACTCTTTAAAAGGACAAAAATTATTTTAAATATTTTTTAAAAATATTTTTATTGAACACAAAGTTTATGTAAAAGAATACATAAGGGATTTTTTTTAAAAAAGCAACGAGAACAAAAAACAAGACACAACTGCTTAAACCAAACAACAGAAAAAACTACTTAACCTAAAAAAAAACAACAACAGAAGAGAAACTATACTAAAGGAGGGCCAGAAGGCTAGACACGTGAATTCTGGCCCTCAGTTGGTTATATTCTTCAATGCTATATAACTAAAATATACTTCTATATATTGTCAAAAATCGCTAATCTCCAAAATTCAAAATGTATATTCTCCAGTACTGCCTCAAAATATGAAATAATCATGTCCCAATCTTTCTTAATTCAGTGGTTCTTTAATCAAAATAGTCAGTTTGTCCATTTCTGCCAGATCATACAGTTTTATCAGCCAGTCTTCTTGAGATGGGATAGCTGAATCTTCCTTCTCTGAGCAAAAAGCTGTCTGGCGGCTGTTATATACTGAGTAATTCTTCTGTAGTTCTTGTATATGATCATCCATCAGTTCAAGGAGGAAGAGCTCAAGCTGCATTTGAATCTTCAATGTCAAAATATCTTCTGTAAGTCAGTGAATCTGTGTCCAGAACGTTTTTTTCTTTCTCCTAGTCCAACTACATATGAAAAAAAGTTTCTTCTTTTTGTTTAGATTTCCAACAAATATCAGTAAACTCTATACATTTTGGATAATCTTTCTGATGTTAAATACATGTACATCATTTTGTAAAAGTTTTCTCTAAAGTCATAACTTAAAGTGAACTTTAAGCCTCTTGTCCACATCTTTTCCCATTGTTCCATTTGTATACTGTGAGCCACATTTTGTGGCTACTTAATCATACAGTCTTTTACTTGTTTCCTCCATCACTATCCCCAACAATAATTTATACATTTTAGATATTAAATGTTCTTCATCATTATGCAATTGTTCTTCAAACTCTGATTTAGATATTTCAAAACCAGACAATTTTTTTCTATCTTAAAACATCCAAGTTATTGTCTATAGGCAAACCATTGCATATTATAACTTTGTTGAACCAGTTCCTCACTTGTTTTAACTCAGTATTGCCTTTTTCTAACAATAGCAAATCTCTGTATGTTAACGGTTATTTCCCAAATGAGACTTCATGTGGCGAATTCCAAAGAGACGTTTTAGCATACAACGTTTTCTTATATTTGTCCAAAACTTCCAGTATAGGTCATATAACATAGTGATTATTAAAATCAACACCTGCTTTGAGTTTATTGTGTTACAGAAATCACACCAACCATACCTCAAATCAGATCTCTCTAATTGGAGAAGCCTTTCTCTTTTCAAAGTGATCCAGTCCTTCAACCAAACTAAACAAGCATAAAAATACATTTTCAAATTGGGAAGGCCAAGGCCACCTCCTTGTTTTGCATCCTGAAAAATCTTGAATCTCCTGGTTTCTTCCCCTGCCAGATAAATAAAGGGTAACAGTGAGAGAAGATAGCCTGGTCCCATCTGTCTTTGTGTATCACAGAACTTTATTGTCTCTGTATTAAAATCTGTGCCTTCTGTGAAAAGTATATTTATTTAATCCATGTAATAAAGTTATGTCCAAAATTCATTTTTTAATACTTCAGTTATAAGTGGCCAATTCACATTAGCAAAAGCTTTCTCTGCATGCAAAAAAGAGTAAAGCCACTTGTTTTTCATTATGTACTTCTAAATATTCTAATATGTCTATCATACATCTTGTATTGTCCTGCATCACTCTCTTTGGTAGAAAACCATATTGATCTTCATGTATTATTTCCTCACAAATCTTCTTCTTTTCTACAAAAATAAATGTAAAAATCTTATAGTCATTATTCAAGGGAGAAATAGGCCTATAATTCTTAGGCTCTGTCACATTTCTTTCTTCTTTTTGTGTTACAGTTATATTGGCATTGCACCTAGTATCTGAAGTCTCTGCTGTAGTTAAAACTGAATTCATCAATTGTTGAAACGGTAGAAACAACTGTTCTTCCAAACTTTTATAATAAATTGACAAAAAAAAAAAAAAAAAATCTGGCCCAGGGGCTTAACCTTCTTAAGAGCTTCCACCATTTCTACCATTGTTATAGTAGCGTTAAGTCTCATTCTCTGGTTATCTGAAATCACTGGCAAATTCTGTAAGTCCAAATATTGTTCAGTCTTCTCTCTCTCTTCAGTCTTCTCTCTTTCTCTTCAGTCTTCTCTCTCTCTTCAGTCTTCTCTCATAGTGAGTAGAAAAAAAATATAAAGATCTTTTTAATCTTACTGTTGTCATTTCCTTTTTAATTCTGTTTTCTGTAAAAACTTTACATAGTGGGTTCATAGTGTCCCAAACCACTCTTAATATTCAGATTACCATTTTTGAAAAGTCTTTTTAGCCTTGTTCAGAATTCCTTTGTTTCTTAATAGTGTCGCATTTAATCTCCAGTTAAATTGACTGTGTTTGTTTTTAAGAATTAACATTACTGAATTATGGTCTGAAAAGGTCTTGGAAAGTACCTCAGTATTCTTTACTATTCAGTGATTTAGATATCAAAAACATTTCTGGGAAAGGATTTATGCCTCTCTGAGAAAAAAAAATATTCTTATACATCTTCATATTTTGATCTCCAACCATCCAAAAGCTCCAAATTGTCCATCAAATCAAAAACAAATTTTGGCAGTTTTCCTTGCTCTTGCCTTCTTTCTTTTTCAGGCTATCAATTCAAGGATTAATTACACCATTTGTGTCCCGAAGAAAAATCAGTCTGTCTTATGAAAACTAGAACCTTTTCTTGCAATTTTTTAAAAAGGCCTTATTATCACAATCAGCATTTTATTCCTGTTTCTATGAAGCTGTGATATACATACAGGCTGGATTTAATGTAAAATTTAAAAACACTAGGTTGAATTTGCTTATAAGATCTACTGTTTTTTATTTATTTATTAGTTTTTTTTCATGATAAGCCCTCTCAAGAGAGACAATAATTCCAAAAGGACAGTAGAGCCTTCCAATACATGTCACTGAATTAGATCTGCAATACTTTTCACAGGATATATTCTGTTCTGGTTGTTTGGTTAATTTGCTTGTTTAATTCTGTTGCTATAAGCCTTCGCTATTTAATTTGTTCCATTAATCAGAGAATAGTAAATTTTTATAATGTCCCAAGTGAGCTTTGTGGAGCCTAACAGAGCAGTTCACTCATGTAGTAAAATTTTTCTTTTGAAAACACTTTTTTTTACAGCAAAGAACATCTGGTGTTAATTAATTGACTGTAATAAAGTATTGATTGATTGACTGGTGTTAATTATATAGTGCACCAATACATTAGGGAGCCTTATCTATTTATTTTATTTATCTATAGTCCATTTTTCAGTTATCACTGTCACATGCTATTTATGTCTGTGTGCAAGAGAGAGAAAATGTAAATAGCATATAGAGAATATATGCCAGTTCTCCTGCATGCATATACACTGAAAATCTGTAGTCAGTAGTGGGCTCTGTTGGAGTCTACACGTAGCAAAATAGACTTACATGCTTTTTTTATTCCAAGTATTCTTACATGTATGTGCTAATGTATGTAAAATCTCACATACAATGTGACATATTAAATGCAGCCTCTTAGAAATAACAGCTTACACTAAAATCTCCACAATTGCAAATACAATTTTGAAAGGGTTGAATTAGACTATTGCAATGTTGCGTCATTCCAATGCAGTATGGCATAATTAATATGTGTGAAACTAACAAGCACTTTTATGACAGAGAGAGAGAGAACTATGTAATGCTGGTTTTGTGGTACTGAAGTCTATTAATGATTAATAAGAAGGTAATTTGATACTGATAAACAAAATCTAAAAAGATATACATATAGGTGAAAGTTCCATTTATTGCAATGGAACAGATTTTTTGAACAAAGGCTGAAGTGGATATGGTTATCAGAGAATTTAGGAGCCCAGAACTAGAACTGCTTGCCATCAGTGTATTTGGCAAGACATAAGAGTTAAATGAAGGCTTTCCTTCTTCTGTCTTTCTCTTCTGTTTCTGTTTAATTTTAAAATTATGTCCTACTGAATAAAAAACTAAACCAAGATTAAAGAGTTACCTATCCTCACCTGAAGATATTTTGCTTGCTGCTTGTGACTATAGCCAAGTCCAACTATTTAAAACAGCCCCATTTTTTAAACATAAAAGGAATTGTAATCTTAAATAGAATGTTTTAATGGGAAAAAGTGTTGACACAGAAGGTGGGTTTTAAACATTAATAAATAGTAGTGTATGGTGTACTAAATAGAAGACACAGACAAAACCAACTCAGTCTCTCAAGAAACTTTCATATTAGTATAATATTGAAATCTTTGTTGCCATCTGGTGGATAATTCTCTTGTGTGCAGGATGTTGTTGAACTGCTGATTTTTAAATGCTCTATCTGTGGTATTGCTGCATTAAATACCGTTTTTGTAAATAATAATCATGTTGACAATAATTTAGATATTAATGATAAATTAGATATGGTCCCTCCCACTGTTGTCTTTTACCTCAGAGAAGATGGCAGGCTTTCTGTAAAAAGCACCTTTTCTTCTTACAAAAAGAAGCAATTGTATTTTCAATGAGCTCAGAGACAGCTGCCTTTAACATTCGTCAAGGAGAAAAGTGGATAGCTCCTCTAAACAGAAGCTGTGAGGCCTGCTTTAGTCAAGGTGACCTGCTTCAAACGTCATATTCCCCAATTACCATTGTGTCTTGCTTGGTCTGGTGGCAGCTGCAGATTCCTGTCTCAATGACAACACCTGAGCTGAGATGGGATGGGGTGGGGTGGTTCCTTGGAACTTATACCATTCATCTTCTCTAGATGGTTTAGCAGTGGCTACTCTAGGGTCAGTAGGCTTGAAAACCTTAATAACCTTCGACTGTTGCTCAGAACTTCACCATCCCAATGAAGGATTTCCTTCCTCATAAATTTGAATCGAGTATACTAGTAGCTTTCACCAAAATTTTGACAGAAGTTTATGATATACTTTTCTGAAAATTAAGAGAGCATTTTTAAAGCATTTTTAACATGATGCATCTCTAACAAATGGCATTCATCAGTCAGAAATTTGGCATAAGTATAGATAATATAAAGAAGATTGTGCATGCTATGTTTGTGATTATTTGATAAACAGATGTCCTACAAATGAGATACTTTTGTCAGACAAAAACACAAAAGTAAAAGTAGAAGTCATACAAAGTAATGAGTTTGAGGCTTATGAGGGTAAGACTTCTTTGTGACTCGGATTAACATTAAGAAATAGAAACTACTTGAAGCAAAAAAAAGGTTACATTAAAAATAAATATTAATAAAACTGGTTGGAATTTCTCAACCAGGAAATGCTTTTCTGAAAAGAATGATATTTAAAAGGTGAAAAGCAGACATCATAGATACCTGTCTAACCTCACGCAATTGTGTAACTAGAAACATGACTTTTCTGCTGCCAGACATTAGCTCCAGATGGAACTCATGGCGTAGTCGTTTAAAAGTGAGCATATAAAGCATATTCTGATTTAGCTAGTTCCTTTATGTGGAATTTGGAGGCATACATGGGCCTCTGTCTCAGGTGGTCATTTTCTGGCATCCATAACCTCAAGTTATATCTGTGCATGTAGTGTTCCAGTTGTCTCAGTTAGTATGAATATGTGTTGGGGATGATGGAATGTTAAAACCACTTCCAATATATTTTGAATGTCTGTTCATCGATTCCTTCAGTCTGAAAACGGTGTGTGATGTGGTCTCATAGTTCATTGCACTCTATTCTTGATGTATTTGCATAGAATCTTACCGTTCGAAGGGACCACAAGAGCCATGTAGTCCAGCCACCTGCAGTGCAGGAGTACACAGTTATACTCCTTAAAGATGTCCATCCAGCCTCTGCTTAAGGACATAAAAAGAAGGAAAGTCTACCACCTTCTGAGGAAGTCTGTTCCATTGTTGAACAGACCTTAACAGTAAAGAAGTTCTTCCTATTATTTAGGTGGAATCTCTTTTCTTGTAATTTGTGTTCTAGTCTCTGGAGCAGCAGAAAACAAGCTTGCTTCATCTTCTACAAGACATCCCTTCAGATATTTAAAGATAGCTATTATGTCACTTCTCAGTACTCTCTTTGATTTCATAGTTTCTTAATAGGATATCTTAGGAAGATTTGGACTGACTCTCCGGAATTGGACTTGGGGACACTGTTATGCAGTGGCTCTGGTCATTCCTGGAGGGATGCACTCAGAAGGTGATGCTGGGGGACTCCTATTCAACGCCCTGGCTGTTGGCCTGTAGAGTCCCTTAGGATTCTGTTTTGTCCCCCATGCTGTTTAACATCTACATGAAACTGCTGGGAGAGTTTAGCTGGAGTTTTGGAGTTCAGTTTCATTAATATGCTGATGATACCAACTCTACCTCTGCTTTCCAGCTGATTCCAGTTTCCCCATGCCTGCATGAGACATTAGCAGAACTGATGTTCATCATCTCTAGAAACAATATTTGGTTAGGAGTATTACGCTGGTATGAGAGCCAGTGTGTTGCAGTGGTTTGAGTGTGGGACTACAAACCTGGAGACCAGGGTCTGATACTCTGCTTGGCCATGGAGACTTACTGGGTGACCTTGGGTGCACTGCGCACTCTCAGCCCCAGAAAACCCCATGATAGGTTCACCTTAGGGTCACCATAGTCAGAAATAACTTGGCACACAACAACAACATTGCAGGGATAGCATCTGAATACTCTGAAAAAACACCAGATCCATCTGATCTTTGAAGCTAAGCAGGGTCAGCTCTTGGATCAGAAACTGCTGATGAGTATCAGGTGCTGTAGGCTACATTTCAGAGGAAGGAACTCAAAAAAGCACTTCTGAGTATTCCTTGCTGAAGGAAATCCTATGAAATCATGGGCTAGCCATAAGTTGCAAGACAACTTGAAGGCATGGACACACATATTGTAGGGAGTTTTGATTAATTCTTGATGCAATTGGAAATAATTGTGGAAGGGAAAGTACTGTCTGATTGCTTAATGTTTTCCTGAGTAAATTTTGTGGTTGGTTGATGGGAAGGAGACCTAAGTTTGTCTGTTTTAGAAAAATTAGTTAGAATTGGGTGCTCTTTGTAAATAGCATTAATGCTGCTTTTTATGTCCAGCCATTATAACTTTGGGCACAAAAAATGTTATTATTTGTCCATTAATCATTGAATTTAATATTTACATTTTTTAAAAATTTAGGTCAATAATATTGGGAAACTGAAAGATTTTCTACTACAGCACAGGAAAGATTACATTAATGCCTACAGGTAAGTATTCTAATAGGAATAACAGAAAACCAGACACTGTTCTGGAGAGGTAATTGGACACTTGCATCTGGAATACATAGTGGCTGGGTAATTCTGGGTGCAATAGTCCATAAAATACTTTTTCTGAGCTTTGCAACAGAATCTTTATTTTAAACAAGTTACCAGTCTGATTATGCAGCGTGGTGATCATGTGTTCATCGTGTAAAATTGCTTTTCCCTGAACAAGGTAAACAAAGGTTAGTTTTTAAAAGATGTGTGTTTGGTTAAAGTGTTTACAAATTAGATATCTTGTTGCAGAATGAGATATCCATTGACATATGGATTAGTTCTACTTCTAGGCCTCTGCCATTACATTGTGAACTTGCTGCCACCAGCTGTATCTGAAACTCAGAAACCAGAATTCTGAAACTGTTGAGGAATGAGTTAAACTCCATTCAAGGGATTAGGGAACATATTTTTTGCTGAGTGAGTCTTCAGCTTTTGCCTATCTTCTGCACACTGTGGTCTGTAGCATGACTCATGAGAAAGGCAAGTTTTAAAGCTTGAAGTAAAGACAACTTAAAAAAAAAAGCAAAAACAAACCTGTGATCACTATAAAGTAGGGGTGGGCAAAGTGTGGTCTGTGGGCTGCATGTGGCTTCTGGCTCCTACCCCAGGATCATTCTTTCATATATATTTGGGGGAAAAACATCTCAGAATATCCCCATATGTACTCAAGGAGGTGTGGAAGGAATTTCTACCACATTTAGAGGGCCCTAGGCTCCTGGTGGGGGGATCAAAAACAATTTTTGCAAAATTTTTCAAATAATATTTTGCCCTGAAATGCCCCAAAATGTCCACTGAGGGCATGTGGTGCATTTCCACCACATTTCGTTGGCCTTGTGGGCCGATTTAGGCTCAGAAGAAGACTTTTTATAACCTGCAAAATGGTGAAAATATCCCACTCTCTAGAAGCATTTGGAGCCATGTGTGTGCTTGTGTGTATGTGTGGTGAAAGCAGGGCAGCCCTCCAAAGTTTACTTGGAGGCTAATGCTGTGCCCTAGCTTTCCACATTTGCCCACTTCTGCTATAAAGAAAGGCCTATGAGAGTCAAGGTGCAGAATAGTGAATCAAAGACCTATTTAAAAAATAAATTCTATTTTGGCAGATTGTAAGTTTAGATTCTCACAAGAACATGTCAGGAACGTTGCTCAAAGAATGAAATGGTAATGCTGCCAATCCCCTACTCCACTTTTTGACATGGCACATGCAGAATTCCTTTGCCACTAAGTGGCAATGTTCTGCTAAAAATTAATTATATTTATTTCCAGAACAAGTTGTGTTGGCTTTTTCTGGTGAAAAAACACAAAAGAAATAGATGTCAAATAGTGACATTATATCATAGCATAAGCTTGTGCAGTCATAATGCTGTAATAAAATTAGTATTCTATACATTGCCACAAGATTTGCTTTTGTTGCAACATAATTTACATGACAATACCTTTTGGGAGATGTAGAATTCATTTTTGTGTGTGTTTATATTCAAATTAGGAATGTGGGTAGAAAACAAAGCTTTATAAAAAGTAAAGGTTAGGTCCATTGGCTTATACAAATTCTAATTATTATAATTCCACAGTTTGTTTGTTTGTTTCTTTCTTTCTAGAAAACTGGTTAAAAAAATGTGGATACTTCTTTGAGGCTAGGGGATATTGTATTGAAATTTCCATTCAGTGATGAAGCACATATGGTGAACGGAGTGCCACATGTTTAAGAATGGTAAAGAGCAACTTAAAATTAAATAGTTAACTGGCTGCCATTTCATACTTTCAGTTCAGCATGTGTTGTAAATATATATTGTACAAACAAGGTTGAGTTTGGAACTATCTGAAGGACCTCATGAGGGAGAGAGAGTGGCAAGTCATTCTTGGTTTTGAACAAGAAATGATGTTTGATGTAGTACTGAAGAAAGCAACCAATTTTCCTTATTAAAAAATGAACCAAGAATATCTACAAATGGAATTTCCTACATAGCTACTTTTATAAAATAAAATTAACATATTGATTATTTTCTCTAGCCATGCCATGTCTGAATATGTGCGAATGACTGATACTGAGCGGGATCAAATTGACCAAGATGCCCAGATATTTATGAGAACATGTGCTGATGCCATTCAGCAACTTAGAATGGAAGGTAAACAGATTCAAATAATACACAATTTCAGCAAGTTACTTAAGGAGTTCTGAGAAGAATAATGTTTTGTATCTTTTCATTTTAGCTCACAAGGATATTCATTCCCCACAAGTGAAGCAACACAGAGAAGCTGTCTTGGATTTCATTGGAGACTATTTAAAAAGTATTCTTTTTTTTGTTTTTCTTTAAATTTATAGTGTCCTTCTGGAATTATTTCCAACTTAAAACTATAAATATATTGCTGTTGCCACTATTGTAATACTATTTTTAGAAGTGTTTCTGTTTATTTGGTCAACTAGAGAAACTGAGTTTCAGGACTTCAATGCCTAGATAAGCCAGAAAGGATTATACTTTGAATTTCATTGTATAGAGATCTCTTGGTACCTAAAATTGAAAAGCTACAAAGCAGCTTTTAAATGGACTTTGGAAGGAAAATTAAGAATTGTCCAGGTTTAGGCAGCTTGGTGAGCTTTCCCGTATCTTCAGCAAGCCACTGGAAAAAAATGCAGATGATAGACATTTGGATGAAATAAAAATTCTCAAAATTCGCATGTAATTATATTTTGGGTTTTTTTTCTCCAGTAGTAGAATAATGTATTACATAAAGTTTATTAATGACATATAGTATAAAGTAATTTTTAAAATTTATATATTGAAATATTTCCATCTTGCCCTATATCAAAAGATCTCATAAAGCATATGAGTAAAATTAGTACCAATAGGCTAAAACAATTTAAAACAACAAAATTAATTTAAATTGACTAAAACACAGTAAGTTAAAACAAGTTTAAAACATTAAAATAGTTTTAAACCATGTACATACTATTGGAAGTAAATCATTGAGGCCACCAAAGGCTTTAATAAATAGCCTTTTTTTTTCTTTTCTTTTTTTTTTACTTTATGCCGAAATGAAACCAGCATTGACACCCATCAGGCCTCCATTGGAAGGATATTTGACCTGACCCCAGACACAGACCAGCAGGCAGTGGAGCTGTAGCAAGAAGACAGATTTTTCTTGAAAATTGGCAATAGTAGCTAAAGATTTATTGTCAATGTCCAGAAGCAGCATGTCTCTGGTTATCAGTTGCTGTGACAACAAGCAGGCACTAAGTCCAGCTTGTGAGGTACATCTGGAGTCAAAATGCTGAACTAGAACCAATCCAACAAGACAGTTTTTATCTTCACGTACTGTTTCCTGGCTTGCTTATATGGCTCTTTTTAAATTTAACAGGAGTATGTAAGCTGTATTCAGAACAAAGAGCTATCCGGGTTAAAAGAGTAGTTGATAAGAAAAGATTGTAAGTAATATTCTTTATATATTAAAAACATTGATCATGTGTTTGAAGCTCTGATCAAATCTGTATGCACACTAGTTATCTCTCTTTCATTTCTGAAAATATAGATACCTTACATCCAGCTTTGGACCAGTTTTTAGCTCTTGCTATCTATTGTGTTATTTAAACTATGGCAGGTTTTTTAAAGGTTTGCTTTCTTTTTTTACATTGTTAGGTTACAACAGATATCCTGTTGCTTATTTTTCGAACAGTTTTCCTATTTTTATTCATCATTTTGGCAGGTAAAAGCTTCAATTCCAGTTTGCCTATGATGAACAAGCCCTCTTGAATTCAGTATTTCCTGCTAAATAGAAGTCCATGAGTTTACACTGTTAATTCAGCACCGAAGTCAGATAATAGTGGGGAAAATACATGCACTTGGATGCTCAGCATCTCCTGCCTTCCTTCTGTTTTACTGAAGCTGCTGTTAGATTTGGCATGAGAAAAAGAGAAATTATGCCCGCCCCACTCCCCGGTTAATAATTTGAGGGGACTAATTGCTAGTGGTACAGCCTATTTGACTTTGAAAGAGCAGCTTTCCCCAAATCTGCTGTCCCACAACTCATCATCTCAAGCCAGCATTCGGCATTGGTGATATTAGCTATGGTGATGAGGGCGGGGTGCAACACACTTGGAGAACACTGAGTTGGGAAAAGTTGCTCTACAGCAGGGGTGTTCAATGTATAACCATTCAAATATTTCTGGGTTGCACTTTCCAGCAATCCTAGCTGACATGCTCAGTGAGGAAGAATATTGAGATTTGCAGTCAAATCTCTGCAGTCAATCTCTGCAATATGAGACTGCAGATCTCATATTTTGACCATAATTGTTACAGTGCAGCTGTCACATCCAAGAGAAAACCTGTAGATCTGACTCAAATCAGATTTAATCTTGAGGATTAATTTTTGATTAAAAAAAAAAACCTCTTGTATGCTGCTCTCCTGTGATAGTTTCCTTAGACTTAATTCAGCCTAAATGTATTTAAACCTTGTGTCAAAACTCATTACTGTGTTGTGGAGGAAGGCAGAGCCATTTAACCAAACAGTATTAAAGCCCTTTATTTTTATAATTCACTTATATTTTGATGTAGCTACTTAGCATTTTCTAGAATAAAGATATTATTTGTTTGCTTGGTACTGCTTGGTTATTTGTACAATACATTGAATGTCCTCAGTGTCCCAGCCTCTCTCACACTCACAGACCCCTGTAAAACACCATTAACAAAGAGATTATTTTATCAGTTGATGCATTTCCAAGCACATATTATCTATTACAGAATAGAATTTTCTTTAAAGAGAATTGATGACATGTTCTATACATTATTTTGGGTAGTTAATGCTGAAAAAGTCCAAGATAACAGCATAGTAGTATTCTTTATATTTGATTACAGAAAAATAATATATACAGCACAGCTGCACAAAGAAGAGTCATGGCTACATTACAGTTGCCTTCTAAGGGAACATGACTAATGGACAATATGTAAATATGTTCCAGCTTTTATCTGTGGAAGGGGCAGGAAAAGGTAGAGTCAAATAGCATTATAGTAAGGTTATGGGTATTGGTTAGGGATAGCTGCAAGTGATTGTCAATACTTTGTTTGACTGAATCTTTTATTCCTTTAGATCGAGGCTTGAGCCTGAACAGAGCAACAAATCCAAAACGACTTCTTCTCCTGAAATAACTGTTCAGACATCTTCAGAAGAAATGGAGGAAAAATCCATTTGTGAAATCAGCAAAGGTAACATTTCTGTCCACACTGTCACCATGCTCCATCTTTTAGGTTCTTGTACACATATAGGCTTTGTGTTATATCAAGAACTACAAGTTCCAGAGCCTGTTGTCTATTGGCAGGAATGAAGGACACTTGGTAGGAAGGGGAGAGCAAAGCTCCATAAGACAGTGGGAGCAAGTGCTGCTGCTGCTTTTAGTAGTGTTTGCAGGCCCCTAGTAAGTGTCTGATGCACTCTCACAGTTTTTTAGGCAGCTAGAGTTCAGACCAAGGCAACAAATAATATTTGTTTTAATTCTGTTTGATCATAAAGTATATAACATAGAGCCTTGGGACCTGCAAGAAGCTTTGAAGTATCTTCACAGATATCCCACAAATACTTCTGAAAATTTTCCTTGTGACATGTTTTACCTCAGAAAACATACCCACGTTTATCTTTTGAAGAGAAATACTTCCATGTGTATTATAAAATGAGATTGATGAGAAGTATGACAAATTCTTAGCGAAGTATGCATAGAATTATTGCACACTGCCAGTCAAAGTGGCAGGAGAAGGAAAAAACCTATCGACTTGTAGGCATTCTGCAACAGGGCAGGAACAGTTAAACCACCTTATATCAATCTTGTCTATTGATTCTTTTACAAGACCTTTGGAAGACTAATTTCTGATTTTGCAATGAAAAAGGCAGGAAGAATAAAGGTGATGTTTTCAACCATGTTGATTCATTAGAATTTGAAAAAAAAAAAGACATGCATAAGGTGATACCTTTGTTAACTGAGTATTTAATAAACTTGTAGGATTCAAGTTGGGTGACAGTATTGTGGCTCATGAGAATATGAGTTGAGTGATTATGGCAACTTACAGTTTTGTATCATACCCTCAAAAATGATGCTTGGGTCCTGCATACAGAATGTCTGCAATTTTTGAAGAGTGCTGACTTGATGAAATTGTGGTTCTTTGTGGTTTCTGTGACTAACATAAGTGGCGTATCCTCTGCATGCACAGCAGGAACCAAGACCTAGGGTAGCTCTTCAGCAAGCTTTTTGGTGGACATCCTGCTCCTTCCTAGTGGACGTGTCTGGCACTTTTCACACCTAAACCTCAGTTCCTTTAGTTCCTTTTCTACCGCTGCAGCATTAGCAGGAGCTTTGCGAAATTCTGTCCTTCAGATTTCCTTTCAGCTTTTCTCCTTCCTACAAAAAAACCCAAAAACACCTAATAGTTTAGATAATTTGTTCCTACTTTGTTTTCACTATTTGTCCTTTGTCTCACCTAACCTTTCTGTGTCATCTCTATCTCATCCGTTTATCATCTGTGTTTCTACTCTCACTTCAGGGTCTCTAACGTCCTTTTCAAAAAGTGTGACTGCTTTGGGTCTAAGATTCCAGTCACTGACAGATATACCTTCTGCCTTTCTTTCTTGGTTGAATCCCACATTGTAGGAATGTGTTAATATTGCCAGGACTTTGCAAGACAGGCCCTGCACAATCACACAACCTGTCTTAGAGCCCATTCATTAGAAGAGGATGTATAGTCCTCATCCCTAAAATCAGCAACCTCTCCCAGATAGTTTCAGGGACTGGAACCCTGTCCCTGCATTCTTCAGTGGGCACGAACACCCATTCAGATGTGAGACATTCAGCTTGCTCATACAGTTCCAAGCACCCACACTTCACTGTGAGAAAGGAACTCATGAAGAAGAAAAGAAAGAAGGATAAGTGTGCCTCATCCAGGAATCTAGCCCACTTCTTGCCCTCTCTCTTGAGAGTCTTGGGGGAATGCTCTCAAACAGTTTGCTCACAACAGGGGTATGCTTCTGCTCTTCATGTTCTTTTCCACATTGAGAATTCCTTACAGCAGAGTTATATTCCACCCCTTCCTCCAAATCAGGAAAGTCTCTTCAATTCAGACTCAGGGGTTCAACTGCTGGCACCTTCTCCAAGGGGGAGTTACCAGAATTACCTCTGAGAACCACCCCAATTCCTGAAGGGTCATCGCAGGAGGAGGTAGCGCAGAACAAGTAGCGCATACAGCAGATTGTTTGCCTCTGCATGGTCTCCTGATCACCAATCCCCACCAATGAAATTGCATGGTGAGGGCATCTAGATTCCCAGCACATTGGGACTGTTCCTCCCCATTGATGAAAGGCCTCCAGGGAGTGTTTCCCACTTACCTCATCACCCCACTGGCATTTGACATTATCAAACCTGTGGACAACATTCTATGAGTATGCTGGTCAACCACCCCATTAACAGAATGAAATCTGCCTCTGTGGGCAACCCGAAATTCCTGGTTCCCATTCTCTCCAGCATCTTGGGACTATCCCCAACATAGGATTTCAGTGCAGCCTTTTCAGCAATGAGACACATTTCATCTTCTCAGTCTTTGTCCTTAGTGCATAGTGGCCTAATCCGGCCCTCCAGTTCAAGAGCCTTCTTTGCCTTCACACTTGAGGTCAGACTGTGACTCTACTAGGGCTACCACCACCACCACCACCACCACCACGGCTTCTGCAGTGACTTCATTTCAGCCATGAGCTCTTCATATCACTTGGGTCCACTGCCTCGAGTTCCTTCCAGCTCTAAACACACACATACCCATCCTGTTCTCTGACCCCACAGTGTTCAGTTCCAGTCTCAGGCTCAGAGAGTGCATGTGACTGTAATTCATCATCTTCTCCATTAGAAGTTTCTTGGGCTTCTCCAGAAACATTTCCAGGTGATCAGGCTCTCCTGTCTTCAACCCAGGATGTCCATTTTTATGTCATCAGATCATCTCTCAGTTTCAGACCCTGCTTTCAAACAGATTGAGAAACAATTGGGTCCACCAGTATCCTCTCCCATGCTACCATTTCTACTTCACATGGCTAGACAGTCCTAGAAGAATTTATTGTCTGTTGCTCCTGCATCACAACACATTGATAATTTATATCAAGTCCAGGTTGAGGAATGTGCTTTTCTATTCAAACATCCACTCTCCACCTCCATCTTTATTGAGGTAGCTCAGAGTAAGTGCAGAAGCAATTTCAGTGGATAAGCTATATATCCCATGGCCACCTTCCTCCTAAGAATGGCAGATTACCTGCATGAAGGTCTGTGTACCAGCAGTACCTTTGGGAATTACCTGAAGAAGAGAGAAAAGCAGCTTCTGCACTCCACTCAGAGGTCCATAATCTGGCCAATCAGCAAATCACTATCTCACAACACTTAGTAAACTGAGAAGTTAAAATAATTGCAGGAACAATCACCCTAAGCCACCATGCTTGGCTGTGATCCTCTGGTCTAACATCTAAAGTTAGAGCCTCAATTGAAGATTTGCCCTTTGATGAAGAAGGGTTGTTCAGTATTGATACTGATGGCAAATTAAATCAAATTCAAAAACTGAAGGCTTCAGCAAAGAAAATGGAGGTTAATCCCCTGCCAAATCCATTCTTCTGCCATTTTCAGTCCTGGTACTGCCCTCCAAGCTGTCATACACTTATTCCCAGAGATCTTCATCAAACAAGCCCATATCCTGTTATGATAGGATCCAGGATAGTCCCTCACACCAGTCCCAGAAACCACATGACTCACAGTGCCTTTGATGGCATTTTTTTTACCACTGGTTGCTCGACCCCACTTTTGGTTCCTGTTTGCCATCTTTCCTCAAAAAATGGAAGTCAGTCACTACAGACAGCTGGGTCCTTACCGTTGGTGCATTGCCTATGTGATCAAATTCAGAACCAGATCTCCCTCTGACCTCTTCCTCTCCACCACTCCATCAGAAGAGCTATGGGACAAAATCACTTCTGTCTGCCAAAAGAATGTGATAAAGCCCTTCTGAGGTTCCCTCACAGGATTCTAGTCCAGACATTTCATCATTCCAAATCAGGCTGGAACTGACATGCTCACTACAGTACCTAGGAGCCATTCTCAAGTCCACTATCAGCTGCACCTCTCTCTTGGATGACTGGAAGCACAGCCTCATGTCCTCTGTCTTTACCATAGTTCTCAGGGCCCTATCCACAGCATATGACATACAAGTGCTCTTGGGTCTCATGACCTCAACTACACATGTCACCCCATTCATATACCTCAGGATGCAGCCTCCTTCATGATGGCTTTTGGTAGCATTTCACCTCGAACAGAACATCATACTTGCTTGAGCACAGCCCATCACATCAGTTGATCCTTCTTATGATGGACCACCCCTCACAGCCTACAGATGGGAATGACATTAAGGATCCATCATCCAGACAGCTCCACAATGTGTTGGAGAGCAAACATCAAATCCTTCACTATCAAGGGTCATTGCACTTGACAAGAGG
Organism: Iguana delicatissima; assembly: GCA_948472985.1. Classification (NCBI taxonomy): domain Eukaryota; kingdom Metazoa; phylum Chordata; class Lepidosauria; order Squamata; family Iguanidae; genus Iguana; species Iguana delicatissima. The sequence continues at coordinate 112,546 of CAOKZL010002153.1, forward strand.
CACATCACTGCATGAACCTCCTTGAAATGATAGCCATATGCAAGACTCTATGAGCCTCCAAACCATGCCTCTGCAACAGGATAGTAGCAACTGCACTGGACAACTTGGCCGGGGTTCAATATGTTAACAAGCAGGGAGGCATCAGATTGAGCCAGTTCTTCAGCCTGTGCACCCAACCTTGGGACTGGGTGTATCTTCCAGGGTATATTGCTGAAGGCAAACCACCTGCTGGGGACCTTTAATAAGTAGACTCACTTAAGTGATCCACCTTTCTATCCCACAAGTGCTCAGTGGCTCTCGCCCTTTTCAGACACTGGGAGCAGCCATCAGTGGACCTCATCAGCAAACACACACTGCCCATGCTTCTGTTCCAGGGCAGGTCTACAGGTCAGATTTTGAGGACATATTCCTCTACAAATAGGAAGAAATGTTCCCACTGATAGCTCAAAAAGTGCTTGTGGTCCATTAGCACAGGACAGATACAATTCTAATCACTTCTGTTGGCTGCAACAGATACAATTTGCCCCCCTACTTCTCCTGTCTGACAGAATGTTCACACACCTTTCTCAGGACTGCAATCTCCTGTCTCAGTCAGAGGGTCAGATCCTGCACTTGAACTTTGAAACTCTCTGCCTCATGTCCTAGAGAATTCAACCAAGAGATCCCTACCACCACAGATTCAGCCCATCATAGAAGCTGTGAATTCCACATATCCACAACAGACCACCATATGCATTGCCCAGATACTCTCATTCCTTACAGACCTGGGAGATAAAGGCCTATCCCTTTCCTCACTATATGTCAACCTCACTACTGTCAGCCATTGCTGCTTACCCCCAACCCAATTCTGGCTTTTCATGGTTTATCTTTCCACAGGTTAAGGCCTTTTTTAAGGGCGTCAAAATTTTTCATCCTCCTAGGGTTTGATTTCCAGCAGGCCAGCCAGGCAAATGCTCATGCTGCAGTTCTGCAGTGAAGAGAGATTTCATGGTAAAAGTACAGGCCAGAGGGATCTCTGTCTGGAAGAACTCTGTAGATTAAAGGGGGAGTGGAGGATTACCCATCAGAGTCCTGAATTCCCTTGCCCTTGCCGTGAAACACAGCTGTTTGGATGTGATGATCTGATGGCCCCATGCCAGCAACCTTAATTAAATCAAAACTCTTAATTAAATATTCAGAATTATAAAAGTGAAGGATCCTTCTGTTCTGTCTGGATAGGCAGCCACAGTTCACAGTCCTCCAATAAGAGTCTGTCAGAGGAACCACAGACAAAGTTTGCAAGTCTTATCAATGATTACCAATTTTGTTTCAGCAGTCCAAGTCAGTAATAAATTCAAGGGAGTATTCAGCAGCGTAGTCAGTGCACAAAGTGAAGATAAAAGTTTTCTAGGAACATGAGCCAAGGATCTCAAAACAAGAATGCACTGCTTCCACTGGAAATTACAGCTGTCTACAACTGACTTCTACCCACCCCCATCCCTTGCGTTTATTAGCCAAAAGCCCGTGAGCTGTTTGCCTAATTAATATGTCTTCTCTGAATAAATGCTGTGAGTCTCATGGGCTGAGTGGCAGTTAAGTATTGTCTTGTTCATGTCTCTGTGTTGTCTGTGTTTGCACCTGAGTCCTGGGACTGGGGCATGACACCTTCTGATTAAATTGGAACATAGAGACTTCATAGCTATTTTCCTTCTGCAGTCAAAAAGGACTAAGTAAGTGTGTTTACCCCACAAGACCAGGACAAATAAATCAGAAAATGAGGGATTTAAGTCCTCACAAGAGAATAATTAAGAATATAAGTGTATATATTTTGTGAATAGAATGAATTGCATTTTATTTGCAAGATGGGATTGGATTTTAACAGCTTGAGAAATTGCAACATGAGAAAGTACAAATGTTATCTATTTGATGTTGATAAAACTGACTTACTGGCAGCTTTTGGGTGGACATGAAAGAAGTGAGTTGCTAACTGTGAAACTGCTGGATTGAATGAAAAGTTGAACCTTCCCAGGAATATTACAATGGATGATGCGTGGAGTTCCTAAACTTGAAGAAGTCCCCAGGGAATAAGATCTACAAGATCAAAGAACTGTGGGGAAATGTAAGACAAAAAGGGGACACAACAGTTAGCAATATGGAAGTGAAGAAGGAAGAAAATCATATGGAGAGACAAATTCAAGCTGAGCTAATAGAGGAAGCTACTGAGTTGGGGAAAATGTATGACCAAGGAGCTTTTAGTTTGTAGAAAACAAGGGGGAGAGAAGGGGAGTAGTCTAAAGCTGATTTGTAGTCACATTACTTTGATGGTTAAATTAAACCAAATTGATTTAGCTTGCATGATTGAAGGGGGTGAGAGAAAGATGATTTAAAAAGGGGTGCTTTTTCAGGACAATTGTTCCAAAATACCTAGTGGAAAGGAAATTGAAATAGTGAATTTGAGAAGATGGTGAGATCTGCACTGGTTACAATCTGTTAAGTGCCTCTCTGATACTCTGCCTTCCAGATTTCTCTCTCCTTAAATGTAAGGTTTTTGTTGGTTCTTTTTACAGCAAAAACATTTCAGCAGTGACCTGGTCCCATTCACATCTTCCCAACAGTTCCTTTTCCTACGTTCTTTGATAACCTGACACATATACCTGCAGCTGGGATTAATTCTACAACATGTTTTCTGCTCGCACTTACAGACGTACCTAGATGGACAAAACCAGTTTGTAACAGACAAATAAAATAATCCCCATCGCCACCCAAATGCTGTTCCTTCATCTCCCCTATTTTATTAACATAAGCTGATAGATATTTCTCCTTCTGAGAAGCCTTATGCTCAAAGAGTACAAACTGCCATGGTTAGTTCTACGGGGAGGAGTCAAACCTGTATTCCACTCTCAGAAATGAGAATCACTAGAAATAGAGATCAGTACTATTTCTTTACTTTCTCCCATTTAAGTGAATGAAGGACGTTAATTGCTATAGGAATAGTAAAGTGCTACATGAGAGAAAAGAAACCTTGCTTGCCTTGCGAGGGTGGAAAATACACTCTGTACTCTTTAACATATTGTTTCTTCTCTGGAGTGTCTTCTGCATCATATAGGCCCTCTCTTTGGAAAATTAAAAGAACAGGTTAATCGTCCTGAAAATACTGGCCACGAAATTGATCCATTTTAGCAACACAGAACCTGTTTCTAAAAAAAAAAAAAAAATCCACTAAAACACCTCACACTTTGAAATGTTGTTTCATTTGTGTTCCATATAGGAGAAATGGTGCTATAGCAACAGAAACTATGTTGGTGCTCAGGGAAACCACTCCTGTTAGCAATCTGTGCCTTTTCCTCATTTGATATTTGTCATCGTTTCATTTGCCTAGCAATGTGTGGACTGAATATAAGTATCTCATGCTATTAGTACTGGTAGGACTGAAAAGTAATTGATTCCCATGGCAAAGTAAAAGGGGTATTTACCATTCCTATATTATGCTATAAGCAGACTCTTTCCCAGTTTTCTGAATATTGTGAATAACCTGTAGGTGAAGTTTTCTACTTCAAAGATTAAAACTGGATTGGTCTTCTGTATGAAGCAAAATTATAGTTAAACCAAAGCTTGACATGCCCTACAGTTAAACAAATGATCTATCATTCTGCCATTTTCTTTTGGGGCTTTTTTACAGTGCGGCACACCTTGCTTATCTTAGACAACTTTGGCTTGTAAACTTCTACCACTGTTGTATCCAAATATATAGGAGTGATAAGCAGATGTTACACTCAAAGCATTGATTCATTCTATGCTGGAAAAGTTTGCTTCTGAATTCACTGCTATAACTTCCCCTTCCCATATTGGATACAGAGTTCAGCTTCCAAAATCATCATCATCATCATCATCGTCATCTGCTTTTCATTTATTAAAGATTTGTAGCCATTATGATTGATAACACCTAGTAGAGTATGTGTGTCCTGAAATACCAAAAGGCAGGTGGGTAAAAACTGGACATGGATTTTCAATGTCCATTTCCAAAGCTTTCTAATTGGAATTTCCAATTCCAATACAGAATTAGTTAACCAAAATAAGGGGAATATGGAAATGTTTTAAACTTTGTGCTTTTTCTGCAGATTACTGAATTCAGCTTTTCATGTGCAGAATTTGGGTTATCTTGTTGAATTTTGATTCTTTTAAAACATATATTGCATAAACAACAATACCAGTCTGAACAATGTTGTCATGAAAAATGACATAGTAGAAGCGCTGTGCATCAGATCTCTTAGATTCCTGCTGCCTTCACAACTGAAATTGTGTTCGTTATTAATTATTATCATTTTGCCCTTTCGTTTTATATTAAGAGAGGTCCCTTGCTCCCACCCCCGAATGCTGCATGTACATTTGTTTGGTCACTTTCCCTTATTAATAATGTCTAAAAGGAAACATTTTTTAAAAAAATGTTCAGTATTGCTGCATGAACTGTATACATTGATTTCTTGGTGACATCACAGGTAGCAATTAGTTGACTTCATAAACAGCTTGCTTTGCCTGCAAGCTTGCAGAACAGGATGTGTACAGAACTTCCGAAGAAATGTAACTTGGACTGAAGGAAGTTGTAGTTCTTCTTCTCAAAATGATTCCTCTGTCTGCAGCCTTTTTTTGTATACAGAAGTAGATCATAAATATCAGACATTATGCCTTGTTATAGTGTGTGTGATTAGGGAAGCTTCTCTGAAGTAACTCAGGTAGAATTGTTTTTAAACAGAAACATTCTGAAAGTCTTCCCAAGAGAAACTAGCATCTGACTCATGTGGCAACATTGCTAGTATAATTGAAGACACTTTCACAGACAAAGATATAAACAAGTACAAATGAACCAGCAATGAAAAATGTACCTGCCTAGATCCTTTGAGGCCCTCATTCTGGGGAAGCTAGAAGTCTACAGAAGAGAGGACCATCACAGTTCTGGTACTCTCTCTGAGGAACTTCTGCTGACACCCATACTGTTTCCTTTCTTTCTTCCTACACTTTCTAGATTTTATGGCTACTTTCGTATATTTTTCTATGCTGTTTTTAAATTTACTGAACAATAATACATTATTTTTATTGATCTTTGCAATCCACCCAGAAAACACTATTGCAGGGTTTTCCAAATGGTGTGTTGTGACACATTAGTGTGTCACCTGTAGTGTGTTGGTGTGTCACCTCCCTGGCCAAGAAAGACCCTCCCTCACCTGAGCCTGGCCCGCTGCCATCACTGTCAGTGGGGCCTTTTCCTGGCAAGAGTGATGGCAGCAAGCAAGGACTGGGTGGAAGGGGCTGCCTTTCTCCTGTAGTCTCTCTCGCTAGGGTATTTACTGGTGAGGGCGATGGCAGCAGGCCAGGATCAGGTGTGTGTGTGTTGTTTTTCCCCACCCTAGATATAACTCTGAGTATTTCCGGTTTGCTAGAAAAACTGAATTACTGGGTCACAAAATGATGCACGTTGAAAAAGTGTGTCACTAACATGAAAAGTTTGGAAAGCTCTGCACTATTGTATAGATTACTAGTTCAGGTATCTTGAAAGAAAAACTTTTACAGCAAATGGCATCACACGGAATAAGTGAAGCCATTAACTATTTAGTTTTTTATCATCTAGGAACAGATAAGTTGTGAAATATTGGCCATAGTTTTTTTTTTAATCAAAATGAGGCAGTTATACAAATCACCACATGTACTATGTTTGCATATACTCAAATTATGCAACAAATCTTCCTTTTAGATGAAATTCCAGCAATACTTTTGATGTTCTTATTAGTCACAGATTTACAGCACACAAAATGAATGACGTGTGCTTCTCAGTCCTTGTCTTATCCAAAGCCTGGAAAATCAGGAGCATTTGAGCATCTCTAGGAGCCCATTGAGAAATGAAAATGTGATACAAAGAGTTAAAATCTTATTCTTCAACCTGAAATAAATATGTTTATGAGGAGTTATTTAATAAAGTGGAATTGTTTTAAATTGTTACGGCTTCCTTCATTTGAAAATATTTCCCATCTCCTTTCAGATAAGAATGTAATAGATGAACATGTTAATTCTGGAGTTTGGGGTGATGGCAGAGGAGAAGATGAACTTTCACCTGAAGAAATCCAAATGGTAATTTTAAACTAAATATAAATTGGTTGAGTTGTCCACTAACTAATCACACCACTGGCTGTTTCCTGTACATGGCACTTCGGTTTGCTTTCCCAGTTCTTACTGTTGGTGTGTGTGCACTTGTGCTTTCAGATCACCTGTCAACTTATAGCAACCTCATGAACTTCCTAGTGTTTTCTTAGACAAGGAATACTCAGAGATGGTTTTGCCAGTTCCTTCCTCTGAAATACGGCCTACAGCACATGGTATTTATTGGTGGTCTCCCAGCCAAGTACTAAGCAGAGCTGACCAGATGGGATCTGGTGCTTTAGGGTATTTATAAATTATAATTATAATTCTGTTATAATTCTGTTATAAAATCATAGTTCTAAATTTTAATTAAACAGATTGTTGTTAGTCATTCTGTTATTGGAGATTTTCCCCCTAGAAATTAGGCTGTATGTTGTTTTATATGATTGATTGATTTTCTGCATCACCTTGAAGCCCACAAGGGCTGCCATGGGGATGAAAAAATAAAAGCAATTAAAACAATACAGAGATTTTAAAAAAACATATTTCTTAACTCAGTTCACAAACACATTACTTTGGTGGCATAATCAAAGAGAACACCATTGAACCATGAGTTTTGTCTTTAAAGAGATTCAAAACATGAACATACAAATATTTTTGAGTTGGTTTTTCTGAGTTTATGTGTTCCTTGTAATTTTATAGCTTCAGCTATGTCTCAGTTTCCCTTGTTTTCTGCTAGAAACTCAAATAGATATATGATGATATATATTTTAGCTAATATTAGTTAATTAACTATATGATTTCCCCCCCATTTCTATGTGTAAAATTGAAGGAAGATATGCTGTACCTACATGGATCAGGTGTTCTCAAATGTAAACAAGTAGCACTATCTGAATGTTATCATTACAGTGGCAATATCACCCAGAGTTAAACACTTAACTTTCCACTGATTCTAATTGGAAAATTAAGGCCATCCTTTAAGATAACACTTAAATACATTCACATGATCTAGTGAGATCATACCTGTCATCCATATAACTGGATCTTAAAGCATCCAGCTAGTTGGGGAAATGACTTTTAGAGATTTTCTCTCTGCTTTTTGTGAAGTCACAGAACTTAAAATGGTCCAATGTTTTGTAAATTATACTAATTGAAGCTAATTAGCCATCACTCTTAAGATGGCAAAAATATAACAAACCCTCCAGTAATTTTATATTAAGACATTTCATGGGAAACCACATTCAGAGTGGCTGCAGGGTATTGTATGTGTTTCTTGAGACTTTTAGGTAATGTGACAGGCCCTTATTTCTCCTCAGATTAGTTGGCAGTTCCACTCTAATAAGATGCCCTGTCCATATTGCTTAGCCCTGACTTGACCCTTTTATCACAACCTTTGTGTAACATGGCTATGTCTCAGTGTTCACTTGGAAGTAAACAGTTTATTTGACATAGAATGTTTTCTGTCTTATCATTGACTTTAGATAACTCAGGCCAACTCAATAATTATACAACAAACTGTACCCTTTATTATGGTAACATAGGAAATAAAGGATCTTGTTAGAGTTTATGTATAGTACAGTGTTGATACATTACACAGTCAGACTTCTGACAGATTGTGACAGTAAGTCCCTGCTTTAGACACCAGTTCTCTGTGTCAGCTGTTTAAACACAGCCAGTCTACCCTCTCTGACTAGTTCTCAGTGAAGGCTCCAAACATACAGAAACTTTGCCTTATATAGAATTCCTCTTATCCATAAGCTCCTCACACACACACCACTGTGCTGGGTTTCATTCTTGAGGTGCTATTCCTGTTGCCTAGCAGCCTGTCATCAGATTGCACTAGCATTCCAAACAGCTAAACCCTAAAGCAGCTTCATCACAAGGAGTAATCAACATTTATTAACCAGCATCAACAACCGCCACCACACCAGAAACATATTTTTATAGCTTTCTAGCTGTTACCAGCTCGTGCCACGTGGTTGGTTGGTTGAATAACAGAAAATCTTTTTCAGTTCTGAATGTATCTACCAAAATTAGATACATGCAGAACTGAAAAAGACTACTGCAAGAGGCTTGGTTTCCTAACCTCTGCCTCTTTGTTAAAAGACTGGAGACCATTTGCTTTATGCTTGTTGATCTGTACGTAGCTAGAGTTTCTTAGAATTTACCGTTTTGTTCACTTGAGCACCCAAAATTGTAAACAACAGCCTTGGCTATCAGGGAGATCAGAATCAGCATTCTCCTTAATAAAACCTTAAGCTTTGGCCTTTCAGGAAATGTATATTACAGGAAGATCTCATATCTAAATAAGTAAGTTAGTGTCAGAGGTGGATCCCAGACTATAAGGGTTCTTCTCTTTGTAGAATAGTTTGGGAAGGCCAAAATGTAGATCCTGGATTCTTGCCTGGGTTTCCTGCTGTCCTAATATAGTATTTGCTTTCTTCTTGAAGGAAGCTGCATTAGAGAAGCCAGTATTAAAATTTGTTTATTTTTACAGCTGTTCAACCTGACTGAATTATCTCTTTATTTCTTGTTTTGATTTAACTGACTAAATGTCCATTCACAGACTTCAGTCCTGTACATGTTTCCCTGTCTTGGACTCTGACATGTAACTTGTAGCTTCTGGTTTCTAGCATGCAGAGCACAAAAAATATCCTATTGACAAATCACAGCAGAGTTCCCATTACACTACTTTAAGTATGCACTTTTTCCTTTAATTAAACAGATGGACTTATATTCAGAAATGTCTTGAATTTTAACAATTTTTATTCTGTTCTATTCAGACATTGCTTATCTATCCATGAGTATGTAACATGTTACTTCTCCAAAGTGAGCTTTTTATATATCTGAGCATTGTTGAGTGTCATAGTTCGAGCTTTATATTTCAAGTTGCCATCATTCCTCTGTGGCATATTAATGTATTGCGTCTGCATTTTTTGTTCCAACTTTTTTTCCTGTTGACTGCTTTATCACTGATGATCACAGATGATTAATCCAAGAGATTTTCAAATTATTTTTTTTTTTTAGCTGGGGAAAATGTTTATAAGATTATGGATATCAAAAGTATCTTTCAACACAATAGAAATGTGATCTCTGTACAGCAGGTTGCGTCACTTCAGACGGCCTCCGTATGGATTTGATTCAGTACAATAAAGTCAGCGTTTTTCATGGTGTAGTTCCCATGCCGTCAGGATTCATTAACACAAACAGCCATTACTACTGAAGTGACTGGGGCCGTATGAAATGCTGTATTTTTAAAGCCTTTGCAACACTGCATGGCACCAGACTCACAGCACGTCTCTGTGGGTTTATTTTATTGTATTGGTATGGGCTGTTCTTGAGGCTTAAATGACCAAATATTTTTTATATGGATTGCCATTAAAAACATCATCTTACCCTGGTGCATTCAAGAATTACTTCGTCATAATGTGATCTGTTTATCAAGACATTTCTATACAGTGCTTCAGCATCACTTTTCAGGATGGCTTACGAAACGTCAAGTAAAAATAAGCACAAGAATAAAGAATAACAGTATTATAAAGCCCTGACTAGGCTCAGTTTTTAAAATCAGTTCAAACATTTTTTAGAAGCGGGGAAGAATAAAAAGTTCCTTCCACAGTTGGTAAGTCTCCCTGAAGAAGGACTTGGAAAGGCGGATTGTCAAGATAGCATGCCAGAGCCAAATGTCCCCTCCCTGTTTGCTGTTTGCATCACCTTTGGTGAATATGCCTAAGAGAAGCACCGGCAGATATCCCAGTGCATGGGCAGCTTCATGTGGCAACATGTGATGTCAACAGGTAATAATACAGTCTCTGCCCCTCCTCCCAGTCAAAGACTGCTGCTGATGGGCAAATAGTGATGGCACAGGGCAGTATAAGTTATCCTTTATGCTACAGGGAGGGATTCAGCATAGGGGTACTCATTTTGGCAACAGCTCTGTGTCAAGCTTATCATGTAGTTCTGTTCAGTGTTGGAAGAAAATAAGCTTGGCTGAAGTTGTTTTATTTGGCAGATGCTCATAAACTTGAGATTGTATCTGTATTTGGCTGTGTGTTGTGCTGTTGTTGGTTTCTGAATTAATTTCTTGTGGGAGGAGATTGCATGATGTTGTAACATTGTATTGTGAATGAGACGTGGAATATATGGCATTTTTCAACAATAGGTCTGTGCAAAAAACCCCCACATATTCTTTTGTTTCAGTGGTAAACTAATAGTTAACTCCCATCCTGCCTGACATTAAAGTCTTGTTATTTAATACCATACAGTTACGGAAAGCTAGAGAACTTGCAGCTGTGTTGGTCTTCGTTCTTTTACTGCTATTAAGAGTCATATCTAGCTGAACCATAGAGGATTATTGGAGCTGGCTGTAGGGATCAGACAACCCCCCTCCTGCAACAGCTCCACTGGCTGCCAGTCTGCTTCCGGGCACAATTCAAAGTGCTGGTGATGACCTTTAAAGCCCTACACGGCTCAGGTCCAGGTTATCTGAAGGACCCTGTTCTCCCCTACGAACCAACCCAGGCATTGAGATCTGCTGGGGAGGCCCTTCTCTCTGTCCCACCACCATCAAAGGTGCATTTTGTGGAAACATGGGAGAGGGCCTTCTCAGTGGCTGCTCCCAGGCTCTGGAACTCCCTTCCCAGAGAAGTCAGACTGGCACCCTCCCTGCCTGCCTTCCAAAGACAATGAAAGACATTCCTATTTTGGCAGGCATTTTAATATGCAATGACTGCAGAAAGATGCTGGTTATTTTCATTGTGATTTGTCAGTTGTTTTAATATGTATTTTAATTTTGTTTTAATTATTGCTATCTGTTTAACTTGTGTTTCAACTTTTGTACATCATGGCTTTTTAAACTATGTGTTCTTTTTAAAATGTAAGCTGCTTTGAGTCTTTTCGAGGAAAAAAGTGGGATATGAAAAACATAATAATAAATAATAACCAATACTTGATTATTTTAAAAAACTGTAAAGCAGCAGTTGCTTTCCAGCTCCATCAGTTCTGCTGTGTTTGAGGCAGCCTTGCTCTGGTTTTTATTGGACATAAAGACATTTCTCAGACTGATGCACAGCTGAAAAACATCAATTGAACTCAGAAAGTATTTCTTGAGTCTTTCACAGCAAAGCAAGCACAGATGCTCTTGTGACAGTACAACAGTTGATTTTGTTTTTCTGCTAGAGTGTTGGACAGACTGTGGACATCTGGATCCAAAATCTTGTTCAACCATTAAACTCAGTGGCTGTCTCAGCCCAAAGCCTACTTTACAAGGGACAACGTGGGGAAATCCTGAAAGGTGGAATAAAATGTGATCGTTATATATTTTATATAATAATTTTATTGTAATTCCACCGTATAAAACATACATTCTTCATTGTACATTTACCGAACTGTTACAGTTTCCTCCCACTCCTCACCGGATTACGTAAACTGTTATATCATTGTCATGTTATATTTATGCATCGCAATAAGTCGATTACATTATCAAGATAGTTCCTGCATTTCAAACCCAATTTACATGTATCATAATATTTCTCTGTTTATCTGCTTTTATTTAACCTGTTATCATGGATAATGAATTATTACTTGACAAAAAGCCCTTCATAGCTAATACATTTTGCCATTCTTTAAAGATATCATCATCTGATTTTCCTTTTAATCTCTGACCAACTATGTCTGCATTGCAATTTTCAATTAATGTTGCCCACCATTGCTCTACTGTAGGTATCTGTTCAATTTTCCATAACCTTGCATATTCAATACGAGCTGTCGTAATCATGTAGAGTAAAATTCTCCAGTATTTTTTTGCAACAGATCCATCTAACATGTAAGTCATATTTAACAAATACAATTCAGGTATCTTATCAAGTTGGATTCTTAATATTTTACATATCATATTGTGAATGTCATTCCAGTATTTTTTTGCCTTGGTACATGACTGCCACACATGATAAAGTGTACCAGCATTTTCTTGACATTTCCAACATTGCCCTGTTCCTAAAATGTGATCATTATAATGGGATGAAATGTAAACTTGTGCAGAAGTATTAATAACACTAGTATTTTCTCTTTTGTACATTTCACTACAAGAAAAAGGTTTATAGCTTTGAAACTTCATGTTGTTTTTATTTCTATTTCCAGTTTGAGCAGGAAAATCAGCGCCTTGTTGGTGAAATGAACAGCCTGTTTGACGAAGTGAGGTACATCTTTTTCCCTACATGCTGTTCTTTGTATGTTGTTATAACCCCTCTAATACCCATATAATTGCTGTCCAATCCACTTTAAGTAGTAATCTCCATTTTTTAAAAAATTGAGCATACCCATCTAAATGTACTATTAGACATGACATTCTGTATTGGAGAGCTGGAGAGCGCCTTTTACACAGCATGTCTTGGTATTATGTATGTTCAGTGTGTGTACTGTAGCCTCTCCTCAGCTGGGCAAGTAGAACTGATTGACTTCTTTGCTCTTATATGCTTCTGTAGAATTCCATGTTTATTGCATTGTCTTTACCTCGTTCATTGCTAAATACAACAGTATAGTTGTCTGACTGATGCCAGTTTTATTTTTGTTATCTTGTGCCTTAAAATAATTTCTGAGTTATGGCAACCCTATCACAGGGTTTTCTTGGCAAGATCTGTTCAGAGCAGGCTTGCCTTTGCCTTCGTCTGAAAGAGTGAGTTGCCGAAGGTCAGCCAGTGGGTTACCATGGCTGAGCATGGATTCAAACCCTAGTTTCTAGAGTCCAGTGCATCTTCAGAGCCAGTTTTTACTGAGTCAGATAATTGGTTCACCCTGTTCTGTCACTTTTCAGACCTAGAATTCATGTTGTATATACTCCTTTTTCTTGTGTTTCCTTTCTCTCTCCCCTTTTCCATTTTGCACATTGCAACAAAATCCATTAATTGGTGATCTTCAGAGTGAAAGCATGTTTTTGCTCATCTGCCTTCCTTGGTTTGTAATTCTTCAGTCTCTAAGGAATGCACATGTTGTATATACTTTAGTCTATACAATGATGAATGATTGCTCTTACATAGTGTGGATTGTTTTTTTAGACAAATTGAAGGGAAGGTCGTTGAAATATCCAGACTTCAGGAGATATTCACAGAAAAAGTCTTACAACAGGTAAGAACCACAGGTTGAATATATCACAGTACCATTTCAAACAAAGGGGAAATTTAGGAGAGTTTAGATCAGAGGTGGGAAACTTGAGGCCATCCAGATGTTGTTGGACTGCAGCTGTCAGCACTCTTCACCACTGGCTAATCTTGCAAGAGCTGGTGGGAGTTTCAGTCCAACAACATTTGAGGGAAACAATTTGCCCAAAGAGGCAAACAAGTAAGGTTTAGGAGGAATAAAGTATCAGTTGCATGGGAACTGAGGCTTGATTGCAGCCAGAAAGGAGTTGTATACTTCAAATGAACTTCTAGAACATGCCCTGACCATAACAGGCTTCTGAGACATTGCTAAGAGGAAAAAATGGCTGCTTGAACATTTTTAGTGACAGCATTTGCCCATCTACCACATGGTCTTGCTGAACAGTGCTATGCCCAGCTCATTGTAGGGACTCATGACCAGGGGCTATGGGAGGAAGCAACCACAACTGATGATGAGCCCTTGGCAAAATGTTTAGAACACCTCATTTCTGTAAAAGTTTTGCCTCCCTTCCCCAGTTGAACTGAAAGTTCTCTATTGACTTTTGACTTCATTCAAATATAAGTAAAGGGCATCTGTTCGAAGCTTACTACTCTCTGTCTTCCCATTGTTAAGGCAAATATACATTTACAAGTATTGAATGTCAGTTGAAACTATTCCTTTATATTACATACTTCTATGCCTATGTCATATGCCTATGACATAGTTTGATTTTGAAGCATCATTTGGGGACTATTGAGTTTCACCATTAACATACATCTCTGTGTTTCAGCTTTTTAAAAAAGTGAACTGAGCATTTATGAGAAGCCCTAAGCCCAGCTATTAAGACAAATATATGATTCACTCAAAGCAGTAGGTTTTTGTGTTCATACTTTCTCCTTCCCATTGACATCTTAGAATACCCAATAGAGGATGAAAGGTCATTATTGTAACATGCCTGGCTTCATCATTTTGTTGACTTACATTTGTAGTAGGGGGAGATAAGGTGTGAGGCTTCCCGTTAAAATTGCAGCTGTATTCGCTCCCTAATTCTGGTCTCTGGTTTAATGTGAACGCACACTGAAAACACCCATTTCCATATATAGTTTTTGATCCTGGTCATTCACCTCAGTTACTGTGTTTTAACTGTGGTCTCCTTTTCACCACACAAGTGTTGATTTATTTAACAGGAAGCTGAAATCGACAGTATCCACCAAATAGTTGTGGGTGCAACTGAAAATATCAAAGAAGGCAATGAAGACATAAGAGAGGTAATCTCTTCAATTAATTTCTTTTTATCAAATATGTCTGGACTACAGTATGACATGTCTCACCTTACTGACCTGCCTGCAGCGCATTTTTAGAAGCATTATTTGTTGTATTTTCTACAGAGACATGTCCCCTGAACTGTCATGTATCAGTTAATATTGCATCAAATGTCGGTGGTTTGGAGGCTGTTCAGCCGATTAGTAATTCCTGTATTCTAAAAACAGGTAAAGCAAATGAAGTCAAAGGAGCAAAACAAGGTCAGGATCAAGCCCGAGAGGGGCAGTTATTGGAAATTGAGGCAAATAATGTATAAAGCTGAAATGTAAAACTAAAAGAGCATTTCCCATCTATGCAGCAAAACTGTATTGGTGCATTTTCCAGGATGAAGTTGCTGACAGTCTCTTGTTCTGAGGAAGGACCTTTTCCTCAGAGCATGGTACAAGATGGCCATGAATTTTGCCTGGGGCGCTTTTGGTAAAGTAGTAGGGGAAAAAGGCAAATAGAAGAGGAGGGGATAGGGTATCTCAGGCAGTGTTGTGTTCTGTAGTGCTGTGAAAGGCAGTTTATACAGATAGACACATTCTGACCTCAAGAAAATAAGCCCAGTTGATGACCATTTAAACCCCTTCCCCATGCAAGGAAGTGAAGAGGTCAAACATATTTCCCCCAAATAGAGCTTGATAGAGCTTAAATTATTGACACAGTAATATCACAAATTAATTGCAGCTCATGACAAAGCTTAGAAACCTACTTTTAAAAATGAATATATTTACATTCTGAAGCTGTCCATAACTGAGCACTGCCCAGTCATATCTACTCTCTTGGGGTCAACATGGAAGCCCCCTTATCTGTACCATTTTTACGCATCTCCCTGAATGATTTATTCTCTGCTTCCCCCTCTCAACATGGAAGGCATTTCCACACGATTTTCACAGTCTCTTCCCCCTCATACCACAGCCTACCAAATTTAGCAACTTCCTCACCTTCTGGAGGTTGCCACGAGGAAGGTATAGAAAAGTTCACTTTCACCAGTCCCATTACCCTTGCAAATTTCGGTACAGCCAGTGTACAATGATGATGTTGCAGATTCTAGCCAGTAGGCACTGTCCAAAGCTGACTTTTCCCTAGTTTAAAGTGAAATGTGCTGAAAGAAGTGAGGGGCTGTTTAGTAGGTTCCAAAGAGTGACTGCAGGTGAAGACCCATATATGTGATGCAGAGAAACCAGAAGAAGAGGAGCGCCCTTTTGTATTACAGAGGGCACAGATACTTTGAAATCACCCCTTAAAATGTTACATTGTCATTCTCAAATTTTTCAGTCAGCTACTCTGTTAGTTCCAGTATCCTCTGTTTTTAAAAGCAATACATTAATGTTTAACAAAAGATTTGAAGATCTATCTTTAAACATTCTTTTTCTATAAAGATTAGGACCCAGACTGAAAACATTTCCCTGTTCCTAAATGAGATCTTGCAACCCAGCCCTTTTAAAGGAAAGCAATAATAGGATTTTTTTTCCCTGTCCTATAGGCAATCAAGAATAATGCTGGATTTCGTGTATGGATCCTCTTCTTCCTTGTGATGTGTTCCTTTTCTTTATTATTTTTGGACTGGTATGGTAGTTAACCTTGGCCTTTGCCTAACCTTGAGTCAAGACTGATGAACCTGCCTTTGACCGATATTGGCTGAAAATGTGTTCTTGAAAAGCCTAGTTGCATTTCATACATCACCATGATTGAAATATCTTCATTCTTGAAGCAGATATTCTGGTCACATTTATTTTAGCACTACTCAGGAATATGCTAGAATGGGGCAATGCTTTAAACAACTAGCAGACTGAAACTGAAGAAGTGGCATGAAATCCTCAATAACAGTGTAACACCAGTTCTTAAAAGAAGAACTCATGGTCCATTCATGAAGCTAGATTGGGTGAAATGTTTACAGTGAAAGCCATTGTACTGCACAAACAGAAGTGACTTTACAGTCCTCTCTCCAACATTCATTTAACTCTCATAAACACTCACTAAATAAAAATTATTTTCTACATATCATTGGTTATATAATTCTGAAGCATTACTCTGTAACCCAGTCAGTGGATCCCACTAAAATTCATAGCAAGTCTGTGAAACTCATCCAACATTACACAACCTCTACTTGTTACAGTTTTAAATTTGTTTCAAGTGCAACATATCCCTAATATTCCCGTGTAATATGAATATAGATTTAAACACTTGGGTTCCAGAATGTTAAAAACAAAAATCACTATTCAATTACAATCTTGCAGTTCGAGCCTAAATGGACATAAGGGTCTCCAGAAAATAAAGTTGCTCTGTTTTGAAGAGGGATGATTTGAGGCTAGGGTTGGTCACAGTTGGCATTTCAATTTACAGCAAAAGTATTTTTATGTCTTTCTGTGAAAAATCTGCCATCCAAATCCAGATTCCTGAATTGCCATGTACCAGAGTCATATTAAGTTATGAGTCTTAGAAAAGAGGAGGGTAAATACTTGCAAGTGCAGTAATGAACATCCTTTATGTTTGATTTTTCTTAAATGCAGTAAAGATGCATGTAAACATAGTGAGTTTGAGAGATGTGTTCATACTTCTTTTATTTTACACAGAGTGAAAATGTCAAAAGTTACATGTAAATTTACATTCAATAAAGTACTGACTACTAGGAAATACAAACATGGTATAGTTTAGTATGTTTTATATGGGACTGAAATCTTTTTAAAAAAAATGCAAAGAAAGATTTGGCACATTATTTATTGCTTTTATGCATTCCACACAGCAATGATGATATACTAAAAAATAATTTTACAACGCATAACTATTGTTCAGTATTAAAAATCTCTAAATGGAAAAGCAGTTGGCATTTTCTAAGTGAACCTTGATGCTTTAAATATATTGGGAAGAAATATAACGCAGAAGTAGAACTAATGTTTTTTCTACTAAAAATGTTGGGGGGAAAGAGACTTCTTATTTTTGTAAAGTGTGTTTCTATAAAAATAATGAAACTTTTGACATGTCCACTAGGAAGTAGCACATTCAGAACATGAATAAAAATGCCAGCTATAGTTAAGCTGATCAATTTAGTCCAGTGACACTGGTCAAGTCAAGTCAGCAGTATGCAAGAATGTCATTCCAGTTCAGTATTTTTCAAATTGGTGCCATCTGATACACTATGAAGTACCACTGGTTGAAAAGCATGGCTCTAGTATTTTCACTACAGACCATTCATAGCTCAACACCAGAGAAGTGGGTTAAAGCCTTGGGCCAATTCTAAGCCACAGCCAGGTACAGTTACTCTGTTTTCTGTTTTCAGTTTCTGCTGCTTGTGCTTTAGGTTGACTACCAGTACTTAAAAGCCAACTATACAGCTAATGAAAGGTATTCTGAAATATTTTTTAATAATAAAGATGTAATGATTTAGGAACACATCAACACAGTAAAAGCTCAATTACAATTTTAAGCTTCCTTCCATTTACCTTAAAAAAGCAGCTTCCTCCCCAACACAGTCAAAATGCAAGGGGGTGGGAAGAGTTGATGCATTTAATGCACTTTATTCCTTACAACCAGTTCTATAAATGTTTATGTGCAAGTCCCATTGAGCTCCAAGAAACTTACTTCCTGATATGTATGTTTAAGATTGCAATATTAATATTTAAATATTAGAAAATGCCAAAGGATGCTGCTAACAAAACAAACAAATATGCAACATGGAAAAAAGAAAAATTTTAATGTTTTACAAAAAGAGAAAATGCTAACAAATTACTCCTCCCATCATTGCACAAATCACACTGTTGTTACACCTACAGTGAAAGATTTCCTGTCATATTTATTCCATAGGGCTGTACTACTTACGATATTTGCTGCTTTACAATCTTGCACATTTACTAAAACGTTATTATCTGTCATTAAAATATACAGCTCCCTAGTGTCTATTTTGTGTTTCAGTGCATGTCCATATACAAGACTCCCTAGACATAGTGGAAACGCAGTGAAATGTCCACAGGCTTAACAAATCAACAATTAAGCATGCCTTTTAAAAAAACTAAATTACCTCTAACATACCTGAAATAGTGAGCAGAAACAGGCCAACCTTTTTTGTTGATACTCATTTTGGAGTTGCAAGCCATTTTAGATACAGCTCATAGCTAGCCAGTACCATATCTAGTTATGGCTGTGATAATTTAGCTTACAAAACAGACATTATAAACAAACTAAACACCAGTACACACAGTGAAATGCAAAAATTTGCCTTGTCAACCCTCTCTGACTGGCTCAATGAAACTTCTAGGTTGCAACAATACCTAAGTTTGTTTTATTAAAAGAGAAACTGGTGTTAAAAGCTGTAAAGCAAGGCTGATACGCATTTGATCAATGGTCTTAGATTTTCATTTTCTTATTTTTTTTCCTTTTAGCAAAGCAATTTATCCGCAAACCAAAGCAATTACACCATAAATATAGGTTAACCTCTAAATTATCATTAATAATGAGACATCCCATAAAAGCCCCCTCGATACCTTCCCATCAACAAGATTAATCATTCTAAACTGCCTTCTCAGCTGCCTCAGTCTCCTGCTCAGAAAGTTTCTCTTCCGACAGTACTGTCATCCATGGGGACACAGACCGTGTGATGGTCTGTTTGGCGAGGTTGTAATGGTTTATAACTGTATAAAATTTCCCTCTGGCATTAGAGTCTTGTTCAGAGTAGTAGTTCTCTAATCCACCTGGGATGCATTGATTGTTCTGAAAGATAACCCACCATTTAAATAAATAAATAAATATCACATCACAGCATATTATAAGAATAAAACAGTAATAATATATATGTATGTGTGTGTGTGTGTGTATATATATATTACAGCATATAAGAATAAAACTAACAATTCATAACAGAAATTAAACAAACTGAAATGACTCATATTTAAAAGAAGAGCATTAAAAAGTCTTAAAGTCTTCTATTTAAGACCGATCTTGGAATTATGTGTCCCTCCAGATGTTGCTGAGTGACAATTCTAACAAGCTGTAGTCAGCATAGCTAATGGTGATTAATGCTGGGAACTGCTGTCCAACTTCGGATTTTATGATTACTATCTCTAGTTGAAAACAACAATTACAATTCTTGCATATCCACTCAAACACACAAAATAATAATAAATGCATGCCATATAAGCAATAAAATACATTCTACATAATATGGGTACGTAAAACAGGCTCCATGTCCTTTTCAACACTCTAAGCTTTTTATTCAGTCCTCAGGTAACACTGGGGACATTAGCCACAGAGCGTCACACTGATCCCAAGTTTTCCTTCTGTACTTTCATTTGAGGCAAAGATAATGACATACATCAGTAGTGACAGGCTGAACAATGGGAAGCTGGATCATTTGGAAGATGTAAAGAGGGACACGAGATGGGCATTTGGCCAAATATCTAGACGGAGAGCCAATACAGAATAAAAAGAATCCTGCATTTATGAGTAAGACGAATAAGACTGAGCCTTGCAACAAATTAGCCCTGTTTAAATGAATTATTTAAATAAAATCTTATTGATTAGCTCTAAAAGCTTCATATTTTGGAATTACTTTGATAGTCGCTGTGCTGATTTTATTTGTGTGGAGATGAAGATTTCATTATCTTTGCAAGGTTAGCTGTCAACAGGTTAGCAGCAAGTAGATGGATGATAATATCCTTTTTTGAAAAATTCAGTAGTTGGAAAGGCAAAAGAATAATCAGCTAAATGGTCTGTCTGGTTGACAGTAAAATGTGTATTCGTTACAACAACACAAAATTAATCACAATTAGGCAGATATGTAAACATGAAGAAAAATTCTGGAAAAATACAGGAAAAAACCCACATTGATAATTTTTTCCCCTGAAGCCTTAAAAATTGGAAAAAAACAAATTATGGGATATTTCTGTATGATGAATAAACTATTTAATATAAGATGTTAACATATTTATTTCCTACATATACAGTTGGCCGTTCACATTCACAAGGGTTAGGGACCCAGGACTCCCATGAAAGTCAAAATATTGCGAATACTGAACCTGGAAAATGAAGCTGATTCCACAAGTTGCCACTGGCTGCACCAATAACTAATCCAGCTCCTCACCCCCACTTCTTCTCCTGCCCCTTGTCTCCCATATTCCAAAAAAGACACCTATCCCAACTTTACTTCCTGCACACTTTAGAAAATAAACACATTTCCATGATTCTCAGGGGAGGGAAACACATCTGTATGAAAGACGCCAGCAGCCACAATTGCAATGCAGCACTTTTCCGTTCTTCTGCTGCCTATTCCCCACTTCTCCCTCTCCTTGGAAAAAACATGAAGCCCACTTCAATTACTACACAACTCTGCTTATGCCAGATCATCCAAGGAACCAATCTCAGACCCTCATGAAAAGTTTCCCTAAGAGCCATTGCAATTCAAACCACTGCTCCAAGTTTCCCCTCCCCCTTCCTGCTAAAGGGCAACGAGATCAACTCCTTCTGCTGCTCGTTCCCTCCATTCTCCCTTGGCTTTTCCAAGGAGTGGGGAGAAGGAGTGAGTGGGCAGCAGAAGAACAGAAAACTACTAGATCACAGTGGCTGCTCCCAGTGTCTTTTGTACTGATCTGTGATCTGCGTTTGTCTCCTGATCTAGTTGCCTTTTTGCAGGAAGGGGAGGGGAAACTTGGAAAAGGGGTTTGAATCGCAATGGGTCTTAGGGAAACTTCATGCAGGTCTGAGATTGCTTCCTCTGAGGGTATGGGACAAGCAGAGTTGTGAAGTGAAGTGCACTTCATGGCTTTTCCAAGGAGCAAGGAGAGAGCAGCAGAAGAATGGAAAGGAGCTGGACTGCAATGGTCGCTGCTGGCATTTTTAGTACTGACCTGTATTTGTCTCCTTTGACAATCTGGGAAAGGAGAAATCATGGGGGGACAAGGCGAGGAGCTAGAAAGTCACAAGTAATCAAATTCGCAAAAGTGAAACCTGCGAATGTAATGGGCAAACTGTACATTGTAAAAAATATCTAGCAAATAGCCTTTTATGTAAGTCTGTATATGGCACTGCTATTCTAAACAGTAGATCATAGACTCATGTCAGTGCACAAGCCATCCAGTCTGCAGCCAAGTTTCCAGGACGGAAAAATAGTTGTGGCCAGTGGGCACAAATATGGTGCAGGTCCTTGGCACATTAGGGGAAAAATGCCAGTTCCCCCAAATCTTCTGTTCTTACTGGCTTGAGTTTGTTTTATTTTTCTTAATGCTTATAAACTGACAAAACTCAAGACATTCCTTACAGTTTAGGAACTTGTAACTTCCTTTATAAATGAAAATAAAATTGAAAAAAGTAAACTGAAATTATAATTGTTTTGTGAAAAACTGTGCTTTTAGTATAGCCAACGTAATAATTTTGTACCTATTGAAGGTATATGTCACACATTTTATGTTCCTAAAGTAACAAAGTGAATCTTGATACATAACGGATTTTTTTTTCATTTTTTCCTCTAAATTCCATTTTCCCCATGGCTTCAAAATTTCTGGAAATTTTAATTTCTACAACTGGGACACTACCCTCCCCAAAAAACAAAACAAACAAACAAAAAACCCAGCCCACTCGAGAAGTTCAAAAACCTGTCACTATTTTGTAGGGTTGCCAAGTGAAAACTAGAGGGCATTTTTAATGGCTGCGTAGAAGAGTAAATTTCAATATAATCATGAAAAATATAGGAGTCATCTCCAGTTTTCACTCTGGCAAACCTAGTGCTTTGTTTTGTTTTAAATCGCACAGAAAACATTTTAACAGAGTTAAGACAAAACATTTCTAGTCAGGCTCTTTCTATCTCTCATAATTGTGTAAATTTCCCATGGCTCCTTTGGTTTTCCATTATTTACTATTATTTCTTTGTTAAGTGACCATTCTAACAAAAGGCATATCACCATTTCCACTGTTTCAAAAGATATTGTCTACTTTACCTTGAATACAAAGCCCTCTGGGCAGGTATGGTCATACTTGTAAACCTTGTACACTACCAGAAATACAATGCACGTGAGGAATGCAAGGGCAAAAAGGACCAAAACTGTTACCTGGAATCAGACCAAAAAGATGCAATTTTCCATTAATTATACACTTCCTACTACAAATTATCAACACCATGAGAAATGGAGGACATTGTGCCCATGACCCAGAAACTTTAAAAACTTTTCTAGGTTGGCACACAAATTCATATGAAGTACCAAATGTGTGCTTCTTCAACCAAGCACCTAAAGTTAATATGTGGCACGAGTACCATTGATACTGTCAACCAATTCATGTGACTTTTCTTCAAAAGAAATACTGAACGACATAGCGAAGTAGGGCTTTGCTCCTATAGCCTTCTACATAGAACATATTATAGCTGAGGTGTGTCAGGAGAGAGGAAGGCCTTTATCTGAATTTTCATATACAGGAGCAGTAACATAAATTCAGATTAACTGTTGTGATGATACAGTTGCCACAGTGATCTAATATTGGTTGTGTTCACATAATTCGGGGTGAGTAGAATGTGGCCCAAGGGTCTGGCAGCCTGGGAAGATTCCCACTAGTCCATGAATGCCCTCCAATCTCCCTCCAGTTTTTTTTTAAATTGGCATGATATTCAAGCAATTTCTGTCTGGAAAACATGCAGAGATTCCCTAATTGTGTGAAACACTCTCACCTCACCCACAACCCACACCCCTAAATAAATGTTTTCCTCTGACATCCTTTTCAAAATGGTGACAGGAAGCAATGGAACATCCTTTCTCACTGCTATTTTGAGAAGAAACAGTTGATATATTTGTGCTTGTTGTGGAAGGAGTGGGTGGGAGTGCTGCTTCCAGGAGGGCCTAAGTAAGAAACTATGAGGTCAGCAGCTCTCCAGGTCCAAGAATTCCACTGAAATGTGAAAGAAGCCGATAGATTGGTTTACATTTGCCCATGACGAATCCATGCATTCACTGAACAGTCACAGTGTGAAAAACAGCAATATGACATCCGTTCCAGCCATCTTGATGCATAAATACCCAGATGCATCAAACAGAATGTATTTTTCCTAATAAACAGCACATGTAAAATCTCAAGTACATAAATTTAAACATAGGGACCTGCATAGGCACCCACATTTCTAAGAATGAATGCTTCACTTGAAAGCATCTGGGTAAGGACAGGAGCAATAAGCAGTACTGTGGTCTCTCTTTAGTTAACCTAATGTGCAGTGACAAAAAGAGGAACCATTATAAATCCGATTCATCAAACTGTAAAAACAGGTATATATTTCATTTTGAAATGGTTCATTAATCAGTTAAAAATCAAATTCATAACTATGTTTTATGATTTCATTAATCAGATTAATAATGATTCCTTTTTTTTTAACTACAATTTTGCAGAGTGGCCAAAATAAAACATACCATAATAGATTCATATAGACACACCTCAATGAGTATTTACTTCACCTTCACTAAAACCTAGAACTGTGAAATTGAATTTTAGTAATTCATGAGGAATAGATGTGCCTTTCCAACTATGATCTAAATTCCGTTGCTAGTTCTAACTAGAGAAAACCCACTGAATCAATGGAGCTTTATAGAAGTGTTGACTTACATTCAGAATCAACAATTGGTTCAATGGGTCTATTTCACCTGGGACTAGCAGCTAGATTTAGACCAAAAGGTTGTAAAACAGAGGAAACTGTTGCCTTAACTTATATTCTCAAGGCATCCCCCTCCCTTTTATCTTCCCAAATATTTCAAGTGTTTCTACAACTTTCTGGGATCCTCTGGATTTTTGCAGAAATAAAGAAATGTCTGGTTTCATTAATATGGATCCTTTATTACTTTCAGTAGTGGAATTGTGGTGGTAATTACTGAGATTTCTAGCTTCAAAAGCTTTTAGCACAATTAATCCCACGGAATTACTCTTGAGTAAATCTTTTGATTCTTAACCAGTATAATTCTGAGAGATTAACAAAAAGTCAGAAGCTTTCCCCCTAAAGGACAAACAAACTAGGCTCTGAGTAAAGAACAAATATAAAATTTGTTGTCTAGTTTGCATATTGTCGCCATTTTAATTAATTAATAATATATAACTTAATTATGGAATTAAGTTCATACCAAAATTCTAGTCAAGGCAATCATTTTACAGTTAAAAAAAAAACAATTTAATTGCATTGGTCCTTTTATGTTAAAAAAAACCCAATTGATAGCTTAACTACTTTTAATTAATTAGATCCAGTCACTGCAAATGTTTAATTTTCTAGTGCAGCCAATAAGACACCAGCTTCTGATTAATAAATACAGTGGCCCCTCCACTTTTATGAGGGTTAGGGCACAGAATCCTCATGAAAATGGAAAAAACCACAAATAACTCCCCCTACCCACAATTTCATTCTCAGGCGCTCCCCTCCCATACCCTTGCCTTTTGCCCTGGCCCAGAGCCAAAGGCAAGAGAATGGGAGGGAGAAGCCTGGAGGGAGAAGAAAGGTGCATGTGTGCTCCCCCATTATGACCTTGCCTTTTGTCTCAACACAAGTTCTCAGCACCAGAGACAGAGGCAAGGGAATGGGAGGGAGGAACTCCAGAGAGAAAAAGGAAGGTGTGCATGTGCCTTCTGCCTCCTATTCCCTTGCCTTTTGCCTCGGCACAAGTTCTCAGCACCGGGGCCAGAGGCAAGAGGGAGCTCCAGAGGGGAGAAGGAAGGCATATAGGCATGTATGTGCCCCCGCATTCCCTTGCCTCTGTCCAGGTGCATCTGCCTTCCTTCTCCACATCCAGCAAAACGCAAGAGAATGGAAGGAGGAGAATGGAGGGAAGCGCGTGCAAACACACACACACACACCTTTCTTCCTTCTTTTAAAATGTTATCCCCTATTTACTACATAAGAGCCAGCGTGGTGTAGTGGTTTGATCTGGACTACAACCCTGGAGACCAGAGTCTGATTTCCCACTCAGCCATGGAAACCCACTGGGTGACCTTGGGCACATCATACACTCTCAGTCCCAGAAAACCACATGATAGGTTCCCCTCACCGTAACTCAGAAACAACCTGAAGGCATACACCAACAACAGTTTAATACACAGTTTACTGAGAATGGGCAGCCATACTACAAGCAGTGTAACTGACTCTTAAGGCCTGTAAATGAGGAAATCTTAAGATATCAATGGACCTGTTATTTGGCAGCAAAATCCAACAACCCAAGAGTCTGAAAGTAATCCAGAGAGATGATAATAATAAAATAATCCTACATGACATATTGTATCTTGAATAGTATATACCAGTGTAAACTGGTCCTCTCAGCATCAGTCCTCTCAGTTATGTATGACTGCTCAGGTAGTTATTTCTTTTTGTGCCTAGTTAAAATGGTTCTTTCTGCCTCTGCTTTCATAAGCATCTTTGGTTTTAGATTAGCTCTCACAACATAGAATCATACAAATGTAGAGTTGGAAGAGACCACAAGGGCCATCCAGTCCAACCCCCTGCCACGCAGGAAAACCCTCAAAGCACTCCCGACAAGTGGCCATCCAGCCTCCGCTTAAAAATTTCCAACGAAGGAGACTCCACCACACTCCGTGGCAGCACATTCCACTGCCGGACAGCCCTGACCGTCAGGAAATTCTTCCTGAGGTTCAGGTGGAATCTCCCCTCCTGCAGCTTGTATCCATTGCTCCTTGTCCTGGTCTCAAGAGCAGGAGAAACAAGCCCACTCCCTCCTCGACATGACATCCCTTCAAATATTTAAACATGGCTATCATGTCCCCTCTCAACCTTCTCTTCTGCAGACTAAACATACCTAGCTTTCTAAGTCTGTCCTCATAGGGCATGGCTTCCAGGCCCCTCACCATTTTGGTTGCCCTCCTCTGGACCTGCTCCAGCTTATCCATATCCTTCTTGAATTGGGGTGCCCAGAATTGGACGCAGTATTCAAGATGAGGTCTAACCAAAGCAGAATAAAGTGGTACCAATACCCCCTCGATCTAGACACCATACTCCTATTGATGCAACCAAGAATTGCATTGGCTTTCTTGGCTGCCGCATCACACTGCTGACTCATGTTCAGCTTGTAGTCTATTAAGACTCCTAGGTCCCTTTCACACATACTGCTATCCAGCCACGTGTCCCCCATCCTATATTTCTGCATACCATTTTTTCTGCCTAAGTGTAGGACCTTATATTTCTCTCTGTTGAAATTCATTTTGTTAGCCTTGGCCCAGCTCTCCAATCTGTCCAGGTCCTTTTGAATTTTGATCCTGTCATCAGACATATTAGCAACCCCTCCCAATTTGGTGTCATCTGCAAATTTGATCAGCGTGCCCTCTATTCCTTC
This sequence comes from Iguana delicatissima, assembly GCA_948472985.1. Taxonomy (NCBI): domain Eukaryota; kingdom Metazoa; phylum Chordata; class Lepidosauria; order Squamata; family Iguanidae; genus Iguana; species Iguana delicatissima. The sequence goes on from CAOKZL010002153.1 coordinate 139,383, forward strand.
ATCCAAGTCATTAATGAAGATATTGAACAGCACCGGGCCCAGGACAGAACCCTGTGGCTCCCCGCTAGTCACTTCTCTCCAGGATGAGAATCTGCCATTGGTGACCACCCTTTGGGTACGGTCAGTCAACCAGTTACAAATCCACCTGACAGTAGCCCTGTCCAGCCCACATCTTACTAGCTTCTTTGCAAGAATGTCATGGGGAACTTTGTCAAAGGCCTTACTGAAATCAAGATATACTATGTCCACGGCATTCCCTTCATCTATCAAGCAAGTAACTCTATCATAAAACGAGATTAGATTAGTCTGGCATGACTTATTTTTGAGAAATCCATGTTGAATTTTCATAATTACGGCATTGTTTTCTAAGTGATTAGAAACTGACTGTTTGATGATCTGCTCCAGGATCTTTCCAGGTACTGATGTCAGGCTGACTGGGCGATAATGATTTGGGTCCTCCTTTTTTCCCTTCTTGAAGATGAGGACAACATTTGCCCTCCTCCAGTCTGCCGGAACTTCTCCTGTCCGCCAAGAGTTTTCAAAGATGATAGCAAGAGGTTCCGCAATGACCTCTGCTAGTTCTTTTAAAATCCTAGGATGCAGTTCATCTGGCCCTGGAGACTTGGAATTCATCCAGTGTGGCCAGGTATTCCTGTACTACCTCTCTACCTATTCTGTGCTGCATTTCCCCCACTTCCTCACCTGCTCCCCAACCGCCAGGTTGAGTGTTTTATCCTTTTGGGAAAAAACTGAGGCGAAGAAGGTGTTGAGGAGTTCTGCCTTTTCTCTTCCTCCTGTTATTAATTCACCATCTTCCCTGCGCAGTGACCCTATCGTCTCCTTCTTTTTCCTTTTGCTGCGGACGTCTTTAAAAAAGGCCTTTTTATTGTTTTTAATGTCTCTGGCCAGCCTAAGTTCGTTCTGTGCTTTAGCCTTTCTGATCTTCTCCCTACATCTCCTGGCTACTTGCTTATAATCTTCTTTGATGATTTCCCCCTTCTTCCATTTCCTGTACATGTTTTTCTTAACACTTAGCTCAGATGAGAGTTCTTTAGTCAACCATTCCGGTTTCTTCAGATGCCTTCCATTTTTCCTCCTTAATGGCACAGTTTTAGCCTGTGCCTTCAGTATCTCCCTTTTAAAGAACTCCTATGCATCCTGAACTCCTTTCTCATTGACTATTCTTGACCACAGGATTTCAGCCAGCAGTTTACAGAAGTCTGCTTTTTTAAAATGTGTGCCTGGCTACACTTGTCTTCTCTTCCCCACTGAATGCCAAATTCTAATAGGGCATGGTCACTCTCTCCTAAAGATCCAACCAGTTCTACGTCATTAACAAGGTCTTCCCTGTTGGTCAGGATCAGATCCAGAATATTTGATCCCCTTGTCGCCTCTTCCACCTTCTGGACCATGAAATTGTCTGCAAGACAAGCAAGAAACTTGCTGGACCTTGCCGCCTTTGCAGAGTTTGACTGCCAACATGTATCCAGGTAGTTGAAATCTCCCATTATTACTGTATCTCTCCTTTTTGAATGTGCAATCATTTGGTCTATGAAAGCGCCATCGAGGTCCTCAGTCTGGCTTGGAGGTCTGTAGTAAACCCCCACTATAATATCCCTATTGTTTCTCGTTCCCTTAATTCTTACCCAGATGCTCTCGACCTGGCTTCCGGTGTTCAGGTCATGGATCTCTTCACAGGTGAAAACATCCTTGACATATAAGGCTACTCCTCCTCCTTTCTTATTTGGTCTATTTCTACAAAATAAGCTATACTCCTCTATTCCTACATTCCAATCGTGAGACTCATCCCACCAGGTCTCAGTGATGCCTATCAAATCGTATTTATTTTGTTGTACTAGGAGTTCAAATTCATCTTGTTTGTTTCCCATACTCCGTGCATTAGTGTAGAGACACTTAAGTCCCCGTGCCCTTCCTGCAATCCCATAGCATTGTTTCCACACCTCTCACGATTGGATGCTATTCCTACTTGGCCAATATCATTTGGGCCTTTTTCCCCTGCACTTGCCGAGTCCTTGTCCTGGATAATCTTGTCTCCCTCCCCAGCTGTACTTAGTTTAAAGACCTCCTAATCCTCCTTGTGAGACTGTTTGCAAAAACGTTCCTGCCAAGTTTCGTGAGGTGCAGCCCATCCCTTGCCAGAAGCCCATGTTCCTGGAATTTCAAGCCATGATCCAAAAAGCCAAACTGTTGCCGGTGGCAAAATGTGCGGAGCCAGTTGTTGATCTCTACTATTGTCCTTTCCCTTCGTGCACCATATCCTTGAACAGGGAGGATTGATGAAATGACCACCTGCGCACCAAGGTCCTTAAGCTTTCTCCCCATAAGCTCGTAGTCCTTTGTGATGTGGTGAAAGCTGCGCTTCACCGTGTCGTTGGTTCCAACGTGAACCAAAACGAGGGGCTTACGGTCAGTGGGCTTGACCAGCCTGGCTAGCCTCTCTGTTACGTGGTTTATCTTGGCCCCAGGAAGACAGCAGACCTCTCGGTTGAGCTTGTCCGGTTTGCAAACTGCCGGTTCGGTTCCTCTGAGCAAGGAGTCCCCAACCACCAGAACTCGCCTCCTCTGAGGCCTGTCCCGAGTTCTTCGACAAGCAGATTCTTCCAGGATTGCCTGGGCATTGTGTTGACGCTGGGAGTGCTGGTCTTCCCGATGTTGAATGCTGTCCTGTTGGTGTTCAAGTTCCAATTGCTGAAGTTGGATTCCTTCTTGCTGATGTTCTGTTCCCTCCTTTTAGTGTTCCTCATCTTTCACAGCACCAAGAACGTTGAAGCGATTCTGTAGTTTGAGAGTCTCTGTTTCCTTCCTGGCCCTTCTACTTCTCCGTGTGACATTCCTCCAAGCATCGCTTTCCTGGATCACGGAACTGATTTCCTCATCTGGCAGCTCCTCCGCATACCTGGTTTTCAGGAAGGTCCTCTCTGCCTTATCCAAGAAGTCCTCACCTTCCCTAATAAAACGAAGATTAGAAACCTGTGCCTCCAGCTGCCGAACCTTGTCCTCCAAGAAGGTGACCAGCTTGCACTTGCTGCAGGTGTACCCAACAACATCTTGTGGCAAGAAAAGGAACATGCCACAAGTGCTACAGGTGACAGCGGCAGCTCCCTCACCTTCCATACTTGATAATACAGAGAATAGTTGTTAAAAAAAAACAAAAACAAAACTGGGCCTTCTTCTCAAATTGAGCTGTATAAGCTATGTCTACTCAGCTAACTGCCAAGCTCGGTTGAACTCTTATTAAATTTGTTCAGTTGCTATAAGGATTGGTTATTCCTAAACTTGAATGGTTGAACTTGAAGGAGTGAAATAGATGAATGAAAGTGCGCGCGCCATAGGTGCGCGCCGCTGGGAGTTCCTAATAAAGCCTCCTTCCCCTAGCTGCTCCTCCCCCAGCTTGATTAACTCTCCCTAGTTTGATTGACAGTTAACTGACTAACTAACAAACAACAAACATACCCTGGAAATGTAACCCACAAATTATTTTCATATGCATTGAAAATATTAAATATCTTAGCATTTTAGTGTATTATACATAATGCCCTCTAAGAAGCAGAAAACATTCTAGAAACCCTGGCAATAAATTTTTTACTGAACCCAGAATATTAGTTAATTCAGATGTTTATGCCTAAGCCATGTTTTGAGATTTTGAATATACAGTAGCAAAATATAGTTCAGCTTACTGAATGTAATCTTTATTTTATTATTTATTTTACCTATATAATTAATTTACATTCCATCTTTCTCCCAAAATGGGACTCAAAGCTTACAATATAGGTTTTGCTCTCATGCTGCATTCCATTTTAATGTTGCCTTCAACTTGTCTACCTCCTACCAGAATCACTATATATGCTGCCTGTCTTTTTCTTCTCTTGAATGCAAAAAACAATAGGACAAAGACATTTTGAGAAGAAAAACAACCTGAGTATGAGTTAAGCCTCCCTCCCTCACTACAAACTCTTGACTGTAGCACTGTGTACAAGTTTAAAAGCAACCAAAAAGCCATGAAAAGATTGATCATGCATGCATTTATAGTATCCAAATTTTAGCCTCAGATCACACATGCTAAAATCTTAAACCAGCTGTGCAGAATATTTATGAAGTCTTCTCTAAGAATAAATTTTTTGACTAATTTTAAGGGGAAAAATGAAGGGAAATTTTAAAAGTTAGGGCTAACTTCCTGTTCAGTATTCACAGTGTCATAAGCTAAACTTATGACCTCATACATTTTGCTGTTGACATTTACAGTGGTGGCATCATGGCTCACTGGTGGGAAGAGGCTGGGCACATCATCCTTCAGTGCCCTGTTTTCCAGTGCCATAGAATTCTTCTGGTTGTTGCAGTGCCTGGTTTAAAAGGTGCATTTGGGGAGTCAGATCAGGAGATGGATCACAGCTGTCCCCCTCATGCAGAATCTTATGCTGGATATACAAAAAGGAGGTAACAAGCCACCTCTTTTAAAGGCAACCTTTGTTAATCTTTGACGGTGTTGTTTTAACATCTATATCTATCTAGCTCTGTCTCTTGCCAAACATCTTCAGCACTGAAGTGTGTGTGATACATAAATGTATGACAATCTCTATTATTATGATTATTTTTATGATTTTTAGTCCCATAAACTGGGCTCAAGATGGCTTACAAATTAAAATGAGTGCTGTACAGTTAAAATATACAAAAGATCAATATTAAAAGAGAATCAAGCTATTAATAGTATTTAAACAATTTGAAGTAAATGCAATGATAAAAGCGATTTTAAAAACAGAATTGCAGGACCAGTGGCAAGCAACTGATGCCAGCTGATGGAAGCTGAGAGTAACAGACAAACACACCACACAGCATTGGCAGGAAGCAGCCACAACTTTTATTTTTACCACCAGGTAGGTTGGCATGGCATGAGATACAGATCCAGTGCCCAGATAACTGAATGACTCAAGTATTTGCTGTGAACTGAACTCCTGACCCAAAGTAAGAATCAACAAAGGAGATGGAGAAGCCAAACCATCAAAGGGAGAGACAGGTCCACCTCTGGGTAAGTGTTAGCTGCAAGCCTCTCCCTCAAAGTCCCTTAATGGGATCTCCTATAACCTGATCTATGATGAATGTCACACTGTTTCAAAGTCATGACATAGGATAACAGGATTGAGTTACCAACCATTGAGTTGACATTCACAATAGAAAATCAGTGTTAACCAAGGGATCCCCCCATCGATGACCGCCAGTCAAGAGTGCCATCCATAGAAGGAAGAAGGGAGGGAAGGCAACCAAATCAGAAGTGTGTGGATAAACAGAGTGCTTTTAAACAAATGCTTCGCTGTGGAGCTGAGAGGAAAGTGTGTCTGTCAAGTCAGGTGCCTGGAAGCAATTCCCTCCAGCATGCTGACTGGCTGTCTCTTCCTGGGCACGCACACTGTGCAAAGGACTTTAGGAAGAACACACCAAGATGGACAGGGGGAAATGGCAGCTTTTTCCATATTGCCACCATGACATGGAAGTATCTTCCCCTTAAGTCTGAAAGGCCTCTCCTTAAAACAGAACAGTACAGCACTTTCTTTAAAATCCTTTTCCTTTTGGGCATGCCCCTAAGGAGAGATGTGGTTTGTTAGATAAACTTGACCTAAGCCAGATAAGGCTTTACAGGTTATAACCAGCACTTTGAATTGTTCCCAGATATAGACTGGCAGCCAGCGGAGCTGTTGTAGAGAGGAGTTTTATGGTCCCGTTGTTGTTATGGGCCTTCCAGTAACTTGCAACTTATGGTGACCCCCTAAGCAGTGGTTCTCAACCTGTGGGTCCCCAGATGTTTGTGGACTTCAGCTCCCAGAAGCCCCAGCCACTATGGTCAATGCTCAGGGCTTCTGGGAGCTGAAGTCCAAAAACATCTGGGGACCCACAGGTTGAGAACCACTGCAAGGCAAACCTATCACAGGGTTTTCTAGGGACTGAGAGTGTTTGATTCATCCAAGGTCACTCAGTGGGTTTCCACAGCCATGGGGGTATTGAACCATGTTTAAATATTTGAAGGGATGTCATGTCGAGGAGGGAGTGGGCTTGTTTTCTCCTTCTCTTGAGACCAGGACAAGGAGCAATGGATGCAAGCTGCAGGAGGGGAGATTCCGCCTGAACCTCAGGAGGAATTTCCTGACAGTCAGGGCTGTCCGGCAGTGGAATGTGCTGCCACAGAGTGTGGTGGAGTCTCCTTCTTTGGAGGTTTTTAAGCGGAGGCTGGATGGCCACTTGACGGGAGTGCTTTGAGGGTTTTCCTGCATGGCAGGGGGTTGGACTGGATGGCCCTTGTGGTCTCTTCCAACTCTACATTTCTATGATTCTATGATTCTATGAACCCTCGTCTCCAGGGCCACAGTCCAACTCTCAAACCACTACACCATGCTGGCTTTCACAGTCCCTTTACTTTCCCCCAGCAACAATCTAGTTGCAGCTCTTTGTACCATCTGAAGTTTCTGAACACTCTTCAGGTCTCACCTAGAATGCATTACTAACTACATGTCACCATGTGTGTCACTGCACAGCTGGCAGCCACCTTTTCCCAACGGTAACAATGATGAACATGCAACAGTGGTACAATACTGGTAAAAATGCACTGTCTATTATAATGGACTATTAAGCTAGCACTGCACTACCAGGATTCTGGCCAAAATGTGCAACTCCAGGGAAAAACATGTGGTCTCCCCCTACCCCAAAAATCTGTGACATCAAAAAGTTTGAGTAATAAGTTGATATTATATTATGCCATTTTTAAAAAGTTGCAGATATTAATGAGAAAAGCTAAAGGACCAATCAAAGTCCTTTCCAAACAAGCTTTTAATTATGTATTGTGATATCAAACATTTCTTGTTGACCATGCAGCTACTTTCTACCAAGTATACCAGTGTTTCCAAAGTGCAGAAGATTAACTGTGCCCAGTGGTAATGTAAAACATATGGGGCACATGCAACAATTCCCGGATCTTTTTTGCAACTTTTCAAGGCCCTCCTAACTGTGGTGACACACTACCTCCATATGGCACTATCTGGGTAAAACAGATTTTTTTTTTCTTTTAAGAACCACAAGGTGCATGGGGAGCATGTTCTCAAGGCATAGTTTTGATTTAAACTGAGATTTCTTGCTCTTAAATAAAAATGTGGCCTTTTTGCTAGCAACAACAGCAGCCATTTTAAACCAACTAAAAAACTCTGACAAAACATTATGGCAGGAGGGTGTGGTCTTTGGTGGGTTGCAGAGGTTCACTGTAGCCTTCTGAGAAGCTGTTCACCCCTTCAACAAGAGGGGGGTCCCCATTCCCAAAAGTGTGAAGTTGTAAACATTAATGACAGCCAGAATATATCCAGAAAATTTTACTTTCATAAAAGGACGGGAGGGGGGTACTTGTGCACATACACAAGTCTATTGTTATAGAGATTTTATCATGCTTTTTGACTCTTATTGCAAATAAAGTTTTGTTACAATTCATGATGTTTCTTGTGAAATTTACATGTGACATTCTTCTAAAACAGTGGTTCTCAACCTGTGGGTCCCCAGATGTTTGTAGACTTCAGCTCCCAGAAGCCCCAGCCACTATGGTCAATGCTCAGGGCTTCTGGGAGCTGAAGTCCAAAAACATCTGGGGACCCACAGGTTGAGAACCACTGTTCTAAAGTTTTCTGTCACACTGTGTAGACTTCTAAGAAATTCTAATAACTAATAGAAAGAAAGGAAAATAAAGAGGAAACACACAAGCACAGAAGGGAAATGCATGTGTATACTACTTAGCAAAATACAATTATAGACCCTTGTGCGGCTCCCCACCCTCAGGCTGGAAAAACGTCCATGTTCAGTGGATTAATTCCCTGAGTCCCTCAGACTGGGGTTGTAAACTCCACTACTTGAGCTATGGCATACACTCAGTGCAGACAACCCTCTGGGCAAGGGCCAGGTCACATCTGTGAGCTGTACAGCACTCACAAAACCAGTAGCATTTTTTTTAAGTTGGCAGAATTAGCTGCAACATTGCTATTGTTTCTGACTTGAAATCACCTTTTAAATATTCACAGCTAAAATTTCTTCCACGCAAATCTATTTTTACTCTAAAGCCTACTAATCCAGATGACTAAGCTATGGATACAATACAATAAATTTGACATCTCTTTTGCTGTTCTAAAAAATGAAGTGTGATATTACATACCTTAAATCGTTCTGAGACACCTTCAGTGATGCTTACTGTGAACTCAGCTATTTTGGGTGTACGGAATTTCCCCTTCTTCCGGTCAGGTTCATATTCCGTTTTTGTCTTGACCACCACCTTATCACAAAACATTCACAAGTTACCAATTACTAGCTCAGTCAGTGCAACCAGAGTCTTAATCATGTAAAATACACCAGACTCCCCCTCTGTATGTGGGATGTTCATTAACTAGAATGTAAAAACAAAGAGCATATACACACATCAAATAACAGTTAAAATAGAAAATATAAACTTTCCAACATCATTACTGCTAAGGTTACCACTAAAATATACAAAATGAAGCCATAGGGGCAACAAAACTTCATACTTTCAAAATGCTTTATAATAACTTCAATGGGCTTATCTAATGCCATTAAGAATGTTGCTGATCTTCCAGTGATACTAGAATCTTTATCAAAAAGCAGAAATTCTATTTCTTAGCAGATAGACCAATAGAACAATTATTTTCAGTGGATAACAAGGTATTTCTCTCTAATTCCCTTTGACAAAAGACAACTAATAACAGGGTGGGTCCTCGACTTTGTCCATACTGCAGCGACAGCACTGTAAATGATAAGGGAGTTTGGCTAATCCATTGTCCAGAATGGCGGAAGGCATTTGCTGAAACTTAGCTAACGTTAGCTCCCTTCTTAAACAAAACTTTCCCATTTCAAATAGACAGTCTTCTGGGCTTGGGAGATGTTTAAACAGATTAAACTATGGAGAAATTTTAACAGAAGTGAAAGATGAAAAGTCTATCTGTAAAAACATATCCTTGGTACATATCTTGAATTGTTTCTTTGCTGGTAAATTATCTTTATGAGAAAAATAAATTTCTGAAAAGCCAAACTTGCAGAGAAGACATGATGTTTTGGTACTGGGATTTTTCTACTGAAGAGCTAACAGCCAGTTGTTCCTAAAAATATAGTTTTGCTAGGCGATTTTCTGAATTCCTTTCAATCTTAACCAGAAATCAAAGATAAACAAGGTTGTGATCTTGTTTCCAGCCACAAATACTGTACTAGGGTGTATCTTGGAGTTCTCAAGACAGTTCTTAAAATTTTGTTTTGAATGTCATCCAAGTCTGCAGCAACTTGAAAGTCCCAAATCTTGGATCCATACAATACCTGTTGTGGGAGTTTCTGTTTAATTAAATGCAAACACACCTGCCTGCCTCCCGTGGTGTACCAAAATTTAAGAATTGCACTTGTGGGCTTCTCAGCCTTGAGTTTTTAGCCCTGACAAGTCATAGCCATGAGCCAGAAGCAGCAAATAATAATATGAGGTTACCTGTTCTCTTATTTGCCAAATAAACCAACTGTGCTTCTTAGTTCCACCCCTGAAGACTACAACTTTGGTCTTGTCATAACTGACTGACAATTTGTTGGCTGAACAATACAACATCCAGATTAGCCAGGAGTCTTTGATTATAAGAAAAGAGTACCATCTTATCTGTATACAGAAGCCGGGGGACGTTCCTCCCACAGATTGAAGGTGGGGGAAGAATTTATCATTGTTCATGTGAGATACAATATCATTAATGAAAAATTGAAAAAGGAAAGACGCTAATACATAACCTTGTTTTACCCCTCTGCCTGCCAGAATAGATACCATAACAGACCCCCAGTGAAGACAATCTCACCTTTAGGGAAGAATCAGCATAGAGTGCTCTAACAAGTAACAAAAAGCAATGTTGGTATTAGATAGCTTGAGGCACAGAGGATCAATAATGTCAAAAGCAGCTTCCAGATCAACAAATTCACAAACACTGCATAAAGATGGTCTTTCATATGTTGTATTTATATACTAGATGATTCTGCGCAAAGCAGGTGTGCAAGGTGGAATATCCATTTCTCAATCCTACCTATTCTGTATTAAAGATATTTTTTTGTGGGGTCCAGTTCTCTAGCTTGTCTAATAGATATTAGGCACCTATTTTGCCACTATTTCTACCAGACTAATTGGTCTGTAATTTGATGGGGAGTATCTATAATCCTTCTAGTATATGGGAATAATTATACTTTGATTCTAGCCCTGGGATGTTTCCTATCAAGTTGAATGGTTGGAGTAAAGATAATCACCAACTTAAATTTCCCTTAAGAACTTCACAAATGCCATCTTTTCCTGGGGCTTTGCCTCTTGGGTAATGATAGAATTGGGCTTGTTATTTCATCTTGAGCAATTGGTGGCCATGAATCTACGTGGTTTAATTCAAGATGGAGTTTTAAGTCTTGAATGTTGGAGTTGGATGGAATAATAATAGCTCAAACGCATATGCTGTGGTACAATAAGGCCCAGATTGATTTTCTTTGGCTCCATGCCAAAATTCACAATGTGCCAGAATTTCTTATGGTTGTTAAGCTCCGTTGCCTGGACCAAACCTGACCAAATTAAATTTTGAATATCAAGTTTTCCCCCTTCGGGAATATCTTATATTCCTTTTCTTGCTTTCAGAAATGCTTCTAGATTGGAGGGGGGTAAATTTATTTTAAGTATTCTTACCAATTGATGAATGGACTCTTTTTTAAGGTGATGTTCATTATCAAACCAACAGTGGTCCCTTAGGGGCACTAGTTCCAGAATCCTAATGGATTCTCAATATTACATCTAATAGATGCAATTAGAGACCTAAAGATGTCCAAGATCTGGAGTGATTTCTGACTTAAGCACAAAATCTGATCCCTCCATGGTTTACAGGGATTAGAGATCAGATGTGATGACGCCATTTGAGCAGCATGTTCATCCCAATGAAGTCTCTTCAAGCTTTTAACTGTGGGCTGTATTAAAGAATTGTTTTGATTTAATTGAAGGCTGTTAGGGGTCAGTTTTAAGTAAACCCATATAGGCTGATGATCACCATCTCCAAAGGGTACCGCAATAAAGTTTGCTATTCTGTCTAGGTGGAAGACAGAGAAACAGACATAATATATGATGCTGGAACCTCTTGAAGAAAGAGAGGTAAAATCTCCATTTACATCTCCTGACCATCTGCCATTGATAAATCTATGATTGATTTTATACTTGAACTCTTGTCAGATACCATTCACACTGATAAGGGAATCTCTAGAACTCTGCATGGGGAGAGAGAAGTAGTAGTCATCATCTGCTTCTATTTCAATCACAGCTGATAGGTGCTGGATGTTGTTATCTACTCTTGCATTAAAGTCCCCAACTACAATTATGACAGCATGTAGGTAAGACTCTGCCAGTGTTTCTACCAAGGTGGAAATGGAGTCCAAAGGGAAGCCTCATAATACTTGGGAGTTTCTAGGGGAAATGTATACATTCACCACAACTGAGACCACTTCACTGTCCAAATTTTAAGGACAAGGGCTGGAAATCTCCCTATGATATTTATCAACTCATATTGTGCTTTCCACTTCAGGGAGGCAAAAACTGCCAAGCCCCCTACTGGTCTACCATTATGTCTAAGTGAATGGCAGGAAGAGATGTTGTAATCTGGAACTGTCAGGTCATCCATTTCCTTTTCGGTTGCCCACATCCCTCATATGCAGATAATATCATAAGATAGGAATGACTAAAAAAAACCCCTTCCTTTTCTCCCTTATGTGACTTCCAGCCTATAGTATTCCAGGATAAAATTACAAGGCTGGTGTGATTATGGGAGGAGGGAGGAAGTGAGACCACTGTGTTCCCAAGCTCCAAAAGCCAGAGGATAAGTACTAGCTAGATATTGCTTATCATTAATTGTTTTGTTACAGTGGACAGAACTCTGAGGAACTGGCATTATAATGGCCTTATTTTCAACAGACTTTTGCCTGAACTAAGACTAGACCTTGTTCTAGGCAAGAACCTATTTGACTGGGAATTTTTTTTAATATTTATACCAACATCTGCTTTTAAAAGTAGTTGGGCTCAAACTGGGGTTAATTTTCCTTTCAAGGTATTTACAGATTTTGAAGTGTAGTCTGATTTAGATTTAGAATTTAACATTCACTTGTTCGGGGTGCCATTATATTTGGCTGTTGAGAGGAGTTTTGCCACTAAAGGACCTGCTTGAATTAGTATGTCATGAGTAGTCGAGAGTATAATATTATTCCAGACCTCCCTGCAGATTCTGATATTTTAAAAACCTAATTTCACACCTCTTTTGAGTCAACTGCAAGTATAAAATGTTTCAAAGCTCAACCTCATCCCATTTCAAGGAAACCTGGGTTATGTCTTGCATTTCCTGATACAAAGCTTGCTTACTTCAAAAGGAACCACTGAAATCTTTCACAAAGCAGTTATGAATAATTAAAATAGCAGACCCCTCTCTGACTTTGCCAGCCTGTTGAAATTCACCTACAGGATTAGGTGTGGGAGATGTCTGGATTTCCTTAAATTCACTTAGGCCTCTGTTTTCCGCAAGTATTTTACTTTGCCCAGTTATATTACTCTCTAGTAGCAGTATAGAGGATTCACAAGTGGAACACCCTCTGTACTCATCTAGAGTCACCAGAGAAATCTCAGAACTTGGAGACAGACCCATCCAACTTTTGATTGCCTTTATCAGGTAATAAGGCTCAATCCCTCCTCTGTCTCATTGCTGAGAGTTGATCTAAAGCACAGGAACTAAGCCATAAGGATTTGTTCCTTATCTTCTAAAAATGAGCAATTAGAAGTAGCATCCTAATTGGCCTAAAATCTCTGTCACTGTCACTGATGATGCTATCCTCAACTCAGAGCTTTCCAAACTTTTCATGTTGGTGACACACTTTTTGGACATGCACTTTTTGGACACGCATCATCTCGTAACACAGTAATTCAGTTTTACCAGCAAACCAGAGGATAAACAGTGGGAAAGGCAGCCCCCACCCCCGATCCTGGCTTATGTTGCTCTCACTGAAGGAAGACGCCGGTGAGGGAGGCAGCAGCAGGAAAAGCAGCTCTCCTACCTGATCCTGACCCGCTGCTGCAGTGGCGGCAGCAAGAGAGGCTTGGTGGTGGTGGTGGGGGTCTTTCTCAATCCAGGAAGGCAACACACCTACACGCTTCAGGTGACATACTAATGTATCGCAGCACACCATTTGGAAAGCCCTGCCTTAACTCCAGGAGGAATAGCAACAATTGGTATCCTGACTTCTAACGGGGCACATATCATAGTCAATGTAGCCTGTAATCCAGAAGTTACTTGTTCCAAGTGATTAATCTTTTCAACAATTTTCTCAGCCAGTGAACTAGTCAGAAAACAATGACTCCATAAATACTTATATGAAGTCGTCCTTTGTCCAAAGTCATTGTTTACCGTCTGAATATCACTACTATACTCACAGTTTTACTCACACTGGCATCTCCCACTAGGTCTGATTAAGCTTCCAGGGACAGCTTAATTGGGTAGCATCCATTTGCCTGGGAAAGGGAAGCGTAAGGTTCGCAAATAGACCTTGCTCTTCTCTGATCTTTTCCAATATCAGGACTTTCTAAATTGTTAATAACAGGATCTGTTAGTTCCAGATCTCTAATCCATACTCCATCTCAGCCTACTACATCTTTGCAGAAGTCATCTATCTTTAATAATAGGAGAAAATGCTCTATTTGTTTTTGTTGAAATATGGATCCATTTGCAGGGTTCCCCTTCTCCAACTGACACTGCCTCGACACAGAAATTAGTCCAGCTCTCTTCAGGCTCCCTCTGATTTTCACCCTTCTCAGCCCACACTAATTACAGTGCCTAAATCAACTCTACAAGTTCTGTTCTGCCTCCTCTCCCACTCACCACTCACTCTTCCTTCAGCTGCTCTCTCAGCTGCTCTAGCACAAGAGATGAGAAAAAAAGCAGCATCTCAGGCTTCCTTTCAATGGGTGTCTCCTGGAGTTGTGTCAATGCATCTAAACTCAGAATAGTTGTTACAAAGCTAGAGCACTGCTTCAAAAAAGGGCTTACCAGCATTCCTTCTTTACTGCTTTAAGATGATGGTACTGACTCTCCTCTTTCAATTTTGCTCTCTCTCTCTCTCTCTCTTTTTCAGAAATCTCAAACCCGCCCCCCACTACCACGTTATCTGTAGAGTCCTCCTTCTCAGCTCTCTTGAGATAGTAGGTAGTAATGCTTTTTATTTATTGTTTGTTTGTTCTTGTTTCTTTTGTTTCCTCTTGATGATTAATATCCTCACTCTGTTGTATTTAATCAGTTTCTAAGACAGGAGGTGAAAACAGCTGCGAGGAATAAGAAAAAAGTTGTAGAAGTAGAAACAAATAAATCCAACCACTACACCTCCATTTTAGGATCCAAGAAATAAGAAAAAACACACAGAGATTGCAATGTAGTCAAATACTGCAAAGGAAGCCTGAATAACTTCTATGACTCTTATCAATCTACATATCACAGCATCTAGAAAGTTACCAAGTTTCTCATTCTAGCTTCAGGGGCATGAAAGCTCAAAGCATAATCCATCAGGAAACTCTCCTGCACGTGCCCTGCTCAAATTAATAGAGAACACACAAGGGGGTGACTCCTGTTGATTTCAACTGAGCAAGAGAAAATGCTATGAATGATGGTAATTTTAAATGCCAACTTCCCATAAATGGGAAGTTTTCTTAAGGCAGCTGAAAGTAACAAAATTTAAAACCACTGAATTAATAAAAGAAAACCTAACAGAAATAATTTTTTTATGGCAACAATGTAAATTAACCTACATACTTTCTTGAATAGTAAGTCTGCAAGAAAACATGTAGGATTCTTTGGGGAAGGTGTTTCATCCCTTGTGCTACACCTTGCAGTCCCACAGGCTGTACTTCAGTTAATCAGAGAAGCCCTAGCAGATCTGTATGAAAATAACCCATCCTGAATATCTTAAGATATCTCATTTTCTCAGACTATTCTATGATTGTGCCACAGGTGTTCTCCTCATTTTTCTGGGCATGTAGAACTGTGACATCGAGCCTTAAGAACTATTAATGAAGTCCCAGCCTTATATTTACATAGCATTAAGCCACTATTCAGATTTCTGTCTTGAATAATTCCATAACCATCAAACTGTTTAGACCTTGTGAGTAAACACACTGAAGATGAAATCCCATCCACTTCCTTAAGAATGAGCCTCAATGTAAACAATGGGATTCTGAACAGACATATACATTATTGCACTCTTAACTGCCTGCAGTGATTTCAGTGGCATCCAATTCATCCAAATATGCGCAAGAATAAAAACCATCCTTAATGCTGGCTTCATTAGAAGTTGCATTTAAAAGTTCAGGAAACTGGCTGAATACAACCATTTTGAAAGGAGGATGGAAGTTCAGAGTATCTTATGAGAAACTATACATATAGTCACCACGGATACGATATCCACGGATTGAAAACATTAAAAAAATATCAGCAAGCAAACTTTCATTTTCCATTTTATATAAGGAATGCCATTTTACTACACCACTGTACATAATGGGACTTGAGCATCCACAAATTTTAGTATCAGTGGGGTTCTGGAACCAAACCCTAGCAGATAGTGAGGACCCACTGTACTGGCAAAAAGGCTGAATGATTAATCTGTAGATGCAATAGTAGCTGGATGGCTAGCCCAAGAGGGAACTCATGGTTTGTTTAATTTTTTTTTTGGTCATTGTTGTTTTAAGAAAATCTGGTCTTGTCAGAGTGTACCCACTAAGTAATTCAGGGGCTTTTGGGAGAGAGTCGGTGGGACTCAGCAGGGAAGTTGTCAACCTGGGCCTGAGTTCATTACCTTCACTTAGCAACTCAACATACTCTTTGAAACAGTGGGAGAGAAATGTATTCGTAAAACCGAGAGGGAGAACAAACATTCAACTAACTGCAGCTGGAAAGACAAAAGGCCCAATTCTATAGTCACCTATAAGAGTCTGTTAGAACTAGAAAAGGACTATAAAGCTTATGGCTCAAAAGCTCCTAATTCAGTGTGATTTCCAGTGTGAGCAGTGGGTAGAAATTATGCCAAAAGCAACTGGGGTGTGGGTGTATGTATTTCATTCCTTACTTGTATTACTAGAGTCATTTTAAAAACTTTCCTTTCTTGGACTATAGATTTAGAATCATGTTATTTTTGTCAAGTTTCATCAATGCACTAAGTTCACAACAGAGCTTTTACAGTAATATTAAATAAAATCAGCTCAGAACATGGCTACCAAGATATATTTCTGGTCCCTCTGCCAATGAAAGTATTTATTAACTTTTGGTGAGAGAGAGAGGGTGGTACTCATCAAAAGAAACACAGCATATATCCAGCTGTACTCAGTTAACTTATCAAATTCCTTATTTGATAATAATTTTAACAGGATTTGGCAGCCTTTGTCTTCATAATTCTGCACAGCAGCTAAGTACCTGGGTTTAGGAGGTACATGTGTTAAAAGTAAGTATCTGGTGAACAAAAGCCACACCCATCTGTGAACAAAAGCATGTAGAACAGCTGCAACAAAGACCTGCTGTGTTCTATGTTAAAAGAGCTAACCAGACCCACTACCCAGATGTTTCAGCCTTTTAAGCATATCTATTATTACATCCAAAGTCCTTCTATGGGCATAATCAGCAGCTTTCCATTATAAGATAGTTAAAATGGGCCAGTACAGACTTTAGATTTTCTCCCAAATGACATGTATTTTATCTGCCTTTTGAGCTTCTTCACAACATAGTTGACACAGAAATAAAAAACACTGTAATTTTAAGAGTAAAAATAATCTAGTACAGCAATAAAGGGTCAGAACAACAGAAATGAAAGCTATTGAACTTAAAAAGCTGAGGATTTTCTTGGTATCCAAAAGCTAACACCTTTGGGAGGGAATTTTGCACACAAGGTACCCACTGAAATATGTTAAGCCAACGTAATTGTCATGGATCCCCTACAAAATTCCAGTAATTGTTGTTTGGCGATGGTGCTAGAGATTATTACCCACCACCCAGGGATAAGCTGCAGTTCCTACAGGACAAGGAATGAATATGAAATGGGCCATTTCCGCACTAGACTGTTACAGTGCTGTTATTCCACTTTCAATATCCTATGGAATCCTGGGGTTTGCAGTTTAGAGAGGGGCTGACTGGTCGCTCCCGAAACTGCAAACCCCAGGATTCCATAGGATGTTGAAAGTGGAATAATAGCACTGTAACAGCCTAGTGCGGAAATGGCCCAAGTCACATCTCTAAACATAAGGTACAAACACATACACACACATGCAAGTATGCGTGAAGAAAACCTTTTTGATCTTGGGAAATGTTGCCTCAGAACATTAGAAATGAAGCACTGAAAATGAATTCATGTGCTGCAATCAATGCATCCCTTTCAAAGACACAGGTTACATCACTTGTGAAAGAAGCCTTTGAATCAGTCCCAGGCAAGAGGTGGGGAAGTCCCACCTCTTGGGACTGTTCTTTGCTCAAAGCTCTTTTCGCCAGGGAAAATCTAATGAGGAACTTTGAGAAGAGGCTTCTTTGTTTGTTTCTTTTTTGTCCAATGATAGTTCTCAAGCTGCCTTAACAAGAAAAGAAGCTGCAACCTCATTATTCAGAATAACCTCCTTATTTATACACAGAGGGATTAGGCTGCTTCAGGCCACAGTAAATTTAGACAATGGTAGGATCTGAAGGTTCTGCTAGGCAAACAGAAAAATTATACATTCAAGACAAATATACCAGTCATGCTATTTTGCAATTTAAAGAATACACAGTGAATAAAAACAAACCTAATTATCAATTAAAATAATTAAAATACACAATTGCTGTTTCCAATTTAATTCATCATTGCTCCACGAAACCTCTGCGACAGACAGCACCCCATTATTGAGGGGTGCAAATGTCTAGGGTCGAAACTTAAACCTACCCTACCTTATCAGGAGGAGGGAACTGGAGCTGATTGACATCCAGGGGTGTGATCAAGGGGATGGTGTCAAATCCATCCTCCAGGAGAGGTTGCTTTGTTGTCTTTTCGCTAAAATTATTTCCCAGCTTCACCATTTTCTTTCCAAGAACGAAAGGGAGTCCTGAAAATAAATGCACACGTGGAGAAAATGGCAAAAGGTGCCCCCTCAAAACGAATGCTGCGCTGCGCCAAAAAAAAACAGCAAACCCGCCCTGACAAAGGGTAACCCAGAGGCCGGTATCTCAGAACGAGGCGTCCAAAGCTGCGCATCCGGGGGGGGCGTGCGGGGGTGAGAAAAGGAAACGGGCCAGCGACGGGGGGAGGGGGTGCCATTCAGAGCGCCCCCGCCGCCGCCGCCATGAGATCGGCGGGCAGCGCGCGGGGCTCCAAGGGCGGGAAGGCGGCGCAGCCTCTGGCTCGCAGTCCCCTCGCGTCGCCTCTGCGGCGCCCGCCACCGCGCCGCCTGCCCCCTCTTCTCCCCGCCGACGCCGGGGGACCTCCTGGGGACCCTCCCGGCCACCGCCCGGTCTCTTGGGCGGGCAGGCAAGCAGCCCACCCACCCCGCCCTCCCGCCTCCCCTTGCAGGCGTCCCACCGCCCCTTCTCCTCCAGGCGCCCACCTGTCCCTTTGTCCTCCGCCTCCGCCTCCGCCTCCCCTCCCCTTCGCTCGACTCCTCAACTGCAATGACTCAGACCGGCGGCCCGCGCCTGTTCTGCCCAGGTTGCCGGGGTCGGGGCCGCGCGGTGCTCTCCTCCTCCCCAGGCACCCCTCACGCGCACCGACGCCCTCCGCCCCCCGCCCGGAGGTACCTCCTCCTGTGCGTTGTGTCGAAATCCTGCCGAAATCAAGTCTCCGCTTGCCGCCTTTAAATGTCCTTTCTTATGGTGAAAGGACCCGAGCGGGGGGCAGAGCCGCACGTCTGACGCGTTCGCTCCTTCCTGGCTCTTGAGCGGTTGTCGTGGGAGCGGCGGGAGAAGAAAGGGAACAGGGCGCGGAGGACCAAGGGGGGCGCCGCCGGGGTGAAGAAGCTGGGAGCGGAGCGGAGCGGGGCGCGGCGGCGGCGGCGCCTCTGGCGTGACGCAGCCAGCACGCAGCTCCCTCCCCCTCCCGGAGCCCCAGTAGTATAAAGGAAGGGCCCCCCCGGAATGGAACGCCCCACTCGCTGGGGCTGCGGCAGGCGGGCAGGCGGGCGCGAGCGGACGTGCGAATGCGCCGCGCACGGGACCCGGCTGGGCGACAGCGCACGAGCAGGGTGGGCGTCGCTGGAAGGGCCCCGGGGTCCGTCCGCAAGAGGATCCCTGCCCTAAGCCCAGCCGCAAGGGCACGGCCAGGGGAGCGGCAGGAGGCTCCGGTTCTGGCGGGCTTCCGAGCTTCGTTCCTGGCCGGTGGGGCTGCGGCAGCCGCGCAGCGAGAAACGGGCAGGTAGGCGGCGGCGAAGAAAAGCAAGCGATGGCCGCGTCCGCCGCCTCAGGGTCGCTGTCCCTGCCGCCTCGGGGGCTTTGTTCTCCGCGGAGTTTTATTAACGGCGCCTTTATTGCATCTTTCCTAAATATATATACATATATACACACACACAAAAATATAGCAGCTTACGGCTTTAAAAAGTTAATCATCATCATCATAACTCAGACGTGTACCCGTCGTAAACCATAAACAGACAATAGCAACAGCCAGTCCAAATGAATACCGATGTGTGCCTGTGTAAAAAAAGACTCGAGCGAAGTTGCCACGAGGGGGGCCCCCGCCGGCCCGCCTTGCCCCACGCAGGCCTTAGGTAAGGGAGGGAGGAGGAGGAAAGGAGGGCGAGTGCGCAGCGCGAGCGGCGGGGCGAGGCGAGAGGGGCAGGAGGAGAGAGAGGGGCCCCCGCGGAGGGAGCAGGAGGGGGCGAGAAGCGAGCGAGGGGGGGCACACTGCAGGAGGGGTGAAGGGCGGAGCACAGTAAGTACGGAAAGGGTGCACTGCGAGGGGAGGCAAGAGAGTGAGGAGGAGTAAAATCGCGAAGGCCATGTCCGCACGAGACTGTTACCGCGCCATGGTTCCACTTTCAGCATCCCATGGAATCCTGGGGTTTGCAGTTCCGGGGGGGCGGCCCCTCCCGAAACTGCAAACCCCAGGATTCCATGGAATGCTGAAAGTGGAAGCATGGCGCGGTAACAGTCTCCTGTGGACATGGCTAAAGAAAAGTTAATGACCCAAATCCTGTTTGTTCTGACCAGAGTACACCCGTTGGGTTAATGAGATTTACCTGTGTGTTAGCTCACCACGCAGCAATTGATTCAATGAGTCTACTGTAATTAGGAGGAACTAACAGGATACCAGCCATCATCTTCTTTTATGGCCTAACCTCACCTTTATCTGTCTTGGGAGTGTGCTGTGGAGATTTGAAGTGTTTAGGCACATATATGGCCTACTAAGTTAAATGTGCATCAGACAGGAACACCAGTTGCCTCTAGAAAATGTAAACTCTCTCAAGGAAATAAAATGGCAGCTACAAAGGTGAGAAAGGGTTTTGGATAAGGATGATGTTAGGGGAAGGCCAGACCTCAGCCACACTTGATTGGGATTTACTTTGATTTTTTTCTTGCATCAAGGAATACCTTTTAAAGTTAATCTTGCAGCAAAATCAAAAGAATCTAGTATCTTATTTTTATCTGTCCTTTAAGAATGACATGATTTATTCAGCTTTATCTTTTGAGGATTGCAGCCCACTTCATCAGAAGCTAGGAGAGATGCTTCAGTTGGTGGATAATTTGAACACATGGTAGGGTGGGAGGATGTAATTAGTGTGGTAAAAGGAAATTGAAATGTAAGAAATACAAACATTTGTCATTACTTTAACAAATGATAATTAACAATTAACAAATGATAATTGGGTGAGACAAGATATTTTAGCACAAGTGAGCTGCTTAACAGGTACATCTTAATGAAGAATCCTCTTCAATTACTGTTGTTAGTTTTTACTTTCCTCTGCACCTTGCATGTAAAGCACATAGCAGTCATTTTCATGAGCTTCCTGTGGTATTTGCATGCATATGTAGCTTTTTGCCTTAAAAAAAAGTGACCTCATGAGAACATCATCTGAGTGGCTGTGCATGGTAATGTTAGTTAGTACTGTTGCTCTTCTTTTAGCTTGTACTGTACTAGGAATGCAGTGTAGTGTGTTGTGGTAGTTTGAGAGCCAGTGGTTTGAGTGTTGGACTGTGACTCTGGAGACCAGAGTTCGAATCCTTGCTCAGTCATGGAAACGCACTGGTTGACCTTGGGTAAATCACACTCTGTCAGCCTCATGGGAGGGAAAAGGGAAATGCCCTTGAACACATCTTGCCAAGAAAACCATAAGTTGGAAACAGTTTGGAGGCACACAACAACGCAACAGGAATGCACATATCCACTTTACATGATTTCCCCCTCCTTTTCAATCCCCATAGCAATACCATAAATTAAGTTTGTTAAAAGGTGATAGGAACCCAAAATCCCATGTTAAATTCTATGACAAAGCACAGGGTTGATGAGCTACATTTGATAAGTCAATGATCATATGAGTTGTAACTGTAAAAAGTCGTATGAAGCTTGAAATATTGTCGGAGAAGACAGTGCAACAATTAATGTGCATAATTTGCAAATTAAGTGTCCAGATTAGAGTTAGTTGAATACAGGAACTGTAAGTTTATTCTTCATGCCCTATGGACTTTTTAAAATAGAGTTATACAAAACACTTCCTTATCAATCCTCTTACTTAACATATTTTCATGTTTTTGATTATCTGTTTTTATTAATAATAGTCATATATTCTACAAGTCATTTATCCAAAATCTCAGTTGATCCAAGGGTGGTGTAGATCTGCTACTATTTTGACACATATAACTGATAGTTTCCATATGGTCTTGAATAAATTATTTTATTTCTCTTCTAATCTTCCTTTGTACATCAATTTTTCAAATAAAGCTATGGCCCATATTGTATTTAACAAATTCTATATTGAAAGGTATTTTACTTTTTTCAGTACTTTATCTCCATCCTTGCAGCACAGCCTAGACATAATGTAAGGTCTTTATCTGGCAAATTCTCATTCTTGTTTTCAAATAAACAAATAAGAAGTAGTCCCCCCTGAAGTGGACTTTCCCGCTGTTATTTGGCTTATCCAAGTTCAGACCTCATCCTCAAATTTTCATGTCTTTCGACATAATATCCACATCTGGTTCCAATCTCTTAATGCTCCACTTCCTCTCCAGCATAATTTTGATTCTCTGTTAATCCTGTGCAACTTGAGTGGATAATAGTACCATTTATGGATAACTTTCAATGTGTCCTCTCTAATTTGAGCAGTTATTAATATGTAAGGTAGGGTTTCCCAAAGTGAATTCCAGTTATCTTTGACTATGTTTGGCTTATCCTTTAAATCCCCAAACTTATCCACTTGTATTATTCGATATGGAGGGCCATAGTCGTATAGTGATTTGAGT
Source organism: Iguana delicatissima (assembly GCA_948472985.1). NCBI lineage: Eukaryota > Metazoa > Chordata > Lepidosauria > Squamata > Iguanidae > Iguana > Iguana delicatissima. Next base: position 161,903 of record CAOKZL010002153.1, read on the forward strand.
GTTATGCTACAACCCTAGAGATCAGAGTTCAGTTCCCAGCTTGGCCATGGAAACTCACTAGGTAACCTTGGGCACATTATACACTCTCAACCCCCCAAAAACCCATGACAGGATCACTTTATGGTCTCCGTAAGTCAGAAACTACTTCAAGGTGTGCAATAAGAACAAAAATTATTTGATATAATTTTGAAACTTATCTTCTTATATTATTTACACTATTATTACTTATACTTTCAAATATATGCAATATATTAGTGAGTTTTCCATTCTACTTAATTGTATTGCATTGGTTCCAATTTGATTTTAAGTTTGGCAAATTGTATAGATTTACTCACCGAAAATAGATTACTCTGTATACTCCTCTCTCCCTCCATCCCTTAAACTGATTCTATCTTCCTGTTTAAAGAGGGAGTGTTCTAGGAATAGACAAAGTGGTGATGGTGCCAGTGCTAACAGCTTTTTGTATCTAAACCATGCACTAAACATCCCTTCTGTGAATGGGTTACCCATGTTTTTTCTCATGGCTTCTTAGCTTTATCTGAAAAATATTTTCCACAGAGTAGCTAGATAAGGACAACTGTTTTAAGTGTGAGGAGGTGAAAATCTGTAGTTGCCAGGGGATCTAGTGGTTTGTGCATGAGCTGAGACAGGACAAGTGAGAGAGACCATGAAGGCACAGGGTTACAGACTGGAGGGTAGAGGTTGGAAAGGAGGAATCTCTTGATGGTAGCATTGTAGAAGAGTACTGCAGAAGGATGTCCCTGTAGCCACTATCATTGCCAAAAAGACTTTAAGGGGAAAGAAGATGAGTCCAAAACCTTTCAACTGAAGGAGGAAAGTCACGATAATGTGCTCATTTGTGGGAAACAAAGGAAGACCTGAGACCTGGGTGAATGCACAAAAGCAGTGCCACTTGAGCGCATAGAAATGGCGAGTGGAGGTCTTGCAAGATATGAGGAGGATGGCACAGATGTGGTTATCAAGCAGTTGCAGATATGCCACAAAGTGAGGTGGAGAGGCTTGAGGTCTGGGTGGTAGAAGAGTTGGAGTGAAGGGGAGATGTTGATGGTCCCTAACTTGGATAGGGGTGTGTGTGTGGTGTAAGGATAAGAATAGGAAAGGAAGGCTTGCTGTAAAGCTGAGGAAGACTTGCTTGGGCTAGCCCAGGGCACCGACAAACCAGGCCTGCTCTCCTATCTCAGTCTTGGCACAGGTGATAAACAAAACAAACTGAATATCTCCCAGCTTGTTACTTACTTCCAGGCAATAAGCAAGGAGTCATAAATAAAGTCCAACATAAACAAAGTCCAGCAGGATTTCACAGCAAGGGAGTGTCCAAGGCCAATCTGAGCATTTGTCAAGGCATCCAGCAAGGTAGCAACTCAGATAAACTCTGACAACTCCTGGAGGGGAAGGATGCCAGCTAAATAGGTCCCGAGCCTAGTGCAGCTAAGACTTGATTGATTGTTGCCAGTTATAAATCCTGAGAGAGCAACGCTGGCTCTCTCTTTGCTGCCTGTGCACTGTGAAACTGAGTCGAGGTAAACGTTCCTCTATATCTGAAGAGGCAGGACTCTGTTGGAGCTGGCACTGTCCCCTGTTCTGTTTCCAGCACTGTAACCTCTCTCTGTATAGCAGGCCCTGGCATGCCTTCTGTTTCAGCCTCTGGCAAGCTGTCTGTTTCAGACTCTTAAGTCAGAGTCCATGGTCTGGAAACAAGGCATGACACCTGCTTTCTTTTCTCCCTCACTGGAATAGTAGTGCCCCTTTAAATCTTATTACACCCTGGCTCCCTGCCCACCCTGAATCACAACCCTGCTTTTCTAAAACCCCCAACCTTTGTGGATAAGGGGCAAAGCTTATTAATGGCTACTCCAAAAATGAATGGATAACCTGTGACAGCATGTTATTAAAAATAACACTGGAGAAAATAGTCTGTTGAGACTGTACTTCTAGAAGAATAGAATGACATCTTTATTAAAAAAAACCAACAAGGAAAAAGGTATTGTGGATTCAAAAGATTAAAAAAAATAACACTTTCTTAAAGATGTTTAACTGTGTCCTTCAAAACACTATAGTGTTTAAGATTTAGCACATGACAATGAATGGAGATTTAGCACACGACAATGAAAGGATATTTCACTAACTGTAGGTTCAGTTTAAAATCAGTTTGGACTAGAGAAAAATGCACTATAGAGCAGTATAGAGAGGGGTATAGAGAGTATAGAGAGGGGTGAAGGAAGGGAAATAGGGGAAAGTTTGGGGGGTGAGGGAAGGAGGAATAGGGAATATTAGAATAAAATAAAATATCTCTCTAAGTAGAATGGGAGGAGGGAAGATGAGACTATAAAACAAGCAATATATGGAAATGTTAATGATATTAATTCATTTTATACTTTTTATATTTTGTGAAAAAAGTATGTAAAAGTTTTGTTTGATAATGTAATGGTAAAATGCTTGACATATAAAAATTATAATTAAAAAAACCACCACAGTGTTCACCAACAGAGCGTTCACATGCATTCTTTTGGTTCTCCCAACACAAAGATCTGTTTCCCCACTCAGGGTTCCACTTTCTGACCCTTTCAGAGATGGCTTGGTTACTTCTCTGCCTCCACATTAGGCCACTGAGAAGACAACCCTGTCCCAGAAAACCCTCCTTGATTAACTGGACGCTCTGATGAATTCTCTTTATGAATCTCACCGAAGAAAGCCAGATTCTAAACCAAGCTCCCAGGATATATGCTTTCTGCTATCTTCTGCACAACCCCTCGTTCTGGCTAGGGCTGGGTTTCCCTCAGTCAGAGAGCCAATCTGATTATATTACCCTCTGTTACTAGGGTCTGCTAGTCCCCAGGCTCTGTCATAGTCCTAAGAGGTATAGGAGGGTGGTGAACCATGGGAGCAATCAGGATGTAGTTGTTGGAAATCTCAGCATTCTCCCCCCCATTTTTGTTATTTGAACAAAATGGGAATAGCCAGATAGGGCTTCCTTTCTCTCCTGCATGTCAGATCTTCTCCATTTGCCTTTCTGTCTTTTATTGCATGATCATAAATACCTTTGGTGCTCAGATCATGTGACCCAGGACAGTTGCTTGGGTCATCGGTCTTATAAAAGTTAAGACCCTTCTTTCCCTCTCCTCTCTCTTTTTGTTCTCAATGGCTGCTTTCCCTGAACTCTTCGCATGCTTCGAGTCTCCATCGAGTAAGATGGTGAGTTAAACCGAAGATTCTCCTATTCATTAGTTAGACAGGTAGCAGACTCTCTATACAGATGTAAATGAAGAGTCATTAGTAAAGTATTTAGTCTTTTATTCAAAGCTACCTGTGTCTGTGTTTATTCCAAGTACCAGTCTGCAGCCACAAGTCGTTAGACAAAAAACTTCTAACCGCTTCTCTGTGTGACTCTGCTAAATGAAGGCTGACTCCTGACAGTTTCAGTCTGATTTTCCCTACAGTAGTTCATGTGATCTTCCTGCATCTTGGCCAGCACACGCTTGAAAAAGGGAAATGGTGGGATGAGATAAAGGAGAAGGCCTTTCCAGGAGTAGAGAAATGCATCCCCTAGGGAGTTGCACCCAGAACCTCCCATGCTGCAATCCAGGTTGGACTTCACATTCATTGGAGAAGCAAACACATCAATTGTCAGGCAGTGCCAGTGACAGCAAAGGCTGCTCAGACAGGGTCCACTCATGTGGGTTGAGTGGGGTCCTTTTGAGGGAATCCACCAGTGTGAAGGAATGGCCTGGAATGTGAACTGCTACTGGTAGTATGGCCAGTTGGTGCACCACTCCCAAAGTTATGTGGCCAGTGTTGTCATCATAGATGCTTTGGTGCCTCCCTATTTGTTGATATGGAAGACTGTTGTCATGTTGTCCAAAAGGAGTTGGACCACTTTGCCCCTGAGAGAAGTCTTGAAAGCACAAAACGCCTTAACAACTGCATATAATTCTAAAGCATTGATGTGGATGTGATGTTATACATGAGACAGTGGAATCTGAAGTTGGAGGTCCTGATAGGGTGCACTGTAGCCCCGTCTGGATGCATCTGACATGACAAATATGATTAGTTGAGGGGAGCAGAAAAGCATTCCCTTGGAAAGGTTGGAATAGGGAAGCGACAAGAGACAAGTGAGAGAGGAGCAAACATGGTAGGGCAGTACCAGTTGCAAGTTGGGGTAGTGTTGTTGAGGGTCAAACCAGTGAAGAAACCACAATTGGAGGAGGCAGAAAAGGCAGTAGGATCCCAGAGCCAAAGTTGCTGTTTCTTTGGTGGGACTTCTTGTATGGAAGAGAGGTATGGTATCGAAAGGTTTTGGAAGAACACGGGAACTGCTCAGATTGTGAAGACTGGTGAAACTGAGAAGAAAAAGAAGAACAGTAGGAGGAGTATAGAGATAGGTAGGTTGATTGCCTCCAAGGAAGCCTGGTAGGGTGTGAAGGTTGAGTGGCAAGGCCAAAGCCATTTTCTTCGCCTTGGTCTGGACCTTGAAGTGTGTATCTATGGCCTCATCAATCCGAGCATTGAAAAGGCCTTCCCCATCAAATGGGAGGTCTTCAGTGCAGTTTTGAGCATCCTTGGTGAAACCTGATAATCAAGTGAAGAAGTGGAGTCTGATGGAGGTGGCTGTGAATTTACCAGTGCAATCAGTGCTATGGCATGCCATTGTAATTTGTTGGGCAGCAAAGAGGTGGGCCTCCTATTGAAAGTGGACAGCCACATTTCTCTGGTCCTCAGGGAGATAGGGAATGAAGGAGGCAATCTTCTCCCAGAGGAATTGTTGACATCCTGCCATGTAGGCCTGATAGTTTGCAACCCAGATAGCTAAGGCAGAGAGGCAGAGAGCTTCCTGCCAAAAAGAGCAAGGTGGTAGCTTTCTTTGCCAGGTCAAACTGATTTTCTAGATGAAGTGGATTGTGTTGCTTGGACTATGATGAAGTTGGGGAGATGGTGAGTAAGGAGAAAGACAGTGCCCTCTTGCTGCATGCACTAAAGATAAACAGAGATATGCATGGGACAGTGCCAACTATGAAGGATCATAGGCATAAAAATCACAAGGACTGGAATCTAAATCTGGGGAGATTTCCTGGTATCAGTGTTGATGTTAAGGGCAGTCAGAGCCTTCATGATAGTACTGATCATAACAACACTGTTCCTGGACCAGTGGTGATCTGTCCCAGACCAATGGGGTCAGTGACAGCAAAGGATGAGTCAACCGTCATCTTGTTGACCTAGAGGCATGACACTCAGATGGGAGGGCTAGAGTGAATGTGGCAGAGTGAAAGCACTTGAAGTAGGTTCGGGCTATTGAGCAGAAGGGCAGTAGCTATCCTGCAAACTGTGAACTGAAGGGTTTATAGAAGATTGAGTTAGATTCTGGCTCAGTATCAAGGGCATGTGGCACCTCTTGAACAGGCTGTTGGGCCTAAGGTGGAGTTCAAGATGATGAACGATGGGCCAAATAATTTGAAGTCAACCTCAGAGTGGATGGTTGGTGACAGAGTGGTGGCTGCTTGTGGAGTTTCACATGCGCTGGGAGAAGGTTTAGACACCTTCGGATCGCTCTCCTCCAACCGTAAATAAAAAACAACCTATCTCTATCTCTTCACATAATTAAATTGAATGGAGCGAATGCTGTGAAAGTTGTGAAAGCTAGACAAACAAAGGAAGTTTTATCTTCATCGGAATTGCAAAAGGACATCAAAGAAAGCTAAACTCGCCGATCATACTGCTGCGAACTGCTAGCTGAGGCTGAAATGGCAAGTGAATCTGAAGGGGTGAGTTTGCAAGTGAAAGCTGAGATGTGTGGATTAAATAATAAAATGGATACAATAGAGAACAAGGTGGATAAACTTTTGGAGGCTTTCCAGAATGTTAATTTGACAGTTCAGCAACTTAGTAAACTTAGTAAAGATTTAAGACAAATTAACAAAACAGCAAAAGATGCGCGGAAGGCAGCCATACAGAACAGTAAAGAGATCTGTGAATTGAAAAAACATCTGGCTGTCCTTGAGCAAAGATTAGTGTCTGGGGAGGATAGGCAGCGCCGAAGAAATCTGAAGCTTATCAATTTTCCAACAAACATTAGGTCAGCAGAGCTAATTGAGACTTTAACATCTTGGTGGAAGGATTATGGAATAAATTTACAACCTGATGATATACAGCGAGCACACCGTGGCTTTGGACATAATTCTGACATCACTATGCTATTTCTTAGGGAAAAAACTAAAGATCTTGTTTATAAGACACTGAGAGCTGTACCTAACTTAGAGTTTAAGGGGACAAAAGTGAAAGTATTTCCTGACATATCCTTGGAGACAAAAAAACAGAGAGAACATCTGAGACCAATAATAACTTGTTTGAATGACGCTGGCCAGAAGTTCACATGGAGGTTTCCTACAGCAATAATTCTATTTAAAGATGGCAAGGTAGTGAGAGCAGGAAACTTGGAAGAAGGCCAGGAGCTGTTGAACCAGCTGGGAATTGCAAAGGAAGAGACTCTAGGAATGATCAGACCTATGAGGATGAAGACAAAGGAGCAGGGAGTGACCTCGAAAGGAGAGCCATGGATGTTAGGAAAAAAGCAGGGATAGGAGATTAAGAAGAGCAAAAGAAAGGTAAAATGGCATTAGAGAAATGCCAGCATTAAAGAGCTACATTACATTTTGAACTTGGCAATAACTGAAATACTGAAGAAGTGGAAAATTATAAATAATTGAAAATGTGGGACACCATTAGGAGTATTTAGGCAAAAGAATAAATGGTTATAAATCAGTTTGGAAATGGATAGAATTTTGTATTATAGGGGGAAATAATTTAGAATACTGATAATGGGGAATAGATGATGGATTATGAAGGTTTATTTAAATTTGATTTTTGTTTTAGGAAGGGGAAGGGATAGGTGGATATGGTTGGATTCAATATGGTTATGTCTTGAACAATATTTAAACAATATATGGTATTAGGTCCTGAGTATTAATTTACTAGGGAGGATTACAGAAAGATTGACTATAAAGGTTGGAGGGGGAGGGAATATGAAGGACACAACCCAAGAAGAAGATCAGCAAGAGTGGTGGGCTTTTTTTGCTATGCAGTTCCTGCAGGATGGGGGGGGGAATCAGAGGGCTGATGGGGTAAGGGGACAATGGCTGCAAAGGGGATGGGATGTGGGAGAGGAAATTGCAATTAAAAAAGGAGTAGGATAAGATGAAGGGGATTAATATATTGTCTTTAAATTCTAATGGTTTGAGTACTCCAGTTATGAGATATATAGTGAATAAGCTGTTAAAAGAAAAAAATATTGATATTCTTATGCTCCAAGAAACTCATAAAAAGCAGGATAAATCAAAGCTCTTCAATTATAATAAATGGAATAAACAGTTTGAATCTAGAGGGACCAATAAAGCCAGAGGAGTGGCTATTTTAATTAGAGATGACATTAATTTTCAAAGTGATAAAATATTAAAGGATAAAGAGGGGAGGTATATATTTATTATGGGTAAGTTAATGAATCCGAAGGTCACTTTTGCTTGCATCTACTCAGCCAATACAAACCAAAGTAAATATATAAATAAGGTTTTTTCAAAATTAGAAAATTTTTGGGAAGGGGATTTATTTGTTGGAGGAGACTTTAATTTTGATTCAAGCAAATTTAAGGAGGGAGGTAATAGCGTAAATTTGGAAAAATGGAATTTGATAGAGGGTTATGAAAAGTTGGGTAAAAACATGCAGAAAATGCACATTATTCTGCTAGGCATAAGAAATTTTCATGTATAGACTTTTTTATAGTTAAAAAAGATAATATTATTCAAATAAGGGAATTAAAACAGAAGGGATATGGATTTCAGACCATGCACCCCTTTATGTGAATTTAGAAATACCAACAGTTAAAAAGATGGAAAAGTGGCGATTTAATCCCATAGTAGCATGGAAAGAAGAAAACAAACAAGAAATAATTAAGGAAATACAATCATATTTTGAAATCAGTGATTCTGGAGAGATGGCCATGCAGACAGTATGGGATGCCTTTAAGACAGTAGTAAGAGGGAAATGTATCAATTTAGAGATAGGAATAAAAAAGAATGAATATTCATATAGAGAGAATTTGATAAAAGAAGACGCTTTGCAGAAAATATCAAATACATAAAAGGATAAATACTAAAATACAATGGGATAAAAAAAGAAGGAGTTAGAGAATCTAGATCAGGCCACTGATACAAGGAATTTGCTTTATACTAGGAATGAGTTCCAAGCTTGGGATATGAAAAGTATGAAAGTTTGGGCAAGATATTTGAAGAGAAGAAAACAGAAAAAAGTATTGTAAAGATGCAGGGGGACAATGGAGAATTGGTATATGATGATGACGGGATTAAGAGTATAATGGAGAATTTTTATGAGAATTTATATAGTAAAAGGGAGATAACAGATCAGAAAATTAATATTCAGTCTAAATTAGATGAAGTTAAAAGAGGTCAACTGAATGCTCCAATAAGTAGTGAAGAAGTTGAAAAAGTAATTGATGGTCTGAAAGGGGTTAAGTGAAGCCTGGTCCAGCTGGCTTTACTAGCAGTTTCTATAAAATATTTAAGAAAGAACTGAGTTATTACATGACTAAAATATTTAATGAAATAATATGTAAAAAGAAAATACCAAAAACTTGGAAATTAGCAGAAATAAGTCTAATTTTGAAAACCAATAAGGATCCAGCAAATCCGGAATTCTATCGTCCTATTACCCTTTGTAATCAGGATTATAAAATTTTCACCAAAATTTTGGCAAACAGATTAAAATTTTTTTTTTACCAAAGTTAATAGGTGAAGATCAATACGGATTTATAAAAGGGAGATAGACTGCAGACCCAATTAGAAATGTTTTTAATGTATTATATCACACCAAACAACATAATAAAATTGCATTAATCAAATTGGATGTATATAAGGCTTTTGACTCAGTGAACCATAATTATTTGTATAAAATATGTACTGAGTTTTGGTTGGGAAGCCAAATTAGTGATGTAATAAAGGAAATATATACAGATAATGAAGTCCAAATTATAGTAAATGGTAATAATTCAAGGAATATTAATATTAATAGTGGAATGAAACAAGGATGCCCCCTCTCCCCCTTATTATTTGTGTTAGCAATAGAGCCACTAGCAAATGAAATTAGAGATGAAAAAGAAATAAAAGGCTATAAATTTGGTAAGGACAAACTGAAATTGAACCTATTTGCGGATGATGCATTGATAACAACACAGGAGCCCTTCAGATGTATAAATAAACTTGTAGAAATAATTGAGAAGTTTAGGAAGTTATCTGGCCTAGCAATAAATATGCATAAATCAGAAGTAATGTCTTTAAGTACTAACTGGAAAGAACAGAGGAAAATAAAACTTATTACTGATTTAAAATTAGGGACAAAAAATTGAAGTATTTAGGAGTATATATATTGAAAAATGTGAATACAATTATTCAAGGGAATTACAGTCAGTTGTGGAAAAAGATAAATATAACCATGAATAAATGGCCAAGTAAAAAATGGAATATGTTAACAAGAGTAAGAATGTTCAAAATGATGATACTACCCAAATGTTTATATTTATTTCAAACGATACCAGTAAGAATCCCCATTAGAATAATAAGAAGATGGGACAGAACAATTAAACAATGGATATCAGGAGGTAAGAAACCTAGAATTACTAATGTATTATTATATGGACACCAAGAGGATGGGGGTTGGGCCCCGTCTTTGGAGAATTATTTTAAAGCCACCCAGATGAATAGAGTATGAGAAGAATGTGAACGTAAGAAAAAAAGGGTAAGGGTAGAAAAATTAATTAGTAATATGGAATATAGTTCATTGATGAGACCCTATGGCATGGAGCAAAAGGTAAAATGCAATTTGATTGGCCCCATAAGTTTAAACAATCAAATATGGGGTAAATGGCAAAAAATAATGAAAATAGAAAATCCAAAACTGTACCCTCTAGAGCAGTGGTTCTCAACCTGTGAGTACCCAGATGTTTCTAGACTTCAGCTCCCAGAAGCCCTGAGCATTGACCATAGTGGCTGGGGCTTCTGGGAGCTGAAGTCCACAAACATCTGAGGGCCCACAGGTTGAGAATCACTGCTCTAGAGCGTTTGAACATAAGCAATAGGGAAGATTTGGGGAAAATATAAACAGATTAAATAATGAAGGAATTAGAGTGTTAGGAGATCTCCTTGATGAACAAAGAAGGCCATGGGAATAGACTTACTAACTTAATAGGTAAGAATAGGTAAGAATTATTGGCTACACACAGTTGGAATAAATCATTCGCTACATGAAATAATTAAAAATTCAAATCAGGTTAACGCAACACCGCTTGAGGAGATCATTAAAAAAAAGTTAGATGAGGGTAAATGTATGATTAGACAACTATATAGAGCACATGTGTCAAACTCAAGGCTTGCAGGCTAAATCTAGCCGCCAGGCCATTTCATGTGGCCCTCACATCTCTCCTGCAGCTGTGGCACTCCCCCCCTCTGGTGAGCCTAGGGGCAGAAAGAGGCACAGAGATGGTCTGGGGAGCAGAAAGTGGAATGCTTTTGATGTACTGACCAATTCTGTGTCACTTTACAGAGGTATGGGGACCATAAGCTACAATCAAATAGCTCCAAAATGTCCAAGAAAGGAAAAGTTGATGCAGAGGGAAGGCAGTTTAAAAGCCAGTAATAACTGAATGCAGAGGCAATTATTTAATATGATAAAAGAGTAGATACACTTATGTAGTCTTACAGATACAGCTGGCCCCTTGAGGGCAACCATAACGCTGATGTGGCCCAAGATGAAATTGAGTTTGACACCCCTGATATAGAGGAATGCTAGGTAATCAGACTAGAGTCATTGTTTAAAGGTAAATTGGGAACAGGATTTAAAAATAGAAAGAGAGGATATTCAAGTATGGATACAAGAAATAAAGAAAAATAAGAATACTAGAATAAAAGAACAACAAATGAAATTGATTAGTTGATGGTATAGAACACCTTCCCAGTTAGCATTTTTTTAGAGAAAATATATCCTCAAAGTGCTGGCATGGTTGTGGGGCTAAAGGTATATATATACATGTGTGGTGAGAATGTCCCTTTCTTCAAAAACGTTGGGACAAGGTTAAAATTGAGATTTATAGAATAATAGGTAAGGATATACAACTGAATAGGGAGAATGATATAACATCGAACTTAAAGGCTGAAAAATAATGAGAAAAAAGCAGTTATAAATATATTAAAAGCAGCACAAGCTGTATTAGCATTAGGATGGAAAGATAAAACAATTTGGAATATAAAGAAAGTTGTCAAATACCTGGCTAAAAATTTATTGTTCGACATTTTGAGGGAAAGAAGATTAAATTTATGGGAATACTGAAGGAAGGGGGGTGGAAATCAGGTTGGGAATTATTGCTTACAAAGATTAAAGAGGATATGGAGTACGGTGAAATTAATGTAATCCATATCCCACATTCTGAATGAAAATTTTTCTGTATGAGAAGAATTAGTTAAACCTTTGCTAAGCCATTGGGGGGAGGGGTGGGGGGATTATACTATTTTTGGAAAGTAATGTCTGTAATTTGAATGTTAATCTGTTTTTGTAATTTAATCTGTAATAAAAATAATTTAAAAAAAAGGATGGTTGGTGACCCTGGCCTTGTACCTACTTTGTCTCCCTTGGAATGGCAGATTCAGCTGTGCTCCACTTTTGCCCTCTTTTGCAGTATATTGATGGACTTGCCAGGTGCTGGAGGGGCTAGGCTCAATTCCAGATCACCCTGCACTACAGTTGGGGTATCACTGATCTTACTGAAGATGATAGAGGGAAACCATTGATTTTGAGACAGAAGTCTGGCCATGCAGTAGTGAAGTTAATGGCTTCATCTTACAAATGGAAGTTGACACTGAGTGGAGCAGGCAATTTTGTATGGCTATTTCTATGACTTTTAGAGATTGCTCCCAAAAGAAGAGCCGAAGGCAGAGGAAGTTTTTGAGGCCCTGAGTCACGAACCTTTTACAAATGGAACAGCAATTCACATGATGGCCCTCTCCAAGGCAGAGACACTCAAAATGGCCATCTAAGTGGGGAATTTTTCCTCTCCACAGGAACAGTCCTTGGAGAGTGTCTTAGAGGCTATATGTGTCAAGGTCAGAGACCCAGGCAGCGAGCCAGCCCGGAGAAGGGAGAGATAGCAGAGTCCCGCTGGGAGGAGTCAAAGCAAGCAGTTACTCATTGGCAGTCCATTTACCTAAGCCTGAGCGACAAGCAAAAGCCATAGTCAAGAGTCCAAAATCCAGGGGTCAGGAGCCAAGAGATCGATCCAAGGTATCAGGGGCCAGGTGCTGGAAGCGAGGAACAGGCAAGGAGAAGGATTGTAGAAAGTTTGCCACAAGCAAAAGAAAGTTTCCAGGCAGGCAGTTATATAGCCCAGGCACAGGTGTGGCCACTCACCACTTCTTGAACTTAATCAAGGAAGCCTCCATTTGCTCAGCTCTCTTGAGTCTCTGCCTTGTTTGTGGGCTGATTGACACAGGCTCCAGGGCCTCCTCAGGATCACAGCTGGATCCCTGTTGCCCTAAAGCAGTGGTTCTCAACCTGTGGGTCCCCAGATGTTCATGGACTTCAGCTCCCAGAAGCCCTGAGCATTGACCATAGTGGCTGGGGCTTCTGGGAGCTGAAGTCCACGAACATCTGGGGACCCACAGGTTGAGAACCACTGCCCTAAAGGATCAGGCAGAGGAACGTCCGAGCCTGCTTGGTCCATGGCAGCAGGGGGAGCTCTTGAGTTGCAGGACTCATCTCCAGCCTGAGCCACAGAGACCAACAGCTGCTGCTTGTCATCTCCACCCTGAGCAACATCAGCAGCTCTGACAGGGGCTTCAGTTATCACACTATGAAGGACTTACCCCCGACCAAGTTGTAGAAGAGAGAGATGTTTGAACATGAAGCTACTCAGATGGAGTTCCTTTAGGAGAATCTGATGGATGGAAAGGAACTGAGAGGAATATCTCTTGGTGCTATTTATATCAGCGCCCAGAGGGGCATGGTTACCACCAAAAGCGACTCAGCTCTGGAACATTCCATAGATGGATATGCACAGGCATGAAGACCCATGTGTTAGGCACAGAGATCACAAAGAAGAACCATTTTATGCCATCAGATTACCATGAAAAATTCTACATGCCAAAGAGCTCTCTGGCTGAGAGTTGTAAATGCCCCTCCCTAAACCGCCAACCCCAGGATTCCATAAGATGTTGAAAGTAGAACAATGGCACTATAACATTATAGTGTGGAAATGGCCTTAGTCTTCTCAGAGTCTATGAACATTAGAGAGGTGCACATGGCAAATCTCTCTGAAGTTAAAAGAAGCTGCACTGGCTACTAATGCTCACTAGTGTGCAATAACAAAAGTCAGGGTTGATTCAGAGAGAAGATGGGTCTGAATTGCTTTATTTTTAACTCTGCAAATGTGGCAATAATAGAGTAGGCTAACCAGAAATTCCCACTTTCACAAAATTCACCAAGACAACATAAGTCTGTCACATAAGCAGCTATACTTTCACTGACTTGCTGGCTGTGCTTTAAAAGTGAAACCTTTATGAAATAACATAAAGGTTCCTTTGGCACAAATGTGCCTAAAACAAAGCAACTACTTCACTGTAGACTTTAGTACTTGGGAAAGCACATCCTGTGAGAGACTGTAGCACAACAAATGTTTTGTTCTATAACAAAGCAACAGCATTGCGCACTTCTTTTCTGCATGTTCAGTCATATTTGCTTCTGCATATGTTAGCTTTTCAGGCTAAGCATCCAAGCTGTCTGGTTGACTCACATCATTGTGACTCAATGTGGCCATTTTATTAGCTTCTCTCCAGCAACATAATGGAGAAGGAAGGGAGAAAAGATGAGGCAGTCTCAGATTTTATTTCTAATGTTTAGTTATCTCACTTTCTTCACCACAGTTTTAAATATGAGGAACAGCATTATGCACAACTATTTATTATAATCCTTTGGAACGCACATCAACATCTGACTTTAGGCTTTAAGGAAACATACATCTTAACTGATATATTCAGGAATAGCAGTGTTGGCCATGCGGCAAAGTACAACGTAAACCCAAGTGCATATCATGTTGATTATTAGGCCAAACAAAGGGCACATTACTCTAGCTTTTAAAGCTCACTTTAAGCAAAGCAAGGCAAAGATGTTAAAAACCGTACAGGAAAAGAAAAATCAGCGTTGAAAAGAGAACAAGTCTATGTCTTGTTTAAATACTGTATTTGTCAGTGTATAAGACACACCAGCATATAATTCACAGCCCATTTTCAAGAGTTATTTTTTTGGGGGGGAAATAGTACCCATACATCTTATACAGAGGCAAGGCATCCCCTGTCCTCCTCCTTTCCATTTCACCTCCACAGGAGTTCTCCCCACCAAGGCAAAGTGCATAGGAAAGAGGGGGAGCTCTAGGGAAGCCTTGAGTTGGCATTGCCTCCTAGACCTCCCCCTCCCTTTCCTATACCTTTCCAGGCGCTGCTTGGATGCTTGCGCACGCACTACACAGACACACAGAGGGCTTCCCATTCAGGGTTTATGGTGCTGCAGCGGGACATCTAGGAGGTAAGACCCCATCCCCTCACCCTCTTCGCCTCCCACTCATCCATGCCAGCTTGCAGAGTTGCTTGCCGGGGCGAGCGAGCAGCCGGGCGCTGCTTGGACACTTGCACCCGCACCACACACAGACACACACACACAGAGGGCTTCCCATTCAGGGTTTATGGCGCTGCAGCAGGACATCTGGCAGGTAAGACCCCGTCCCCTCACCCTCTTCGCCTCCCGCTCATTCATGCCAGCTTGCAGAGTGCTTGCCAGGGCGAGCGAGCAGCTGGGCGCTGCTTGGACGCTTGCGCCCGCACCACACACAGACACACACACACAGAGGGCTTCCCATTCAGGGCTGAAGCTCGCCTGCGTCGCTTGCCTGGCGGTTGGTTGGTGGTGGTCTTCAGCCTGTGGCGGATCCTGCCCAGGCGGGTTGGTTTATTTATGGCGCCGCAGCGCAACATCTGGGAGGTAAGACCCCATCCCCTCACCCTCTTCCCCTCCCGCTCATTCATGCCGGCAAGCAGAGTTGCTTGCTGGGGCGAGCGAGCAGCCGGACTCTGCTTGCTTCCCAAAGCGGCAGCGGCGATCGCCCGGTCGCCATTCATTCTGGGCACACCACTCCGTGGGAGTTGTTGGCATGGCTGTCGCCTTTGGTCCGGCAGGCAAAGGGGGAAACTTTCCTGCAGCGGATCTGCCATCCGACGGGGGAGATTGGCCCCTCCGAGACTGAGAACTCAGTCGGGAAAGGAGCAGGGGGCGTCAGCCAAGGGCTTCAGTTTGTGTAGCGAAAGCCCCCGAGGCTCCTTGGTTGGTTGGTTGGTTGGTTGGTTGGTTGGTTGGTTGTTTTTTGGTTTTTTGACCCGAAAGCACTGCTCTGATCCGTCCTGTGGACTTTGGTCATTTCCACATTACAGTGTTATAGCGCTATTATTCCACTTTCACCATCCTATGGAATCCTGGGGTTTGCAGTTCAAACTGCAAACCCCAGGATTCCATAGGATGGTAAAAGTGGAATAATAGCACTATAACAGTCTAGTGCGGAAATAGCCAGGATGACTTTCTCCTCTCGCTTTTGTTGTGCGTGGACCCTTGGCGCTTGCCACACACACTTGTTGTGTTCCTCGCCCTGACTGTCTTGCACTCCTCACTTTTTGTATGTTTAGCGTCCACGGCCACGTGCACACACACACAAGAAAAGGTAGTCTTTGTTCGGCTTCCAGAGGGTTGTGCTCTCAGAGGGACAAAAGGAGGAAGGAAGGGGCGCCCGTGCGACGGAGTGAGAGTGTCCGAGCAGCCGCGCTCCCTTTAAGGGAGGGAAGGAGGTTGGGCGTGAAACAAAACGCTTCTGCTTATGCCGCCACCATCTTTCCTCTCTCCCTCTCCTTTCCTCCTGGCACCTCGTGTAAAATGTGGGCTGTTTCGGCGTTGCCTTTGGGAGTGACTGGCTTTTTGAACTGTGGAAACCTAACATTCAGAACTAGAACTACTGCCTTAATTCTGTCATTGATGGATGCTTTCTGTGCTTAAAAAAAGGGGGACGGTTACCAGTTTTTAGGTATTAGAAGTCTATCGACAGCAGTGATTTAGGGCAGTGTTTCCAATCTATTTGATGTTGGAAATAACTAACTAAATAAATAAATAGATAAATAATAAATAAATAAATAAATAAATAAATAAATAAATAAATAAAATAATTTTATGGTTGCGGGTCACCACAACATGAGGAACTGTATTAAGGGGTTGCGGCATTAGGAAGATTGAGAACCACTGGTCTAGTGGATAGAAAAAGCACTAGCGCAGGGCATCCCCAGATCCCCCAGCTTTTCTATGCATAAGAAAAATGCATAGGAAAGGGAGGGGGTCTACAGGGTGGAACCAGTATTGGGTCTGAGCTTTAGATTTCCTTGCAAGCTAGGGCTGCTCATCTGTAATTTTTCCTGGTTATCATCCAATCTTTATACATACTCCTTTTCCTTTTCACTTCCTATGCAGCCACATTGGCTTTTTTCAGATGTTTCCCATTTTTCTTCTTCTGTGAGATTGTCATTCATCTTTTTGCAACTCCTTTTTCACAAACTCCCACCTCTGCTGGGTGTCTCTTTCCTTTAGCATATTCTGAACAACTTCCCATCTTTTTTGAGAAATCTTGGAGAGTGGGTGAAGTGCCAAAGGACAGGAGACAAGTAAATACTGTCCCTCTCTTCAAAAAGCCAAAAAACAAGATATAGGCCAGTCAGCTTGACCTCAATACCAGGAAAAATATTACAGTGGATTACACAAAAGTGTGTCTGCAAGAATCTTCATGACAGTGCAGTGATCAGGAGGAGACAACACGGGTTTTTCAAGAACAGATCTTGACAACTTACCTTACATCTTTTTTAAAAAATTGGATCACTAATTCAGTAGATGATATTAAATTTTTTCTTTTATAACATTCTTATTGATTGTTACTAGTCATTTATCAATATAACTATCTTATATTATTTATCTACTTATTTATTATCTACTTACTTTTCCAAGTTAAATCATTGTTACCCTGTTCTAAATTCTATATTAAATTCATTAATATATTATCTTATTATAATGGTTAAATAACAAAATATTAGTATTACTAAACAATAATTAAAAATTATTTAAATCTCCATAGTTATTAATAACCATCTCTGGAAAAAGTAGGAAATGACCTTTTCAAGCAACAAACAAACAGAATACATCTTTTAATTTTAGATTAACACTTCTCATGTAGTAATAAGAATTTAAAATTTAAAAACCTATTATCATAAGATCACCTTTATTTGTCATTAAAAAACAATCAACCATTTCCAATCAGACATAAATTCATTTTGTGCTCTGCCTTCTGGTCTGTCCATTTTCACAGTTCTCAACAATCTACTTAACCACCCAACATTGTTGGTAAATCTGTTCTTTTCCTATACTGGTCTTGCTGCTAACAGCATATGTTCGACAAATTTACAGGCAAGGATAACTGAAAATTTATCAGCATACATGGGGGAAGATGAATACTATATTGAGCAGAATATAATTGCTCTATACTGAGTGAATTCTCCATATGCAAAAAGGATGAAAGTATCTAGAGATGTTATAACCCAATTTTCATCTAGAAAATTGAGAGACTAAATTTTGGAGCTTCATTGGAATACACCCTGGAAGATTCGGGATGATTTGCTTGTCCGTTTAAATGAAATTCCATTTTTAATTCCAAGGAAAAAGGAAAAGGAAAGGAAAATGAAAATTATAATTTTTTTTTGTAGATAAACTTAGGAGAAAGAATATATTTTTCAGTTGGGATGGGCTGGAAGATGTGATTTTTACTTATAAGAATGGAAGATATAGACTGTGAATGACTTCCTGAAAACATTTAAAAATGACTTTGAAAAAGAAAAAGATCAACAAGATGAGAAGAGGAATCCAAAGACTCTAATGAAAAGGCAGCAGCTGTATCAGCTACACAAGGCAAAGAAGAAGAGGACTCATCTATGACAAATGCAGGGACTAAGTTGAACTTTTCTTCATCTGAATCATAAAAATGGATTATAAATTTTTGACCTTGAATATAAATGTGGTTAATATCTCTGGGAAAAAAAGAAGAACATAATCCACCTAAAGAAATTGGACTTACATGTTATTTATTTGCAAGAGACTCTTATTTGGAGTAGAGATTTTAAAAACTCTTAGTACCAAAAAGATTAGGAGAAGGCTTTATTTCAGCTGGACATTTGAAGAAAAATGGAGTGGTATTGTATGCAAGACCTAAATTATATCCAAAGTTGATTTTTACAGATGAAGAAGGAAGATGTGTTGGGCTGGAAATTACTGTAAATAGGGATAAAATGGTCGTGGTGGTGGTGGGTTTATGTACCTATGTTGCAGAAAGGAATCATTTGGAAACTAAATGCAATGTTATTGGAAATGTTTTATGAAAATTGGTATTTGATGGAAATGGGGTGGTGGCCCCACAGATTGATAAATTCTTCCGAAGAGATATAAAGGAAAGACAAAGTTGACTACCTAGAGACTTTCTTGAATTGATGGATAATTTCCAAGTTGTGGATACATGGACAATGAAGCATCCACAAAAAAAAGAATTTTTTTTTTCCTGACAGGCACAAATCCCTTTCTAGAACTGATACGACATGGATTTCTAAATCTTGGACTGACAAGATAAAGAAAGTTGAGATACTGCCTAAAATATTTTCTGACTACAATCCTGTGACGATGAGACTTAAGCAGACAAATAAGGAATATAGATGGAGACTAAATGAGTTTTTAATTTTGATTGAGGACGTGATCCTAAAGTCAAAGGAGATTAAATAATTTTTTGAATGGAATTTAAATAAAAGAAGTAATACTGGATCTGTTTGGGAAGCAGGTAAGGCATATATGAGAGGAAATTTCATTCGACTCAATAAAGAATATTCAAAAAAATAGCAATGACTATGGAGGATATCAGAAAAAAGTTGAAATTTTTGTGACAGAAGAGTTTTGAATATGCAAATAAACCAGAAAGATGGCTTGCATATAGGCTCAAGAAAGAAAGGCAGAGTAGAATGATTTCAGAATTAAGAGAAGACAATAAGAAATTCACAAAAGATAAAGATTTACAAAGGATTACTTTTTAAAGCTATATTCAAATAAGCAGGTAGAAGAGATTAAGAAAGAATATCTGATGAGACAATAATTACCCAAATTGACCAAAGAAGAGAAAGAACAAATTAATTGAAAGATTTCAACGTCTGATTAGTGGGGCCATCCAGAAACTGAAGCCTGGAAAGACTCTAGTCCCACATTATAAAGGTTTACTGGAGTTTGCTCAAAAAGTTCATAACTGCTTTCCAGTGTTACAGAAAATCTTCAGTTGGCTTATCCTTTAGATCCAACATTAATTTGGCAAATTGGGCTAACTCAGCGACTTTAGCAATCCATTCTGTCATTGTTGGTGTATTAGTCTGTTTCCAAGATTGGGCAAACAACATTTGTGCTGCTGTTTTCATATCAAATAAGTGGTTCATATTTACTGTCCAGTACTGTCAGCAAGTACATTTCTGGTGACATTAGAAAATATATCTTTAATTTTTTTTGGATTAACATATAAATCTTGGACCATTAACTTTTCACCTTCTTACAAGTCTACCACACATGCAAAAGGAACCCTCTTTATCTTTACATGCCCCACTCTGGCTTAAAACATTCTTGGACATTTTCGGTAGCTTATTTGGGGTTAGATACCGTATGTGCATCATCTGATACAAGATTTCTTTTAAATTATGGGAAAAAGTAAATTTTCTATTTCTGGATCACATTTTTCTCTGTATGAACATTATACTCCAAATTCTGGGCCTATTTTATAATGTACTCTTTTACAGATTAATCTTCTGTCTTCAAAATAAATTTATACACTTTTAAAATTACATGGACATCCTCTTTACACAACTCTAAACTCATTTTTTCCATTCTCTATTGGCTGCATATCTCTTATCTTTATTATTGCCTTCCTTAAAGAGCATATCAATTTAAAGTTCCTGCTGTCTTGTTCAAAGTACAAAAGATCATAATAAAACAATCATCTCCAATGTTTAACTCATTCTTTTAAAAAAAAAAGTCCTGTGGTGAGGTGACTAATATTATTGTTGGGAAAAGTCTCTGCTTATATTTATACTAAACTTGTAAAAGAAGTTTTCTAATAAAATGATTTTTAAATTCAGCATTTTCCTTAACTTTATCATACCTAAGAAACCTATGCTTTCCAAATCTTAAATCACATCCTTTGAGTTCCAAGAGTTTCTCATCATTAAGCAATATCCATCCTTTCAGCCACAGAAAAGAACATGCTTCAAAATACAATTTAGCATTAGGGATTCCCAAGTTCCCTCTTTCCTTCCATCTTGCATTGTTTTAAGTTTTATTCTGGGTTTCCTTGCCGGCCAAACAAATCTAGAAATATTTTTCTGCTGTTGTACAAAAAGGATCCTGTTTCTTACAGCAGGGATTATTTGAAAGAGAAGTATAAGCCTTGGCAACACATTTGCTTTTATTACTCAACTCTGCACAAAAGGGATCATCTTCCCATTTTTCTAATTCTTTTTTAATTTATCTCCAAACTTTTTAATACTTGTTTTGAAATAATAAGCTATTGTTCTTTGTGATTGTAACTCCCAAATATTTAATCCTCTTTTTCATTTTAAATTTTGAAAGAGAGGTTAATTCACTATCTTTTTCTAGGGTCATTTTTGTAGTTAGCAATTTTGTTTTGTTGCAGTTCACTTTAAACCTGGTGCATGTCTGAAATGTCTTTTTTTCTCCAAAAGAGCCCCAATTGAGTCTAAATGTTTTTGTTTCATTATCAAAAGATCATCTGCATTAGCTCTCAGCTTGTAGTGTTCTTTACCCTCATCCTATAGACCCTTTCATCTTGTCTAATTTCTCTCAGTACAGCCTCCCAACGCCAAAATAAAAAGTATAGGTGAGAGGAGACAACCTTTTCTAGTCCACTTTTGTATTTCAATTGGTCTTTTTACATTACCATTTAGTAAATTTGTGCCTTTTGAACTAAATAAATTGCTTTTATTGCCTGAGTAATATTTGCACGAGACCTCTTAATATTTGAAATAAATAATTCCAAGAAATATTATCAAATATTTTCTCTGCATCTAACAAAATCAAAACAGCCTTTTTGTCATTATGATGTCCCAAAAATTCAACTAATCCATCTGGGCCTGGCACTGTTCCAGATTTAATTATCTTAATTGCTTCTGTAAGATTCAGAGTTCTTACAGCCTCATTCAAATTTTGATTTTGTTCCAAACATAATTTGTCCAGTTGGAGTTTTCCGATTAGTCTTCCATATCTGAGATTTTTCCTTGCTCCCTACATATAGATCTCTGCAATATTCCTCAAAACCTTTTAATAATTTCAAATTTCCATTCTAACTGATCTCCCTTCCTGATCTTTTGGAAAATTATTTTACCCTTTCCCTGCCTCAACTTTAAGAAAGCCATTTCACAAATTTGTGAATTCAGTATTCTTTAGTTTGAGGTATAGTAAGAACAGGTTGCTTACCTGTAACTGTAGTTCTTCGAGTGGTCATCTGTGCCGTCATACATTAGGAGCTTTCGCGCCTGCGCGGTAGCATTTGGAAGATTCTAGAGCTCGTTAGCTTGGCGGGGAACCCCTCCCCCACGTCGGTACTGCGCATGCTCCTCCCGCTGAGCAACGGTCTCTCCTCAGTGCTAGTCCGCCGAAGAAGATGGGACCTGAAAAAGAGGGGAAGGCAGGGTGGGGATGTATGAGGGCACAGATGACCACTCGAAGAACCACAGTTACGGGAAACAACCTGTCTTCTTCTTTGTGGTCTCTGTGCCTCATAAAATTGGGACTGTGTAGCTTACCAGCAGGATGGTGGGTCAGGTCCAGACCCTAGAGCACAGAAGACAGCACAGCACGTCCGAACCGAGCATCTCTCCTGGAACGGCAGTCGAGCCTGTAGTGGCGAATGAAGGTCGATGGCTGAGACCAGGTCGCCACACGGCACAGTTCCGACAGATCGATGCCTCGCAGGAGGGCAGCAGATGTCGCCATGGCTCTGGTGGAATGAGCCCGAAGAAGGTCTGGCGGAGGCTTCCTGGCAAGCTCATACGCCAGATGTATAGTCTGTACCACCCACTTGGAGAAGCGGGTGGATCCTTTGTGGCCTCTCCGGCACCTGCCATAGCAGACAAACAGATGTGGTGTCTGTCTGTAGGCCGCAGTCCTGTCTTTGTAAAAAGCCAGCACCCGACGAACATCCAGGGAGTGGGGGCCGCTCCAGAGGTGTAGTCGTTTTCAGGATAGAAGGCTGGCAGGATGATGTCCTGGCTCAGATGGAAGCTGGACACCACCTTCGGCAGGAGGAGATGTCAGGCTGGAGGACCACCTTGTCATGATGGAAGACCAGGTATGGCTCATCGCACCGTAGCGCCGTGGACTCTCCCACCCGCCTGGCAGAGGTGACAGCCACTAGGAACGTGGTCTTCATCACGAGCAGCCTGTCGTCCATCGTTGCCATCAGCTCGAAGGGCAGCCTCGTCAACTGCGACAGCACCAACGACAGCGACCACGGCGGTAGCGGCGGCGATACCGGCGGGTAGAGGTGCTGTAGGCCCTTCAGGAGCTGCTTGACGGTACCGTCCCTGAAGAGCGCAGCCGATGGGGATTGTGGCGGTTGGTATGCCACGATCGCGGCGAGGTACACCTTGAGCGACGGGAAGGCCAGGCTCTGTTGCCAGAGGTGCAAGAGGAAGTGGAGCACGGTACGCGGTTGACGGGCGATACCGGCTCTCGACGTTCCTCGGCGAAGGCCACAAAGCGCTGCCACTTGTAGTGGTAGTTCCTCCGTGTGGACTCTTTCCTGGCCACGGTCAAGACGTTCCTGATGGCTGGGTCGTCTAGGGCGATATCCTCCAGGCATAGAGGGCCAATACCAGCAAGTCCAGGTGCAACACTAGCCCGTCGGAGTGGGACAGCAGGTCTGGTACCGTCGGAAACCTGAGAGTCCTTCCCCCAGCCGGCCTCGATAGGGGTCCGAACCGTGCTGCCTCGGCCAGTACGGTCCCAGCGAGGATCGCGTCTGCTCATCCGTGATGATCTTCACGATCACGCAGCCCAGGAGCGGGAACGGAGGGAAGGCGTAGATCAACCCCTCATCCCACGGAAACTGGAACGTGTTGCCAATGGAGTGGCGATCGTGGCCGGCTCTCGAGCAGAAGCAGCGGCACTTCGCATTCTGGCTGGTCGCAAAGAGGTTGATGGTCGGCTCTCCCCATCGGTCTCGAACCATCTGGAAGGCCTCATCAGACAGGGACCACTCGTGGTGGGAAGTGGTGTCCCTGCTGAGGGCATCCGCTTTGGTGTTCTCCTGCCCTGCCAGGTGAACCGCCACTGGGTGTATCTGGAGCAGGACGCACCAATTCCAGAGGTCGAGTGCAATGCCTAGCAGTGTGGTGGAATGAGTCCCTCCTTGCCTGTTCACGTAACAGACCGCCATCGTGTTGTCGGTGAGGATCAACACCGTGCGGCCCGGGGACCAGGTGTCGGAATGCTCTCAGGGCCTTGTGGATGCGAGCAGCTCGAGAGCATTGATGTGGAGGACAGCTCGTCGTCCATCAACCAGCCTCGCACCCAGAGATTGCCTGTGTGCGCTCCCCAGCCGAAGAGCGAGGCATCCATTGTTACCGTAACCCATGGCTGGGTTTCCCGTGGAACGGCATGCCTGACAGGAGGTTCCTGTACGACTGCCACCACAGGAGTGATCGACGAACCTGTTGGGGCAGGCAGTATCGGTGGCGCTGGTCGTCCCAAAGTGGATCAAAGGCCCTGACGAACCAGTGCTGGAGCGGCCGTGCACGTAACCTGGAGAGGTAGGTTACGGCGGTGGTGGAGGCCATGTAGCTGAGGAGCTGTTGAATCCTCCTTGCTGACATCGTCGCCCCCGAACGCAGCACACGCTCCCGACAAAGCGTCCGCGCCCTCTTGTCCGGTAGGAAGGCCCTCCCCCAATACTAGTGAGGTCCCCAATGAAGTCGAGAACCCGGCTGGGCTCGAGGTGGGAATTCTTGGGGTTGACCCTGAGTCCGAGCCGAGTGAGGAGTGACAAAGTCCGGTGAATGTCTCTGTACAGTTTCTGTTTGCAGGACGCCACCAATAGCCAATCGTCCAGGTAAGGGTAGCGGAGATGCCTTTCGTCCGCCAGAAGGACACGACCGGAGCCATGCACTTGGTAAACACCCACGGTGTGGTGGAAAGACTAACGGCAGCACCCGGTACTGGTAGCTGGTGCCGTCGACCGCGAACTGTAGGTATCTCCTGTGCTGCGGGCGGATCGGGATGTGGAAATAGGCGTCTTTGAGGTCTATGGATGCAAACCAGTTCCTCGCCGGAGGAAGGGGAGGATCGAGGGCAGTGTGACCATCTTGAATCTCTTGGAGTGGATGTAGTAGTTCACCCCTCGGAGGTCCAGGATGGGCCGCAGGGAGCCGTTCGTCTTCGGCACCTTGTAGTACCTCGAGTAGAAGCCGGTGGTCTTGGATGAAGGTGGGAGCCTCTCAATCGCTCCCTTTCGAGGAGGGACTGGACCTTTTCCAGTAGAGCTGAGCTGGCCAGGGTGGAGTAGTGGGACCCCCCGTGGCGGAATTCCTGGAACTCGATGGTGTCCCCCAGGCGGACGATGTTAAGTACTCAGGAGTCTGCAGTGATCTCCTGCCAGTGATCGAGGTGCCTGGCCAGGCTCGGGGTGATGGATCAGGTCTACCGGAAGGGCGAAGGATGGCATGGGTGGAGTCCTGCAGAGAAACCCTCAAAAACGAGACTTCGCTCCGTAGGATGACTTCTTCGACGACGAAGATGGATGCCGTCTAGGAAGCCTCCTCGAAGCCGAAGACGTCGATGGCCTCGATGCGGTCAACCGCGGAGACCGCGGTTGGTACGCCGATGAGGAGGAGGATCTTCTTCACGAAGGTCTCGGCTGGAAGGTGCGGCGAGATTGGGCAGGCTGGTTTATGCCCATCTTCTTCGCATTCAGCCGGGCCTTGACAAGGTGATCCATAGCCTCGTTGGTGGAGGTGTGGAAAAGCCCTTCGCCTTCGAACGGAAGATCTTCAATCCGTCGACAGCTGTCCTCCTGAAGCCCAGAGGACCGGAGCCACGCGTGGCGTCGGAGGGCTCGGTACCGACCATCACCCTCGAGGTGGCCTCCACGGCATGCCTCGAGGTGGCGATCTGCTGGGTAGCCACCGCAACAGCCTCACCGAAGATCTGAGTGGCTGAGGCGCGTGACTCCTCTGGCAGGTCAGCGAGCAATGGAGCAAGTCGGTCGAAGAGGTTCCGATGGTATGCCGCGAGGCAAGCTATCATGTTCACCAACCTGGCCACCGGGAAATGCTGAATGAACCTACGGCTGAAGGCATTGAGCTTCCGTCCTTCACAGTCCGGAAGGGTGGTGTGCGCTCGAGTACCTCCCTTCGTTTGGGCCGACTTGACCACGATGGAGTTCAGTACAGGATGATTGAAGAGGAACTCCGCGGTTCTCTTTCCTGTACAGGTGCTCCAGCCTATGCGGAATAGGCTGCGCTGATGCTGGCTTCGCCCACGTCTGCTTCATCGCTTCCACCAGAGTCAGAGGAACGGCGGGGGTTTGGATGGAAAGGTGGGTGGGCTTCCAAGTACTGGAAGACAGGATCCTGGGCTTGCAGAGCAGGCTCAGTCACCTTGAGCCAAGGGCTGTGGCCATCCGGAGGGGGTCACAGAGAACTGGTGCACATCCTCTGGTGCAGACTCCGGACTAGGCTCCCCAAAAACCAGCGGCGGGGACTCATAAGAAGAAGGGGTGGACTGAGCAGAGTCAGAGTCTGAGTCATAGGAGTCGTCAGATGGACTTGGCGACCTCACCGCCTCCTTCTCCTCAGCCGGCCTACGGGCCAAAGGTGCCAGGGTGACTGCTGGAGCTGCAGGCTGCGTCGATACCAGTGCGGCCGATGTCATGGCTGGTATCGGAGTCACCTGCAGGGGCACGACTGCGGGCTTAGGACGATGTGCCACCTGCGTAGTAGATGTTGCAGCTACCGCCGATTGGGCCGTGGTAGACTGTGGCGCCAGGCAGGTAGCTGTGGCCGCGTGCGGGGGTGGAGAAAAAGCCCTGTAATGGGGTGAGGGCTCCCGGTCTCCCGGGGACTCGGCAAACGACGCAGCGGTGACCGTTCATAGCGGGGGTAGTACGCCTCCCGCTGTAGTGAACAGCGGCGCCAAACTGACCAGTACCGCGGATCTGGATGGTACCGGTCCCTGTAGGATAGTGAGTACGAGTAGTACGAGCCAGCCGGGTTCATGCCACACCTGCTCCTGGGCGTACCTTCCAAGGTAGGCAGGAGAGTAGGAGCTTCACCTGAGCGAATCCTTTCCAGGCGCATCTCCCGATAGCGCGGGGATGGAGGCCTGGCCCGCTGCTCCGGTGAGCGGGACTCGTCGCGTCAAGAGGCTGGGCGCTGCCTGACCACAGCCTCCTCTCAGCGGTCTGCCAAGGGCAGACGGTGACTTGGCGGGGTAATCTCCACGGTCAGCTCAGGAGGATGAGGGGGTGAAGCCTCACGGTCTCTCCCCGTCCGACACCTTGAGGATTTCCTGTTTCCCCCGGAGGGTCCTCTTCCTCAGGGAGCTCCATCGGTTCAGGTTCCTCGGCGGGCTGGGTGGGTGGTGGAGTTGGGGGTCGCACCACGGTAGGTGGAGAGCACTGCTTCTCCTTCCTCTTCTTCTTCCTCTCCTTCCCCGCCCCTTCAGTGGCGGGGCGCTTCTTCTGGGCTGGGGTGAGTGGCCTGGAGGAGGAGGAGGAGGAGGCCTGTGAACCCACAGGGTCCTCACGTGCCCAAGTTGCCGAGATCTTAGTTCTCGGCAACTTCATGATCGGTACTGAGCCCGGTCCGTCCGGATACATCGAGGGCATGGCTGCCACCGCTGCTGCCAAAGAAGAAAGGAGGTTTACTCCTCGGCCATCATCTCGGGGGTTTGTGCCTGCAAAGATTGTTCCCAACAATGGGATTTAAGCCTCGCGGCCCTGTTGCGAAGGGTCTGGTGAGTAAACTCCTTGCAAATAGGGCAGGCTTGGACAATATGTCCCTCACCCAAACAGAAGAGGCACTTGGAATGCCGGTGAAAGAGCAACCCTCCTTCCACAGGAGGTGCAGTGTTTGAACAACGCCGGCATAAACAAGTAAAGGGCGAGGTAAGGAAAATCCGAGGGCACCAAAAAGAAGTCCCAAATCCAAAAACTGTAAACAGTCCATAAATGGGTCAAAACCGATCAGATCCACAACAAGACAAATCCAAGAGCCGAAAAGTAGTCAAAAATCCAATCCGAAGTGAAAAAAACCGAGAAAATCACAACGAAGCACAAGAAAAAACACAAGCCAACGAGAGAACCTTCTGTACGCTGAGGCGAACAAGAAACGAGGAGAGACCGTTGCTCGGCGGGAGGACATGCGCAGTACCGATGTGGGGGAGGGTCCCGCCAAACTAACGGCTCTAGAATCTTCCGAATGCTACCGCGCAGGCACGAAAGCTCCTAATGTATGAGGCACAGAGACCACGAAGAAGAACTTGGCATTCATTTCTTGCACTGTAAACATTGAAAACTGTTGTTGAAGTAACAAACTTTTGTTGAATCCCTTTATCAAAATTTTTCTTAAGATTCCATCAAATTATATATTTCATCCATCAACTCTTTTTCTGTCTTTTATCAGGCTGGGAAACCCTTTTTTTAGAAATTGACCTCTCATATAAGTTTTGCTTGCATCCCAAACTGTTGTGGCTCTGTACCCTTATTTAAGTTCAGCTCAAAATAATTTCTCAGTTCTTGTTTGCATTGGTGTAGTATTTCCATCTTCAAAAGCTTTGCCAACTATGCCCCCTCCCCAGAATTGGACAACCTAAAGATGGTAGTGCACATGCTGGTAACTTCAAGGTTGACTTCTACAATGCGCCCTTCATTGGACTACTTTTGTTTCCAAGTTCAGAAACTCTAACTGGTCCAAAGTATGGCAGCCAGACTAGTTACGGGAACAGTGAGGAGTGAGGATATCACACCAATATTAAAATCACTCCATTGGCTGCCATTTATTTTTTAGACAAAGTACAAAGTGTTGGTTATTACCTTTAAAGCCCTAAATGGTTTGGGTCCCAATTACCTGAAGGATCGTCTCCTCCCATACGATCAGCCCCATACACTCAGGTTCTCTGGAGGCCATTTACTTAAACCGGCCAGGACTAGACTGACAATGGTCACCCAGAGGACTTTCTTGTCAGCTGCCCCTAGAGACTGTGGAATGACCTTCTGGAAGAGGTCCAACAGCAAAATATGCTGTCTGAATTAAAAAAAAAATGCTAAAGACTTATCTCTTAGACTTACCCAGTCTATTTTTAAGTATACTTTAAATTGTACTTTTAATTGTAGTTTTAAATGTGTTTGTACTTTCGGTTGTACTTTTTAATTATATTTTAACTAGGATATATCTGTATTTTAAATGTTTTGTATTTTTAGGGTATTTTAGTTGCAATTTGTTTTTAATTGTATCTATGTTGTACCTCACCTCAAGCCTGGGGAAAGGCAGGTAGCAAATAAAATTATTACTATTAACTATTATTATTATTATTATTTAAATCTCATCTAAACTATGCATGCCTGGTTTTCAGATTATCATGGTAGGATTATGATCTGCGAAAAATTTTGGTAAAATGTCTGTTCTCTTTACTAGATTAGCCTTATTATTAGAAATCCAGAACATATCTATTCTGAAAAAAAATCATGAACATTTGAAAAAAATGTATAGTTTCTAGAGTATGGTTACAACTGTCTCTGCCCATCTGTTAGTCCAAAGTACCGTACAGACTCATGTATAAGTCTAGAAATTTTAGACAAAAAATTGATTCCAAAATCTGGGTTGATTTATTCATGGATCTAAGTACTGTACTTTGATCCATGGAACTCCTGAACTCTTGTCAAAAATGGAATCATCCCCTTCTCTGAACAGAATGGTGAAAGGCAAGAGCTTAGTCCATCCTGGGAGAACCTAAAAGAAGCATCAACCGCCTCCACTCTCTCCCACAGCAGTGATTCTGGCCTTTTTGCACACCTGAGTGCGAAAATGGCAGTAGTGGCAATGGCTCTTTGGTGCTTCCCCTCATAGGAATGCTAAGGTAAATTTCTCATTAGTACTGCCTTAAATATCCATAAATGTATTATTTTACCTTTCCACTTGATATGAACAGGTTGCTTACCTGTAACTGTGGTTCTTCGAGTGGTCATCTGTGCCCTCACACATTGGGATCTTGGCACATGTGCAGTAGCTTTTGGAAAGTTCTAGAGCTGAGTAGCTTGGCGGGAACCCCTCCCCCTCTCAGTACTGAGCATGCTCAGCCTGCCAAGCTAACGGTCCTTCCTCAGTTTTGAAGTCTGCCGAAGCAGGACCTGAAGAGGGGAAGGCTGGGTGGGTGGGTGTGAGGGCACAGATGACCACTCGAAGAACCACAGTTACAGGTAAGCAACCTGTTCTTCTTCGTGGTCTCTGTGTCTCACACATTGGGAGACTGAGAAGCTTAGCAGTGGATGGTGGGTCAGGTCCTAGAGAACGGAAGACAGCACCGCACGACCAAAGCGGGCTGAGCCCGACAGTCCAAACGGTAGTGGCGCACAAAGGTCAAGGGTGGTGACCAGGTAGCCACACGACAGAGCTCTTGCAAGTCAACTCCTCGAAGGAGAGCTGCTGAAGAGGCCACGGCTCTAGTGGAGTGAGCAGGGAGTAAGGCTGGCAGAGGTTGTTTAGCCAGAATGGTCTGGGCCACCCACTTGGAAAATCTTAGGGTGGACACCTTATGGCCCTTTTGGTGACCACCATAACAACGAACAGGTGGGGAGTGCGGTGAAAGGGTGAAGTACATTGGATGTAAAAAGGCCAGAGCCTAACGGACAAGAGCAAATGAAGCGATCATTCCAGAGGCGTAGCCGGGTCAGGATAGAAGGTGAGAAGGATGACATCTTTGTTGAGATGGAAATCGGAGACAACTTTAGGCAGGAAGGAGTTGTGAGGACATCCCGTATAGCTGGAGCATGTAAGGGATTATTCGCCATGCCTGGAGACACGTGAGTGGCAGGTCTGGATGCAGCATGAGGCCGTCCAAGTGCGAGAGGAGGTCTGGTGCCAGTGGAAATTTCAGAGTGCGGCCTCGACCGGCCATGAAGAGGGGGCCGAACCAATGTTGCCTCGGCCAATAGGGAGCCACCAGTATAGCGTTGGCGCGGTCCAACAGAATCTTGTCTACCACTCGACCTAGAAGCGGGAACGGTGGAAACACGTACAGCAGCTCCTTGACCCACTGGAACTGGAAGGCGTCCCCGAGAGAGCCCCGACCTAGGCCGGCTCTCAAGCAGTATTGGGGGCATTTTTTGTGCCAACTGCTCGTGAAGAGATCGATGGATGGATGGCCCCATCGAGACACTATCTTCTAGAATACGGCATCGGAGAGGGACCACTTGTGACGACATGAGGTGTCCCTGCTGAGCGTGTCCGCTGTGACATTGTCTCGGCCTGGCAGGTGGATGGGATGGGGTGAATGCAGAGTGGTACACACCAGCCCCAAAGCTGAAGGGCTATGTGGAGAAGGGTAGTGAGTGAGTGCTTCCCTGCCTGTTCACATAGCAGACGGCTGTCATGTTGTTCGACAGGATCTGCACCGTCCGGCCAACGAGGTTGCGGAAAGCCTGCAACGCCTTCAGATTGGCCAGCAGCTCCAAGGCATTGATATGGAGAAGGGTCTCCAGGCCGATCCAGTGCCCTTGCACCGTGAGGTTGCTGCAATGCGCTCCCCATCCAGAGAGGGAGGCATCCGTCGTTATCGTGACCCGAGGACAGGGATCGATGAATGGCATCCCTGACAGTAGTGCCGGAGAGAGAGCCACCACAGGAGAGAGCATCGCATCTGCCAAGGAATCCGCAGTAGGAGGCTCTGGTTGTCTCGAAGAGGGTCGAAGACCCTGATGAACCAATGCTATAGCGGGTGGGCACGAAGGTGAGAGAGATAGGTGTTGTCCTCTGTCGTCAGTGCCATGTAGCCGAGAAGTTGCTGGATTCTGCTCGCGGAGACAACCAGGGCTCAGAGGACAGCGGTGGTAGCCTGGCGCAGAGTGCGAGCCCGTTTCACCGGAAGAAAGGCCCTGGCAGCAACAGAGTCCAGAGTGGCACCGATAAAGTCCAGAACATGGGTTGGCTCGAGGTGAGACTTCTTTGGATTCACCCTGAGGCCGAGGATGGATAGAAAAGACAGTGTGAGATGAATGTCCTCGTACAGTTTCTGTCTGCAGGGCAGCCAGTCGTCCAGGTAAGGGTATACCATTATGCGCTTCATGTGGAGGTATGATACCACAGGGGCCACGCATTTGGTGGAGATCCGGGGTGCAGTGGAAAGTCCAAATGGCAGCACTTTGTACTGGTAGCAGATGCCGTCAACCGCGAATCGCAGGTACCTCCTGTGGCAGGGCCAAACTGCAGTATGGAAGTAGGTGTCTCATAGGTCGATAGAGGCTAACCAGTCCCAACGCTGCAGAAAGGAAAGGATGGAAGTCAGAGTGACCATCTTGAATTTCCAGGGGAGAATGTAAGAATTCACCCCCCTGAGGTCCAGGATCGGTCGCAGGGTACCGTCCGATTTTGGTACCGTGAAGTACTGAGAGAAAAAGCCGGTGGTACTGGCTGAGGACGAGACCTGCTCCACGGCCCCTTTCTGTAGTAGGGACTGTATCTCCTCTAGCAAAACCGGGTTGGGCGGGGTGGAATAGTAGACGTCTTGAGGTGGTATACTTTGAAATTGGATGGTGTAACCAAGACGGACGATGGAAAGAACCCAAGAGTCCATGGTGATGTGACGCCATTCACTGAGATGACAGGCCAACCCCAGGTTTCCGGCAAAGCTGGTAGGCAGGCAGAAGAGTGGGTGTGGTGGCGACCTGCGGCCAAAGTCAAAACCGTGACTTCGCCGTGGAGGATTTCTTTGACTGTTAACGCCTTCTTAAGCTCCTGCACATTGAAGATGCAAGAGAGGACTGAGCAGATGTCCGGCGGGAGAAGTGAGGCTCCAACGGGACTGCGGAGCCTGATGGAGCCCCATCTTTTTGGCTGTGAGACGCACGTTGACAAGGTGGTCCATGGCATCATCGGTAGTAGAATGAAATAAGCCCTGTCCGTCAAAGGGCAGATCCTTGATCCACTTCCTGCTGTCTTCGTGGAGCCCAGCAGACCGTAACCATGCAAATCGGCGGAGAGCGACTGCGTCGACCATCACCTGGGTTGCTCCCTCGACCACATGCCGGGAAGACAGGATTTGCTGGTTGGACAAGGCCACCGATTCATTGTAGAATTGGATGGCATTTGTCCTGTGGTCATCTGGTAAATGGGCCAGCAAGGGGTAAAACCTGTACAATATTTTGCTGGTAGGCAGCGAGACATGCTTGGGTGTTAGAAATTCTCGCAATCAAGGAAGACGCAGAATAGAAACACCTGCCAAATGAATCTAATCTGAGGCCTCCCCAATCGGGCGGAGTGGTATGTGGCTTCTTGCCACCTTTTGTCTGAGACAATTCAACCATGATGGAATTCAGCACTGGGTGGTTAAACAGAAAATCAACATCCTTTTTCTGGGTCCTCTAAAGGTGCTCCAGACGATGGGGCATCGGTTCTAGAGAGGCTGGCTGGGCCCACTGATATTCCAACATCTCTTGCAGCACCGGTAGAAATGGTATCGGGGCTGCCGATGGCAGGCTGGTGTCCACATAATGGAAAACCAGGTCCTGCACTGTTGGAGCTGGTCCTGAGACATCGAGGCTGAGGGCGTTGGCCATTCGCAGCACGATGTCCGAAAAATGTTTGACATCCTCGGGTGCCAAGTCCGGTGTAGGCTCACCAAACGCCAAAGGTGGAGACGAATGCGAGTCAGGTGTGGAGTCACCAGAATCTGAGTCCGAATCATAGGACTGGGAAGAATGAGAAGGCGGCCTCTGCCCATGAGGCAACTAAGCTGGTAGTGCCGCAGCCGGACGCGAAGCAGTTGTTGAGGACGGTACCGAAAGCGGCACTGAAGGTAGCACAATCAGTGGAGGCGCCGTTGAGGACGTTATTGGCAGGACAGCCAGAATCAGACGTAGGATGGACTGCATCGGATTCGACGCCATTGATGACTGCAGAGGCAGCGGATGGGTGTCTGTTGGTGGACAAGAAATAGTAGCCGTTACCCAAGGAAGCAGGGAGACAGGCCGGTTCCGAGGCAAGCGGTCTCAAGATCGACGAAGCGAAGCTGATCATCGGTAATACAGAGACTGCAATCTGGATCGAGATGGAGACCTCTGGTACCAAGATGTTGGCTGGTACCGAGATACCAAAGATAGAGACCGAGAGCGACGGCGGTAGTACGGCGACCAACAACGGATATCAGCATGGTATCGGTCTCTGTACACCAGGGAGTACGAATAGTACAATCCTGGCTGCTCCCGCCAAATGTGCTTGTGGCCATACCGTGCAATGTATGAGGCTGATAAGAAAGGCAGATCGAGCCTCGTCCATGACCTGCCATGATCCAATCGAGCATCCCACCGCCATGGGGATCGGGGCCTGTCTGCACGGCCCAGAGAGCGCGCTGCACTAATGCAGGTGCAGTCATGGGAAGGTGCCCTTGGCCAGGAAGAAACCCGTGGGGTGTCCAGGGTAGAGTCAGAAACTCCCGGACGGTCCAGTCCATGTACAGGCTGACCGTGCAGTGAAAGCATTGCAGCCTGCACAGGAGGTTCCGGTTGAACCGGATGGTCCTCCAGTGGCGATGATACAAGCACTGGGAGCTGGGATTCGCCCTGCTCCGGAGAAAGATCAGGAGGGTCTTCCTCTTCAACAGTAGCCATAAGAGGCTGGGTTGGAGGAGGTGTCGGGAGAGATGACAACTGAGTCGCCGGTGAAGGTGATCGGTGCTTCTCTTTCTTCTTCTTCTTGTCCTTCACAGAAGGGTCAGAAGGATGTGAGGCAGGCCGCTTCCGTTGAGCCGCCATGAGGGGCTTAGAAGGCTGAGCCAACTGTGAGCCCACAGGGGCATCTCCCGACAAAGAGGGGGCAATCGGTGTCCGAGAAAGCTTCGGAATCCTGGGCAAAGAGGAGACCGGAGGCAAGGATGTCGACAACGGTACCGAGCCCAGTACCATCGAGGTCGGTATACCAACAAGGGCGTGGTTGCAGTCCACGGAGCGGCAGAGGAACGGGAAGCCATCGAAGTAAAGAGGGGTATTAGAAGCTGCGTTTTCCTTAATCTTCAGAGCTTGCTCCCAACAATGAAATTTTAGTCTAGAAGCCCTGTTCCTCAGGGTTTGGGCTGTGAACTCCCTGCAAACAGAGCAGGCCCGAACATTGTGAGCCTCTCCGAGGCAAAAAAGACACTCAGAATGCCTGTCGGATAACGCAACCTTGCAACCGCATGTAACACAATACTTGAACAAAGAAGACATAAGAAGAAATGGGGGGGGGTCTCACAAAGTCTGAAGAAGGAACGAAGTCAAAAGGAGAAAGCTGCTCAACTGAAGAAGTCTTTCCGTTCACTGTTAACACGCCAGCAGATGAAAGAAAACTGAGGAGGGACCGTTAGCTTGGCGGGCTGAGCATGCTTAGTACTGGGGGGGGGGGGTTCCAGCCAAGCTGCTCAGCTCTAGAACTTTCCGAAAGCTACTGTGCATGCGCGAAGATCCCAGCGTATGAGGCACAGAGACCATGAAGAAGAACTACAATTGTACATCTACCTTATCCATTTTCATGTATCAGTTTAGGTTGTAGTGTTTCATTTATGTAAAAGACTACTCCATTTCTTTTGTTCTTGTTTGTAGACACTAATTCTGGGCCCATACTGCTATTTTTCAAAAGTCTGCAGACTCTTTTTCTTATATGAAACTCTTGAAGACACATAATTTCATATTTAGGATTTCTTTTCCCTTTCCAAGGCAAATTCAGCCCATTTGTATTCCATAAAATTATTTTCAGATTTGTTTTAGTTGATTTATTAAAATAATTTATATTAGTTATCATGCTTTTTTAACAGTTTTCAGCCTTTTGAATGTTTCTTTTTATAGCTTCTTCCCTCAAATTTTTGAACAGATCTCTCATTCTTTAAAGAATTCATCATGTATTTATATTTATTTTTATTTATCACCTACATAAGAACTTATCATATGTATTTATTTATATTTATCACCTGCCTATTTATCAAACCCTCTGGAACTTAGCAGCAAAATGTTATGTCTTTTTTTCTGAGTGCTTCATGAAGATAGATTTCAACTGAACATTAGAAGGAACTTCTTGACAGTGAAAGTGGTTCAGCAATGAAACCAGCTGTATAGAGAGGTGGTGGGGTCTCCTTGGATGTCTTCAAAAAGAGGCTCAACAGCTACCTACTAGGAATACTTTAGCACACATGTCTCAAACACAAGGTCGGCGGGCCGAATCCAGCCCGCCAGGCCATTTCATGTGGCCCTCCCTCTCCTGCAGCTGCGGCACTCCCCACACCTGGCGAGCCCAATCCTCACATTGCGGGCCCCCAGTTGCCAGCATTCTGAAGAGGAATAGCTCCATGGCAACACTCTGCATGGCTTGCGAGAGTTGGACAGAGGAGCAGTCAGAAGTAGATCACAAGTGCTGGCTGTTGGGCTCCTCTTCAGAATACCAACAGCCAGGGACCTGCAGTGTGGGGATCAGGATCACCAGATACAGAGAGGGGTAGGGAGGCAGAAAAAGGCCCAGGGAGAGGGGAGCAGAAAGAGGCACAGAGAGAATCTTAGGGGCTGAAAGAGGCACAGAGACAGGCTGGTGGGCTGAAAGAGGCACAGAGAGGGGCTGGGGGGCAGAAAGAGGCACAGATCAGAGTCCAGTTATTTGTTCTGCCTGTCTCAACTGGGACCAAAAAGTTAAACAAAAGTTAATGTAATAAACAGTGCTTGGTAATATTTGTCTGATGATTAAAAAAAATAACTTTGTTTTCAAAACTCATTTTTCAGTAAATTTTACGATAGTTGTACACTTGAATATCTGCTTGCCATTATTTTTCCTAGATTTCTTGTTTCAGACCTAGTTATTACTAAAACCAGTAATAATTGAATGCAGAGGCAATTATTTAATATGATAAAATAGTAAATACATTTATATAGTCTTACAGACACAGCTGGTCCTTTGAGGGCAACCATAATGCTGATGTGGCCAAGATGAAATTGAGTTTGACACCCCTGCTTTAGAAGATACTGCACTGAGCAGGAGCAATGTCCTATGGGGCCCCTTCTAACTCTGATTCTGTGATGCCTTGCTACTATCTGTCATTAACAAACAGATGGATCACTAGCAGAGGAATGGAACCCTTGGGTGGAACTGGGAACACAAGCCATTTCTGTTGTAAGTCTTGGATACTCTACACAGTATCCACAAGTTGTTTATCAAAAATGTTTCTGACATTCCAGAGAACAAGCACCCTCCCTACACAACAGGGTTGGACAAAGGGTGACCCTGGACCCACAGGTAGCTTCCAATATGGTTTTTATCAACCTTGGTCTCTCCAAGCTCCCCAGACTGTCTTGGTCAGTTAAAAGGCAGATTAGGAAATTGTGTTTCAGGCTGTGCTGAATGGGGTTATACTCACCTTGAAAATCCAGGTTCACAACTTGGATATACTCCTTGACTCAACTGCAAGCCTGGAAGCTCAAGTTTTTGACGTGACGAGGAAAGCATTTGCACAGTTAACATTTATGAGCCAGATTTCCTAGAGAAATATGATCTGACTATATTGACATGTGCCTTAGTTACATCTCATTTGGATTATTACGGTGTGCTCTGTGTGGGTCTGCCATTAAAGAGTGTTAGAAGCTTCAGCTGGTTGAAAGAGCTACAACCAGACTTCTGACCACGGCTAGTTAGGAGCATATCCTTGCTCTGTAATCCTTGTTACAGAGATTCTGCTGGCTAATAGTTTCTGAGCATATTTCTAAGTGCTGGTTATGACGTATAAACCTCTGTAGGGCTTTATAGTTAATGAAACACCCTGTTTTGCTATATGAACTGGCAAGCATTTTGAGATCTTCAGAGAAGCTACTTCTCTTTGTTCCATCACTCTTAGAGGCACATCTGGAGGGAATGTGGGACAGGGATTTCTTTAGCGAAAGGATACTGAATAACAGGCTGCATTGTTTGTATTTGTGGCCTGTTAACTGGTTTGCTTTTAATTCTATTGTAAATTAATTTTCACTTTTGCATATTTTTGGTGATGCAAATTTTTACCTCTAGCTGATTTTTGTTTGCTGCCTTGAATCCCAGGGCTAGGAAGAAGACAGGGTATTAACAGATTTTTGAAAAGGTGAATTGCTTCTCTGGAATCCTAAGAATAGCCATCATCTTTTAAATCAGTTTCAGGGCCCTCTTGCACTGTTTAACTTACCGAATACCCGTTTTTCAAAATCAGAAGTAAACGTCTGACCACTTTTGGTTTTAGTACTTTTGTCCATCAATGTTATTTCTGTAGGGTCGCAAGGGCAGAAAATTGGCCCTATGGAGCTGCTTTAGTAGCCTACTTCTGGTATACAAGTTCCAACTAAAACAGGGGTATGTAACTGTGGAAGGGTAGGAGGCAGCATTAGCCCCCCAGGAGACCTTGGTTCGCCAGATCCCCCTGCACCTGCTCCTCCCTCCCAAGGCTTTTTGCTCCCAGGTTTATTTATCTATATAATTCAAAATCTTGTCTTTCTCTAAGATGGGATCCAAATTCCATTTGGAGCCATGGGAAGCATTTTCACATGTTTTGGGCCCTCCTGGGCCATTTTAACAGAAGGAACTGAGCGGAAATCACTTCCTGTTCCTTTCTTATTTTTAAAAATGCCTCTCTTGGGCCTAAATAGACTCAAGGTGGGCCCAAAACCTGGAAGAAATGCCCCACGCCCTGTGTGGTATTTTCAGGGGAAAATTCTGAACAAGTTTGCAAACATTTTGTAACAGTTGGGCTCCAAACATGCTGGAAATGCCTTCTGCGCTCACTAGAAGGCTTTGATTGGCATTTTGGAGCAAAAATGAATAAAAAAATATCGATAAGAACAGGTTGCTTACCTGTAACTGTGATTCTTTGAGTGGTCATCTGTGCCCTCACACACTAGGAGCTTTCACAAATGCGTGGTAGTGTTTGGAAGATTCTAGAGCTTAGTAGCTTGGCGGGAACCCCTCCCCCATGCCCGTACCGAGCATGCTTAGCTCGCCGAGCAACAGTCACTCCTCAGTTCTGTAGTCTGCCAATAAGGGACCTGAGAAAGAGGGGACGGCTGGGCAGGTGTGTGTGAGGGCACAAATGACCACTTGAAGAACCACAGTTACAGGTAAGCAACGTGTTACAGGTGAGCAACCTCTTCTTCTTCTTCGTGGTCTCTGTGCCTCACACACTAGGAGACTGTGTAGCTTACAGGTTGGATGGTGGGCCAGGTCCTAAAGAACGGAAGCTAGCACCGCACATCTGAAACAGGCATCTCTACGGGACCAGCAGTCCAGTCTGTAGTGGCACATGAAGGTCGATGGCTGGGACCAGGTCGCCACACGGCAGAGTTTCTGCAGGTCAATTCCTCCCAGGAGGGCTGCCGATGTCGCCACGGCTTTGGTGGGATGAGCCCGGGGCAAGGCTGGCGGAGGCTTCTCGGCCAGCTCGTACGCCATCTGGATAGTCTGGGTCACCCACTTGGAAAAATGTTGGGTGGAGACTTTGTGGCCTCTTCGACGCCAGCCATAGCACACAAAGAGGTGGGGGATCTGTTGGAAAGAGGCAGTCCTGTCCTTGTAGAAGGTCAGGGCCCGACGAACATTCAGGGAGTGAAGGGATCGCTCCAAAGGTGTAGTCGGGTCTGGGTAGAAGGTTGGCAAGATGATGTCTTGGCTGAGGTGGAAATTAGACACCACCTTCGGCAGGAAAGAGATGTCAGGCCGAAGGACCACCTTGTCTCTATGGAAGATGAGGTATGGCTCATCAGACCACAGGGCTGTCAGCTCTCCCACCTGTCTGGCTGAGGTGACAGCCACCAAGAAGGCAGTTTTCATGGTGAGCAGTCTGCCATCTGCAGTCGCCATGGGCTCGAAGGGTGGTCTTTTCAACTGTGATAGCACCGACAGTGACCACAGTGGTAGCAATGGTGATACTGGTGGATAGAGGCGGTGCAGGCCCTTCATAAACTGCTTTACGGTAGCATCACGGAAGAGAGCTGCCGTGGAGGTTGGTATGCCACGATAGTGGCAAGGCAGACCTTCAGTGAAGGGAAGGCTAAGCCCTGCTGTCAAAGGTGTAGAAGGAAGTGGAGCATGGTAGGCAGGTTAACAGGCGATACCGGCTCCCATTGTGTTTCGGCAAATGCAGTGAAGCGTTGCCACTTGAAATGATAGTTGTGGCGTGTCGACTCCTTCCTGGCCGCGGTCAAGATGTTACCGATGATGGGATCATCTAGGACGATATCTGCCAGGCATGGAGGGCCAGGAGTGGTAGGTCTGGGTGGAGAACAAGACTGTTGGAATGGGACAAGAGGTCCGGTGTTGTTGGGAGCCTGAGGAGCCGACCGCTGGTGGCTTCGAACAGGGGGGCGAACCAGTGCTGCCTCGGCCAGTACGGGGCAATGAGGACGATGTTGGCTAGGTCCGCGAGGATCTTGGAGACCACTTGATCCAGGAGGGGAAACGGAGGGAATGCGTAGAGGAATCCCTCATTCCACCCAAACTGGAAAGCGTCGCTGATGGAGTCACGAGCCTGGCCGGCCCTCGAGCAGTACCGGCGACACTTGTGTTGTCTGTCAAGATCAACACCGTACGGCCTGTGACGAGGTGGCAAAACGCCCTCAGAGCTTGAGGGCATTGATGTGGAGGATGGTCTCATCGTCAATCCACCGACCCCGGACTCTGAGATCACCGCAGTGAGCTCCTCATCCGAAAAGGGAGGCATCTGTTGTCACCATGACGTGTGGAGTCAGCTTGCGAAAGGGCATGCCTGACAGGAAATGGTTGTAAGACTGCCACCATCGCAGGGAGGGCTGCATCTGCAGGGGCAGTTAAAGGAGACATCTCTGGTCGTCCAGGAGTGGGTCGAAAACTCGGACGAACCAGTGCTGAAGAGGCTGCGCACGGAGCTTGGACAGGTAGGTCACGGCGGTAGTCGAGGCCATGTACCCGAGGAGCTGTTGGATTCTCCTCACTGTTACCATTGGGGTGCTGAGGACAGTAGACGCGGCCTAATGAAGCGTCCGCGCACGGTCCATCAGTAGGTAGGCCTTGGCCGATACCGAGTCCAGGGTTGCCCTGATGAAGTTGAGAACTCTCGCGGGCTCGAGACTTCTTCGGGTTGACCCGGAGACCGAGACAGGTCAGAAGGGTGAGAGTCCGGTGGATGTCTTTGAAGAGTTTTTGTCTGCAGGACGCCACCAACACCCAGTCGCCCAGGTAAGGGTAGATGGAGACGTCCTTCGTCCGCAGGAATGATACCACAGGGGCCATGCATTGGTGAAGACCCTGGATAGAGAGTCCGAATGGTAGCACCCTGTATTGGTAACAGGTGCCGTCGACCGCGAACCGGAGGTATCGTCTGTGCTGCGGGCGAATGGCGATGTGGAAGTAAGCATCTAGAAGATCGATGGAGGTGAACCAGTCCCCTCACCAGAGGAACGGCAGGATCAAAGAGAGAGTGACCATCTTGAATCTCTTGGGTCGGATGTACTTGTTGACTCCTCTGAGGTCCAAGATTGGCCGTGAGGTCCCGTCCTGTTTTGGTACTGTGAAGTACTGGGAAAAGAAGCTGGTGGTACTGGCCGAGGGCAGGAGTCGTTCTATCGCCCCTTTTTGAAGGAGGGACTGGATCTCTTCCAGTAGGGCCGGGCTGGCCGGGGTGGAATAGTAGACGCCTCGCGGTGATATACTTCCAAACTCTATGGCGTAGCCAAGACGGATGATGGAGAGGACCCAAGAGTCCGTAGTGACATGACGCCAGTCCGCGAGATGTCTGGCCAGGCCTGGCTGATCTTTGAAAGCTGCTGGTAGGCTGAAGGATGGCTGTGGTGGTGACCTGCAAAGACGGTAAAAACCGAGACTTTGTCCCGGAGGAGGACTTCTTCGAGGAGGAAGATGGGCGCCTTCAAAGAGGTCTCCACACCAAGGACAAGGTGGATGGACAAGACAGGCCCGAGCAAGGCGACCAAGGATGGAAGGTGGAGGATGAAGACCTGCGCCAAGAGGGCTGGGAACCGAAGCTACGCCGAGGCTGTGGGGGCTGATGGATGCCCATTTTCTTCGCCGTCAGGTGTGCTTTGATGAGATGGTCCATTGCCTCGTCGGTCATTGCATGAAATAGACCTTGGCCATCAAAGGGGAGATCCTCAATCTTCCTCCTGCTGTCCTCTTGAAGGCCTGACAACCAAAGCCACGCACAGCGCCACAAAGCCACAGATCCAACGAGGACTCGAGCGGCAACCTCCATGGAGTGCCTTGCAGATATAATTTGCTGGTTCGTGAGTGCCACCTCCTTGTTGAAAAACTGGAGGGCACTCAGTTGATGCTTCTTCGGAAGGTTGGAAAGGAGGGGGCTGAATCTGTTGAGGAGGTTCCTCTAATAGGCCGCCAGACACACTTGCGTGTTAGACACTCTGGCGATCAAAGAGGTGGCAGTATAGAATCGCCTGCCAAAAGTGTCTAGTTTGCGGCCCTCGCAATCGGGCGGAGTGGTATGTGCCCTGTTTCCACCCTTGGGCTAGGCGGACTCCACAACAATGGAGTTGGGCACCGGGTGTGTAAAAAGGAAATCCACATCCTCCATTTGAGTGCCATATAGATGCTTGAGCCGGTGGGGAATCGGCTGAGCGGATGCCGGATTGGCCCATGGATATTTCAAGGCCTCGGTCAAGTCTGGCAGGAAAGGCAACGGTGCGATGGATGGCGGGCAGGTGTCCACATATTGGTAGACTGGATTCTGCACTGTCGGGCCCAGGTCCGCAACCTTGAGTCCGAGCGCCATAGCCATTCGAAGGAGGATGGCAGAGAATTGTTTTACATCCTCCGGTGCCAACTCGGGTCCTGGTTCTCCAAATGCTAATGGAGGGGACTCAGGAGACGTCGCTCTGGACTCTTCTGAATCCGTCTCATAAGGATGGGAGGACTGAGACAGAGCCCTGTCAATGGACTTCTCCCTGGGCGATGGTTGGGCTGGTAGCTGCAGGTTAACCGTCAGTGCCGTGGGTGTTTGCATCAACGGTATCATGGCAGGTACAGTAACCGCCGGTAGTGTTGCCGTAGCGGCTGTTGTCCAGGTTACTGAGGATGTTACAATCGGTGCTGGCGTAGGCCTGGGGTATTGTATCACCTGTGTGACGATGGTAGTCGGGACCATCATCTGTGCTGGGGCAGGGTCCGAGGTCGAGTGGGCGACGGTCGAAGTTACCCTCGGGGGCGGAGACACGGCCCTGTAGCGAGGTGAGTGTTCCCAAGAGCTCCTATAACGCGGAGACCGGGATACCAATCGACTCGGTGACCGTTGATGCCGGGGATGATACCCGTCGCAGGATGGTGAGCGAGACCGGCAGTAAGGTGAGGAGTGCCTGGCGACCTGATGGTACCTGTCTCGGTAAGATGGCGAGTAACAGAGGTACCAACTTGGATACTCTCGCCAGGCATATTCTCGGCCATACCTCACGGTATGGGAGGTGGAGGTGAATGGCGAGTCGGTCGAAGGGCGAGGCGTGGCCCTCTCGAAGTAGGCCTCCCGGCGGCGTGGAGATGGACGCCTCACCCGTCGTTCCGGGGAGCGTGATCTACTTCTGCCCGAGTCTGCCCGATGAATGGGCGAGGCCCGTTGTGGGGCAGAGACTTCCTCCGGGCGGTCCACCCTGTCAGGGTGACTGAGCAGGGTTACTGCGGCCGTAAGGATGGGCGGTTCTGAGGGCAAGGCCATAGAAACGGGCTGCTCCTCATCTGACACCTCAAGGACCTCTTACGGGTCTGACTCCTCAACTGGGTCCCCAGTGAGTTGAGTTGGAGGAGGTGTAGGGGGGCGAGTCACCTTGGGAGGTGAGCGCCGCTTCTCCTTCTTCTTTTTCTCCTTCTCCTTCTCATTCAACGCCTCCTGAGAGGCAGGACGCTTCAGCTGGGCAGTAGTAAATGGTTTTGGAGGTTTTGCTGCCTGCGAGCCTGCACGAGCTTTTTGAGATGTCGATGCCACCGATGGTAACTTCGAGATTCACGGTAGCGATGATATCGGCGTCTGCGAGGATGGCACCGGGTCCGAAGCCGTCGACGCCAGCAGTATGGCAGCTGCTGAAAACGCTGAAGGGGTGGTTGTGGGTCGCCCAGAGGTCGATTTCGACATGACCGGGATGTCTGGCTGGTCTCGCGCTCAAAGGGACTCCTCCCAACAGTGGGATTTTAGCCTCAACAAGCGGTTACGCAGAGTTTGCGCAGTAAACTCACGACAGATAACACAAGCCTTGACGTTGTGGGTTTCACCCAAACAAAATAAGCAATCCTGGTGTCTGTCGGTCAGGGTGAGTTTACGGCCACAGGGTGAGCAGTTCTTGAACAAGGCCAACGTATAAGAGAGTTTGAAGACACTGAGAAGGAGGGCGGAGAGCGCAGACGGAGAAGAAGAGAAGACGAAGACGAAGAAGCGGGGGAAAGGGGTTCCAATTTACCAAATCCAAGTCCGTTATATGAAAAACCAAGTCAAAATCCGAAGTCCGTTAGTCAAAAAATCCAAAAGAACAAGCCAAGAGTCGCTACCAAAGAACATTCCGTTTGCAATGGCGGACTGAGCATGCTCAGTACGGGCATGGGGGAGGGGTTCCCGCCAAGCTACTAAGCTCTAGAATCTTCCGAACACTACCGCGCATGCGCGAAAGTTCCTAGTGTATGAGGCACAGAGACCACGAAGAAGAACCTTTTTCGCCCTGAATTTTTGGACCCTCTGGGGTGCTCTAGGAGGCCACCTGCAGCCCATGACAC
Organism: Iguana delicatissima; assembly: GCA_948472985.1. Classification (NCBI taxonomy): domain Eukaryota; kingdom Metazoa; phylum Chordata; class Lepidosauria; order Squamata; family Iguanidae; genus Iguana; species Iguana delicatissima. The sequence continues at coordinate 206,128 of CAOKZL010002153.1, forward strand.
TTTGGCCACCCTGATCTAGAATAATGGTTAACATTAAATAGTCTGCCAATGCATTTTTATTCAACATATTTTAAGAGCACTGACTGCACATTACAATCTTGTAACCATGTTTCTCTAATAAAGCATAAAGACGCTAAGGAAACAAGGAGAGTGAGCTTCCCAAGAATAGTCAATAATCAAGTAAAAGCAGAACATTTGCAAAGCTCACTCCCATCCATGCTTATGATTTAGTAGCTCAAGTTCCCTGCATTAGCACTGGTGGCGTGTACTAGTACAAAGCTGTGAATGGTGCCCACTCTGACAGTCTCTTGAACAAGAAAAGAAACACTACAAAGGACCAGGAAAGCCATCCCATGTCTTGCAAGATTATTTATCACTCACTTGTACAGATACAGAAAGTTCACAATATAAAACATACGTTTCAAATTGTACATTTATTTGAATATTTGACCGGCTCCAGAAAAAGTCATATGATGCAAGGTCAGTCCATAAAATGAAAGCACGCTGAAAGGTAAATATTGAAATTGTTTACAAACTGCTGCACTCTTCCAACTTGGTTAATATACCACAGATGCAATTTAAAAAACCTTTTATTCAAAATGTCTTCATAAAATGGTGCAAAATATGGAACATTGCATTTATATAAAAATAGACTTCTATCTATACAAATTACACTATTGACAAACCAATATTTAACACAGATATCGTTCTGTCTCTGAATTCATAGGAACAACTTCTGGAAATCCTTTTTGGCATTTATTTTATCTTCTTGATTAAATGTGCTCCCTTTTGGCTTCAGTTATTATTCACCTTTGTGAATTCCAGATTATGAAAGGAAAAATGAATTTCTGTTTATAAATGTCATTCAAAGTACATTAGGCCCCATGTCTCCTGGGGCTGGAGGCACGGCTAAAAGCCTCTTCTACAAAGAGGGACTTGCCTCCAGACTTCCTGATAAAGTGGTCCTAAACAACTGGAGGCTAATAAAAGCACACAGTCTCCAATGTAGATAGGAGGGTACTATCACTGATTTTCTGAGGGAAGGGTCCCACAGCTTCCTGGACTAGCTTTGCCTTATAGGCTATAAGCAGCATAATAGCCTAGCTCTTTTGCAGCTCTTTGCCCCATTCCCATAAGCATACTTCTTGACTCTTCCACTCCTAATATATCTTAGAAGGGACAGAACCCCACAGAGAATGGGGGGGGGAATTAGTTTTGGCCTACTGCTCAAGGAGCTTTAGTTGCTCTGAGAGAGCACTTTTCAACCTATCCTTCAATCTACACCCTGGTTAATGGGAAGCAACATCTGAAGCAGCACACTTCACCTGTCCAACACATGCACAGGAGTCCCAAAAGCCATGCTGGAGAGGGCTCTTCTTGGCTTCCTCTCCACAGCTATAGCATCTCCTTAGAACTGCTCAAATTGAGAGACAAGTCTCTGCAGGATTCCTGGAAGAATCTCCGTAACAGCAGGGAGAGGGCATAGGGGAGCTACACTGATGATGCCACGGGAAGAAGGAGTGAAGAATAAGTTCTTTGTGTACCCAAGGTGTGGGAATTGTGTGGCCTACAACAGCCCCAAGATTATTGGGAGAATTCAGTCAAGAAAATGGAGACAGTGCAAATCTTCTACTAAACTGAAAAAGTACCCACACCCACCACCAACCCTGTTAAGGCCATACAAAGTTTTGGAAAACTGAAAATGACCTTATGGTTTCATCAAGAGGGGCTGGTGTGGCTGGTGTGCTCTGCTGACGCACTGAAGAAGAAAGGGGGTGGGTATAGGTATTGAATTTTCCAGTTGCCCAATCCAGTGTACCTCATCTTGTCCTAAGGCAAGAAGAGTAAGTACCCCATTTGAACTATTTCTTCCAATCCCTACTGTACTCATGTGAACAGGAGCAGGACTGTGAGAGAGTACACCTTCTACAGTCTGCCATGGCAAGACAAATTCTCTGAAGTGAAGGCATAACATTCCTTAAATTTGGTGCTCACCCCTTAAAATGGATTGTACCACCCAATGGAGTCAGGATGACAAGAAAACAAAACTTTTAGCCCACTTCACTTACTACTGCATCAAAGTTTGGCAGCTCTTCTTGTGGCTCAGTGTGGGATGAAAAAGCCTGGAAGGAGGAATGAAGATGCCAAAACATGTCTCCTGTCAAGATACCTTCTTTATCCATGGCTTCTTCCCTAAACATATAGGGACTAGCATTCTGTTAGTGGCATATGCAAGTGGTAAGTCAACCTTACATCTGAGTATGTCTTTTTTTTTCCTGTTGTTTTGGAAATTGGTCTCTTCCTCTGCAATGTCAAACCTCATCAGGAATTACTGCTGACCACTGCACTGCTGACCCTCAACAGTTATTTTGTTGGCTGGTGGAGAGAGGGATGGGGGAGTTGCAGAAGCTTCATTACCTTCCTAAAAAGACATGCTTTTCCAGTACTCTTAACTATACTTTAGGTCCTGATTCTTGTGTCCTTCTTGGTGTCTATGAATATGTGTTGGGAGTTTGGAGAAAACTCAGATGTTACAACAACAATCCCAGTAACTGGAGAAGAAAGAAAGAGAATTCTAAAAACACACACACACACATGCTCTCTCTCTCACACACACACACACACACACACACACACAGAGTTTCTTTCACTTCCTCCTCTTTCCAGGCTCCATCAGTCTTGTTCATGATACCCAATCCTTGTTCCATCTTGCCCTCCCTCCAACGCTCTTTCCCTGGGATGTGTTACCATTGCTCTGGAAAGCATTTTTGGGCATTTGAGGGGCAATGTTTCACCCAAGGTTTTCTAGGTGGTCTAGAGCCCAAAAAAGGGGATAGGTCTACCTGAAGCCCCTGAATTATATGTTCTTTATCTCTTCATTATGATACTTGATGCAAAAAATCTGAATGGTGCTTTCCAGATACATACAGGGCACAAGTCAGAGGGATGTTCTCTGGCAAACTTCACTGCAATAAACAAAAATTAAGAAACCAGCTTTACGATGAAGTCCACAGGGGATTGTGCCCTATGGATCAGATTAATGTGTCTCTTGCTCTTTCACCCTCAGAGGCCTCTAAAATCCACCACCTGACTTTGATCATGAAGTTCTCACCTTGCATTTCATCTCTATTATGAACAAACCAAAAGGCCTTAAGTTAGCCATTCTTCTTCTTCTTTGCCCTCCATCTGTAACACAGATATAATACAACAATCCTATGAAGATAGGCCAGTCAAGTTTAGATCAGTAAGAAGTAAAAGGTGAATATGTAAAACACCTTGGATATTCTGAAGTAGTATATAAATATCTAATCATAATTATCATCAAAAGTAATAGTAGTAGCTGTTTAGGAATATCTCTTGTCACATACAAAACTGACATGATATTAGCACTATTTTTCACTGACCTAATTCATTCTCATTTTGTAAAGTCTTCATTGCTAAACCCCAGAGGGTGACACTAGAGAAGAATGGGCCTTCATTATTTCTGCATTCAATAGAAGACATACCATTACTCAATTCACCACTACAACTGCTACCCACAGTGCTCACAGAGGAACGAAGCAAAGGGATATCATCAGACTGCAAAGGTTCTTCCTCAGCTGATGGGTCTATTTCTTTATAAGAACATGACCGATTAGGTCTTTGCTGAGATTTGCAGAGTTTAACAGGATCCAAATTCAGTTTCTGTTGATTTGTACAATCATTCTGTTGTACTAGGGGCTGCACCTTTTGGAAACTGTCCAGTTCACTAGATGAATTTCCATTTGGTTGGACAGGAAATTTCACTGACATTGGTAATAAAGTTACTGATAGTTCTTGGGTAAAAGAATCTGAGCTCTGGGACTTCTCAAGGTCAGTAATTTCCATTGCTTGAGTCATGTCATCTAGAGTATGTGGATTTTCATTATCAACTTTACAATGGATTTTTTTGTGTCGACGTAAGACAGCTGAACGACTGAAACATTTGTTACAGGTCTCACAGTTATATGGCTTTTCCCCAGTATGTGTTCGGATGTGTCTTCGTAGGTCACCAGATCCTGCAAAGCATTTCCCTGCAGAACAAAACAGGCAAAGCAGTATCAATTATGTATGTTGTATGTTATGTTGTACATTAATTTCCAGTTAGAAACACTTGCTTTTCAAATGCTATTATGTATAGTTTTTATCTACCAGAGTTATTGTTACCTATGTCTTTGTTAAACTAAAAATGACTGCAACTAGAAAGCAGTGGTGCCCTTAACACCTACCTTCAGTTTCTAAAGTGTTTCTGACAAACAGATTCAAATCCTTTTGTAAACAGTTCAAATCACAATTTTTAGTATAATAGGAAATATTCCATAGAATTTCATTTTGAAATATAGTGGGCCCACATATAAAGTCAGGGATCCATTCTAGTAACCAGTGCTTTATGCAATTTTTGCATTTAATCTTTAACTATTTTTTTTCTTACTTGAAATTAACATGGAGGGCATTGTATTGACCTTCTGACATGCAGGTATCATCAAAAAAGGACTTATTTTTCAGAAGGGTCATGAGAAAGGGGTCCTGGATAGTAACAGCAGAATGATATAGGTGGTTAAATCTTACTACTGGAAGCAGACATTGTGAATGGTTGGGTGTTGCTGTCAGGAACAGATTATGTTGATTGCTGGCGATCCTCTGTTGCTGAAACCTTTTGGAAAAACATTATAATGGACAGTTGTTGTCTCTCTCCTTTTAACTCATCAAAGCATTGCTGCAGAGGCTGTAATCCTAAAGTAACCATACAGGTGATTTTAATGCTGCATTCCATCCAAGAATTGTATTCTATAGATTTGTCCTTTAATGTCTGTGCAATCTGAAACACTACAGCAAGCTTCCCTAATGCCCTCATAGCTGGTTGTGTTTCCGTTTCTTCTTCCTCCATCTGAAGAGCTTTTAATAAGTTCTGCCACAGTTCCTCATTGGTTTATACTTCCTGATGCCCATCAAGATATTCCTCCACTTCCTCATCCAGCAGGTCACAAAATCTTTCTCCACAAAATTGTCTTCCTGTGTCAATGATTTTTCTACCTTCTCCATTGATCCTGGATGGCTCAGGAAAATCCTCCACCATGTCATTCTATAAATTCTTCCTGTTATAATTTCTGGTTAATTCATCCACTGCAGCTTGGATGAAGGTTATTGCATCAGCAATTGTGAAGGATTTCCAGCACTACATTATGTCCATATTATGGTCTGCATCAATTGCTCCTGCAATGCGTTCAAATACCAGGTGAGTGCACATGGCCTTGACAAAACAAATGACACCATGGTCAAGGGGCTTAATCAGAGGGATTGTTCTCGGAAGCAAAAAGCCAACATCAATGTTTTCATTTTCATAGCAGACAGATTCAGGATGGGCAGGTGCATTGCCTGCTACAGGACTTTAGAAATGCCAAACCTTCATGGTGCAAATATTTTTTTCATTTCTGGGATGAAACATTAGTGAAAACATTCAGTAAACAAGATGGCTGTCATCCACGCCTTATTATGTTGCAGAGCACAGGAAGATAAAGCTTGTTTTTGTTTTTAAGAACATGTGGGCTCTTCAATCAGTATGCTATGCCTGGCTTTATCATATGCTCTGCACAGCTGCCACATAGGACCAGAGTTAAACTATCCTTCCATGCTTTATGCTCTGCTGACATCTTTGAGTTTTATGACTATAGGTTCTAGTGGCCACTTTTCCCCCAGAAGAGCCTGGTTTCACTGGAACTGAACACCTGTTTTAGATGGCATCCTTTCTCCTGAATCAACCTCTTAAACTCATTTGGAAATGTGGCAACAGCTTCTTCACTGGCAGATAAAGACTCTCCACCCAGATTGACATTTCTCAATCCATGCCTGTTCCTAAATCTACAATCACCCCTTGATTGCTGTAAATGGCTTGGTGGCACTTGCTCTAGGGGATGCTCTGCTGAAGTCTTTGAATAGCGTCAGTGCTTTCTGATGCAACATTTTGCTGTCAGTGATAACATATTTTCTGCTTATGTATTCCACCCTCAAATTTAAGGCCCTTCCTTAAATTTAAGCCCTTGTACATTTTGCAGTTTCAGGTGTCACAGCAACACTACCATGATTTTCCCCCCCCTCTTCACAATTTCACAGATGATTTTTTTCTCGCCACAGAGGTTTTGTTTTTCTTCTTTATCAATCCAGAACATTCACCTTCTCACTTAAAAAAAGCAATTCTCAGCTCTTCTTTGGCTTCTCCGGATTGCCAGCATCACCACTCTTGTACTTTGAGAACATCTTTCAACAGTAAGACCGCTTCAGTAGGACAATGTAGCACCAGGTACCACATGCAAAGCTCTTAGCATTAAGCAGCAGCAAAGAGGAGCACCAGATACCATGAGCAGTGCTTTCAGCATGAGGCAGCAGCACAAGATACTGTGAGAAGAGCTTGCAGCATGAGGTATCAGCAGCGAGATACTGTAAGTAGCATGTATAATTGAAACCACATAAAACAGCATCATGTTAGACACAGGCCTACTGTAGTTAAAAAAATATAGAATGCAAAGAACTCCCTTTAACCACACAGACTGTACCAGATGAGATGCTGAAATGGACCTTGTGGCATTTTGTTCTGCTGGGACATAGTGGCACTGCTCTTGATGGTTGGGAATGGAAGTGGAGCCACTCAGCCATTACATTCATCTTTGAAGAATTCCTTATCCATAATTTTCAAAAATACTTTATTTTCTACTGCAGAGGCAGATCTCTTACCATCTTTGGTTGTCTGGAACACTGTGTTCCCAACCAGTATCTTCTTGCCCACACTTGGGTCATTCTTGATCTTGGGTGTATCTTGAATGAACTTTGAGAAGAATAAGAAAGATGTAAAAACACTATTTTTTCCTCTTCTTTATATTTTGGACCTAGTGAAAATCATTTTTCTCTGGTAAGCTGTGTGGCAGTTAGCTGAGTGCAGTTAGGTATGAGTCGCCTTTGGCTGACTCACATTGGCAAAAGGTCTCCCAGTTCTTGCAATTTTAGATTGACTTTGAGATCTTAGAAAATTCTCTTAATTTTTGAGGGGTGTGTTCTCAGTTGCTTCAGGTGTGCCATAACACTCCTTGAACCTGCCCCAGTATTGCTTTCAAAGCAGCTGTGGGGTTGTCTGTATGTGCTGCCGAGTGCTGCAGTCCATGCTTTGGCGGCAGCTACGCTGACTAAGGTTAGGTCGATATGCTTAGATGTCATTCATATTGCTAAGGACCTAGAGATGTGAAGAAGTGATGAACATGTCTCTTGCAAGTGGCTTATCTCGATCTCTACTTCTGTAATAACTGCTTTGACAATGTTGTCTCTTTTCTGTTCTGTTTAACAGTCTCCTGAATGACACATTCTCTCAAACTACTGCATTCTGTTGGAAGGCAGAAAGATTCCCCAGACAGCAGTTCGTATCTCATATAATTGGGCCATAATATGTTCAGTTTCACATTCATTTGCAGCACTGATAATATCAGGAATATCATGTTCTACCTTGTTCCAGGCCCCTTCTGACTTCTCTTGTTGCTGACCTTTGTCGGGTTCATATGCTTCCTGGGCCTTTTGAGTCAATATGCTTGCCTTTTGGGACCTGTGTCCTTCAGAGGCCTCACAGGTCTACAGCATAAATACAGCAGTTCCATCTATGGGCTTGGGCTCACCCACCTCACTGAAGAAGTAGGAAAGCTGGACTCTACTCTCTGGTTCTGGCTGATAACACAGAATGAACAGCAGGGATGTTGGGTGCATCTTCTTATCTCTTTTTACTGTTATGGCCTTGATATATGTTGTGTTTATCCAGACAGTTAACTCACATCTGACGTAAATGAAAACTAAACTTTATTGTGAAACTTAATAATAGTTAACTAAAAGGGAGGTAAATAATGGAAGGTTGAGTGTGGGATGATGTGAAAAAGAGATGTGTGCACAAGGCCCTTCAGACACAAGAAAGCAGACAAAACTGAGGAGAACAAAGCCAGAGGGAGGAGACTGGTAAGGGACAACAAATCAAACACAGATACAAGGAATCAGGACTGACTGGTTGATAATACCTCTATGTAGAACAAAGTCATAATTACACTTAGGGCAAAAGACAATAATAGAAATGTCCTCTTGGAACAGAACATATCCTACTGAGTAGGAAATTATTTTGCATTGCTTCAATTATATTATTTGAAAAAATGAACACCAAATTAAGAAGTTATTGTTTTAAACAAAGAATTGTACAATGCAACAACTCCATCATAGGAGGGAGATGCTGGTGAGCTGTTGAATCCAGTTACTATTATTTCACCATCCAGAAAAGTTCACATGAGCAAGAAAAAAAGCCTACAATAAATTTAGGTGGGGGTAGGGGTGGTTTTTTTTAAGTACAGACTTACCACAAGCTGTGCAACTGTATGGTCTGTCGCCAGTGTGTCTGATCCTGTGCTTTACTAACTTTCGTGGCAAGTTAAATGACTTTCCACACTCATCACAGGTGAAAACTTTTTCTACTGTATGGTTCTTCTTATGTTCCTTTAAATTACTGAAGTTACTAAATCCTGAAATGATGTAAGAGAAACAGGATCAAGAGGTATACAGCATACAAACTGCAATGGCACAGTTACCCTGTGACAAACTGGTTGTGCTAAAGTTCTCAGGCAGAGAACCAGGTATCTCAAGCCTGAAGTGATTCACTTCAGCTACCAAGCAGTGGGACTGAGGATTAGAACTGTCTTTAGTTTATTCCTTAATTCTGAAGAGTGTTTATCTGCAACATACCTCGACCACAGATGTCACACAGATGTGGTTTTTCTCCAGTGTGAATAATAATGTGGCGCTGGACATCACCAGATGCAGCAAATCTGTAATATAATTTAAGAGAACATTTAAACTAGGGTTATATGCCTTCCTTCAAATGGCCTTCAGTTTCTTTGAAACCTCTTTATGGTTATTTGCAAAGAGTGTCAGGCTACTTGGTGGGCTTGCGGCCCAATGGTATCACTTTATGAGTTGGCATGTCTAAATGACCACTGTCCACAAGGCTTCCACCATTCACATGACTACAAGAGTCTTCCCTTGCTCATGAAGCCATAACTACATGAATGGGAAGGGCCGCCTGAGCAGCAATCTTAGGAAAGTGCTGGTTCAAGTGATTGTTGACCCCCCTTAGGAAGTTCTGGTTCTTTACAATTGGTGCCTGTAATGCTATGATTGCACCAGCATATTGGCTCCCTTTAATGTCTGGCTGCATGGGCCCTTAAACTTATCATGTATGACTGTGTATCTAAAAAGGAGCTGATGTATTCACTACTTGACCACATAATAATATGTAAAAAATCTAGATAATTCCAGCTCTGAAATGTAAAGAGAGTCTAATGCTAGATGTTGCCAAAAACATCCTCAGCTTTAAATGTTGAAACAATGTGCTTCATATTCACAGTAAAGCATCTAGTGTTATTTATTTAGCAAGAATAAAACTTCAATACATATTTAAACATACATACAGCTACAATTTCAATCATGTTGAATAGAATGAAGTAATAACAAGTGAACAGCAGAGAAAGAAGGAGAATCCTTACAATGTCCCTCAGAAGAGTCTTACAATATATACATTATTTAAATTGAGTAGATATTTGGTGAGAAACTACACTCATAGACAAATTATGAATCTTTCAACATAATACTTTGAATAATAGGATTTGTATTCCAGGACAAAGACCATTTTAGGATGCACATGAGAAATTATTACTGAAGTGAGCTGGATGTTATCTTTTCTTGTAATTGCTAGAGTGCCTTTCAACTTCTTGAATTGTTATACACTTGACATTACTGTGTTGCCACCTGTTTCTTTCACTGTCAGTCTTTTGCTGGTGTTAGTCTTTCACTTGACTTACTGATACACCAAAGTTGTCCATCCTAGCTTATCAGAATAAACTGATCTACTTCCAGGGCTATTTTGATTTAATACATTTCAGAACAGTGAATGTAGGAAACGATAACAATGGACACATTCAGACAGCACCATACCATTCTCCATACCAAGATATGAAAGACTTGCCTCTCTTGCCTAGTTTTCTTAAGAAGACTATCTGGTTTCTTCAAATGAGTTTGCATAACTGAAAAATGGTCATCTGAGCAATGCTTCCAAAACTAAGATTGCAACAAACAATTAAATCTGAAATGACTGTTGAAACTAATTTTAAAAGTTAACATTACTAGGAAATGTTTTATTTAAGATGTGTGAGAGAAAGGAGGAATAACACTTCAAGCTTCAAGCTTGTTGCTTGCTCCCAGTTTCTCAAGAACCATACTTTGGGGGGGTTGGGTACAGGACACCTGATTGAGGTCAGTATCATAATATGTACACAGAAGTTTCACAATCATACGAACCTTTTCCCACAGATTTCACAAATATAAGGTTTTTCACCTGAATGTCGACGTAAATGAGTCTGGAGATTTCCTGCCTACAAAGATAAGGAAAGGTCTCAATGTAAGTGATCTAACCAAGTAATCATGTTGGTAAAGGTTTATGACTGGAAATGAGGATCTTGTTCTAGTTTCAGATATTAACAATGTGGCATTTATAAAACAGTCTTCCACTATTTTGGACTAAAGTTCTACCACTTAGGCTTGCTATTGGTAACTTCGCAGCAGTATTCCAAGCCTGATCTTGTGCTCTGTGATCTACCCAAAGCCGACGCAAAACACTGAACTTCAAAAGGCAGTGCCTGAAGCTTCTGTTAACATTTTGCTTTTCTTACAATCTTTTTAAATGAAGATATACTGAAAGATGTAGCTATTCATTTACTGAAGTAGTGTAACATGCATCTTTGACAAAAAAAACCAAAACAGACAGACAGTAAGGAAAATATTTATGAATAAGAAATTAGTTCTAAGTTGTATTTCATAGACTTGATTTCAGTTCTTATGTCACTGACAGACGATTAATCCACTGAAAAATCCCAACAAGATTCTCAAAAAGGGCAGGGCTACACAGCAAAATATGGGGGGGGGGGGGCAGTCAGAAGAGGTAGATTTTCTATTTTTTTTCAAATAAAGAGATCAAATTTTTTCTTAGAAATTTTTATCTTATTTGATCACTCCTACGGCGTTCCCAACATCCATATTTCAGTGTGTGTGTAGTACAAATGGCAAGTTCACAGGTGGCTGTCTTGTCAACTGCCACAGAAGCACATAACCCCCCCCCAAAAAAACTGAAAAATGTTCTTGAATTCATACCTGTGAGAAACATTTCCCACAAATGTTACATTCAAATGGCTTCTCACCTAAAAGAAGAAACAATATTGTTTTGCATTTCTAACAATTGCAGCTGAGTACAAGTCTGAAATATTAATTAAGGGGTGAGAACAGTTGCCAGCAAAGACACTCTGAAATTTATATTAAGCTTCTTTATCTAAAAGTGAAGCCCTAAAAGTTGGAAGATAAACCATCCATCACTTTGTTAGCGTAATAATCATTCTGGCTAAAATCCATAACTCTCTGACTTCACAGAAATTGCTGGCTTACTTCCTGGTTTAAAGGACACTTCCTCTGGATCTAAAACAGCTGGGAGAGAAATGACAAAAATTCACCCCCAATGTCTCTAGAGCCATGGGGACACTTTTAGTTTTAAAAAAGATGACACACATCCCAGTTGGAAGGCATGCTGAAGAATCCTTGGGAGCTTCAAACTGGCTTTGAAGGCTGTATGCAGCCCACTCTTGCATTGGTATTTTTTCAGATATAAGTGTTAAAAAGGACTTACTTTCAGGTAAATGCCCTTAGGCTGCCAGATGAATCTACAGCTAACCTGGAATTTGCAGACAAATCTAATTCTAAAATTAATGCTTCACCCAATGTAATGATTGAATTGTATAAACATTTTAGCATTAATGTGACCTAATAAAAATATAAGTGGTTTGGGAGAAGGAAAAAAAAGATAAAAAGCAAGGCTTTTTACCCATTACTTTGTATTCCTTTCCAAGTGTTGATGAACTGGCAGTTGCAGAGTAAAAACCACATTGCTTTTACAATCATATGCCAATGAAAATTTAGCCTGCTTGCTGTTCGTGCAAAAACTGGTGTCAGGGTGGTGATCCTCTAAAATTGTGGTGGTTCGCCTTGTTGGAAAGATATTTGCAGGGTTTTTTTTACAAGAGTATGTGAATTTTTAAAGATACTCGCTTTGATGAAGAACATGTGATCAAGATCGCACAATATGAGTACTGCACGTGAGGGACTGACATTATAATTGTTATACCATGCGCCTCCAAGCACTGTATATATCTTCTCATTTGTTCAGACTATATTCTATCTACCTTTTCATTGTGTTATTGAAAATTTCCCTGGAAATATTAAATAACTGTACCTGTATGAGACCTTATGTGGAGTTCCAGATTGCTTGGATGTTTAAAAGCTTTTCCACATAAAGCACACGGATACTGTTTCTCTGGCAGGAAAATCTGTAACTGGCTACCTGGCTCAGAAGCTTCTTCCGATGGTACAAGATCAGCAGTTTGTTCCAAGCACTCTGAGCTAACTAAATGTTTAGCTTCGGTTTGTTCAGTAACTCCAGTATTTGTCCTTTTCATGCTACTTTGCTCTTTTGACTGTGTTTCCCTTACAGTGTCTTCATCTGCATTTTTATGTACAGTACACTGTTCTGCAGACTTCTGAGACCGTAGGAAATTTAGCTTTTTAAGATGAACTGCCTTTTTAAGCCTCATCTGTTTGGTTGGCTGTAAAAACGTGCCATCTAAATCTTGATCCTTGGGACACTCATTTAAGGGCTGAGCCAGAAAGGCTGGTTGTAAGTGATCAGATGATTCCAAAACACATTCAGACTGACTGATTGTACGTGAACCATTCTTAACTGAGTTTTGTTCTGCAGAGGCATTACAATCAGAGGATAGTTCTGGTGACTCCTTCCTGTCAGGACACATATTCTGCTTCTGAAACTGTTTGCTGTAAAAGTTACGAAGTTTGTAATGGCAAGTTGGCTGTTTAAATGAAAGGCCTGTGCAATCAGCATCTCTGGAGTCCTGCTTCTGGTTGTTTATATTATCAGATGAGATGTCAAGTGCAGTGGATTGTGACTGATGTAGATTATGATCATCCAAGGCTTTACAGGGCTGCTCACTTGATGAACATACATCCAGTAAATTAGTGCTATCACTCATACAATTAATATCTGGAGGCAGAGTATTTTGCAGTGAAAAGACATCATTACAAGGCATAGTGGCTGTCCGCTCTACAGTTGTGGAGGATTGCAAAAATGAGCGACACATGTTCAAAACATTCTGCACTTGCAAACACTGTGCAATATCCAGCAATGTTTGTACATTGTCCTGGTTGAGGTCAAGATGAGATGTATACATGTAGTCCAAGATCTGTCCTATGCCACCTACATTTTTAATATCTAAGTGAAAGATATCATTCTTCTGACCTGAAGAATTTTGAAACAGGGTCCTAGGAAGAAAAAATGAGACTCTTTAGAAAGGTACAAGACCCACATAAAACATACACTCTTACATTATGTTTTGTTAATAATATACTAATCAATACACATAGTACTTACAGAAAATCATTCTTTCAGCAGTTTCACTGATGATTATTCAGGTTAAAATCTTCCAAAATGACAATTTTTGAGCCATTACTTTTAACAGTTAGGTCAATGCTTTTTAGAAAATTCCTTCTACACAGAATTAGACTACAAATATTGACTATCCTGGAGAAAAGCATAAATAAGACTTCAGTGAAATTCATGCAAATAAAGTGGTTTGTAAATTAAAGACTTGACTTGCTTTCTCATAGTTTCTGTACATTATTCCTAATGATCTACGGACTGTGTATTTTCTACAAAAATATGATAAAGCAAAAATAAGACATCAGGAAAAAGAGCTATGGGAGACAGTGTGTTTCTCCTGGATCTATCTATATGCACATTGTGCTACCAATGCTGAATACATTCCACTACTCCTACATTTTACCACACAAAAACAAAAATTGGTATAGGATACAGAATTTAGAAGTCCCATTACCACTGGCCACATGACACAGGAGTTCTCTTGAAAATCTCAAATTACTTGAAAAAGAAACTACGTTTGAAGTCCTTAATACTAAATTAGGCCTGGAAGTGTATCTTACGAAGCCAAGCTAGAGAAAGAATATTGTACTGAACAAGTTTTCAGTTGGTAAGAGGGCAGGATTCACAGTTCATAGCTAGTAAATGCAGATAAATTATAGAAAATAGGTATTTTTCATTTGCATGAACTATATAAATAATTCATAGAATCCAGCTCTTTTTTGGCTCAGAAGTTTTGCTTTTTGGCCAAGAGATACATATGGAGAAGCTGAACTGCACTGTATAATTGCTAATGTTCACAGCAATTCCTCTAGAATTATTTATAAACCTATTATTTCAAAGATGCAATTTCAGCCTATAATGTCCATGAGAGAAAAACATTTTTATACTACCTTTCCATTTTTGTGGCTAATACATATTTTCTCAAGTTCAAGAAGTTTCTGGTCCAGTCCCTAAGAGGAATCCTCCTGCCCAAGGTTCCAGCAAGCCTAGAAAAGGAACCAAGTAGCCTTTCTCAGGACTCACAGGGAGCAGAGGGAAGAGATTTCAGAATTTTTAGAAGTGAGGGAAGTACATCTTTCTTCTTTTCCATGCTCTCTGGAATGTAAAAGGGGGAAGGAAGTGCTTTCTCCTTCATCTATATATTTCAGGAAAGGTAATTTTTAAATCACATCTTGAGTGTATCCCCTTATTTGAACCTAATGCCCTTCCTCCAGAATGCTAAAAGCTGCAATTGGCCTATCCTCCAACTGTGTATTTTTATTTTCTCCAACTAACACCGCCAGTATTGCATTAATTGGAAAGCTACTGCTCATAAGACCTTGCCAGTCTTTTGGGGATTTTTTTAATAAGAAATCTTCAGCAAAGATTTGCTTAACTAATTATGTAAAGATACCAAAGTGATTGAGGATTATTTATTAAGTTCTGGGATGTGGCTATTATGGAAAAGGTTATGGCCTATATAACTGAACAGTGAATAATATTTAACTGCATAAACTCCAACATAAATGGCATATGTTTATATATATCTGAGCAACACTGAATAGACATGATTTGGAAAATGCTATTACATAAGTGAAAATATATTTTACTATGACACAATGGAATGTCAAATTATAAAAATATCAGTAAAACACCCTCTCTTTTAATGTATGAGTAGTGAAAGAGTTTCCTGGTTTTGCAGAACCCACCATTTTTAACTTGTAAGTTTCCTTGAGACCCATTATTGTGAATAAGGTGGGACAGAAATGAATACAATAAATAAAAAAGTTTTATTTCTGAGTGTCCCTGTTCCTCTACTATAAAGATAGGGATGGCACTGCTTAACTTCAGTACTACAGGCAATGACAATGTTGTTTTAATTTCAGAAAAATGGGGAGCATAAATTTTACTAAACTTCAGTAAAAGGAGTAACAGAATAATATCATTAGAAAGTAACCAGAGAATGAGAGTAATATACGGTTTTGATAAAAAATACCTTTCTGGTTAGATTTAAACTGAAAGGCAGGGGAAAAATTAATTAAAGCAAATAAAAAGCCCTCCTCACACTCTACAAAAAATTAGTAATGATTTCTTGAACAACTATGAAGTTGAGTCAGATTCATTCATTCATTCATGATGTCTAAATCAGCAGGTCAACATATATGGTGAAAACTGGATCCTTCAGGTATTCTTAATCTTAAATCTTTACTTGTATGGCTAAGGCCATTACAAAGTATTTCAGATAAAAACAGTGTTAAAACAATACAAAAAGTGTTGTACTTTATGGTCCCATCCATCATCTCAGTATCTATTTATCCTTACTACTAAGTTCCCTTCTCAAAATTGATGCTTTGAAAGCAAAACAAGCAACTTTATTGGAAAGGCACAGAACTGAATCCCCCAGAAGAAATTTAATTAGAAATGAGCTAGGCTTATTGGGTGTAAGGTCAAGTTCTTTAAACAAGCCCTTTCTCAAGTCTGTGTAAATTGGGCATACCAATAATGTACTAGATCTTCTACTGTGTTGCTCCCACATGGGCAGACTCTGTCCTCCCTAGGGATATGATGGTACCTTCCATGAACTACTGCTGAGTCTGCTGAGTTACAATGGAGAGCTGTGAGAGCATATCTCCACTTAAAATTTGTTATACTATTTAAGTATTGAGAATGAGACATTTGTATAGGTAATTTGGCATGCCAGGGAGCACATTTTGACAGATATATGGAAGCACGATCAGCTTGGAAATCCTTTTTTGAAATGTGTGCTCTCAGATGTCAAGCTGCTTGCTCAAAGTTTAAAGCATCTAAAGATTCCAGCAAGAGACCATAACCTTCCACTAGATGTAGAATCTTCCGATTCCAAGATAAATATTTTCCACTATTGCAATTTGACATTTATTTGAAGGCACTCAAAACTAAAGAAGAACCTATTCCTTTTCTCAGTTTCAGCCAATATTTGATTGCATACATGGAAACAGTACTCTTCAGAGTATGGAGACCAGTCTCCAATTGCAAAATGGAGGTTTTAGTTCCTATAGGTAATCCTAAAATTGCCCTAAGGAAATTATTCTGAACTGTTTCTAGGTGCGTTTTCAAGGATACTCCCCAAAGTTCAGTGTCGTAACATGTCTGAGTAACTACTGTAGCCTTATAAATTTTTAATAGCAGGTGGGATCTGTTTATTACCTCTGCCCCAATAGAGTCTTAGTAGGGAGCTGACAGTGCTAATGGCAATTTTTTTGGTACTCTCATAATGATTTGTCCAGAGTCCGGTCTGGGAAAAATTAAGGTCTAAATATTCAAATGATTTCACCTGTTCTATAGGATGCTCATCAATCTGCCATACATATTTTATATGTCTATTGGTAAATACTAAGATTCTGGTTTTATCATAATTAATTTCTAATTTGTCATGTAATGCCAGTTGATTAAAGGCTTTCAGTAATCTCATCCCTTGTTGTATCTGTGACAATAGAATGGTATCATCGGCACACTTAAGTACTGTTAATTTCTTATTTCCCAGTCTAGGGGGAACAAAGTTGTCATTATTGCTTAAATCAGTTATTAGTGAGTTAACATAGAAATTAAACAGTAATAGGGCTAACAGACAGCCTTGCCAAACACCTCGACTAGTTGGTATCACTTCAGATAACAAGCCGGATTGATTCAATCTTACTTGGATCTTAGTATCAGCGTGGAATTCACACATTAACATTAGCAACCTTTTGTCTATATCTGTTCTATATAATTTGTCCCATAGCTGTTCCCTATTAATGCCTTCAAGTATTAGGCATCCTGTTCCCCTCATAAAAAGTTTTAAAAGTAGAAAGAGAAGAAATGCACAACCAAACTGCACTGGAAAACAGACCAGGAACCGGGGGAATTGGTGAAATACCAGTATCGACTTATCACAGAATCCAGCCCCAATCAGCAATCTTCCAATCACATTTTGAACTAAGTGAAGTTTCTAAATATCTTGTATACAGATTACAAAGAATACACGAATCTGGAGGTTACCACACCCTGGTTATCTGAGGCTAAGCCTCCTCTGCCCAAACAGAGTCATAGCTGGTGTACTAGACTAAACAGGCAGAAGGTAACCTGTACATATAGTGACCAAGATGATTCAATAAGTATGCCCAAACTATAATACTCTTCCTTCATGCACAGTACAACTTCATTTATTATTTGTATCCCATCTTTCTCCCAACACTGAACAACACTCAATATCCTTCTCTATATTATCAGCCAGTTGAAACACCAATTCAACCCTTCCTCATCTGATGAAAAAACTGGAACACTGGCCATACCACATCCCAAACCTCTGGGTGTCCTCAATTGAATAGTTCCATTTAAAAGTATGTGAAACAAAATCGTACCCTGTGGTCACATACATAACAAGGAAACAGCATCCCCAGATTCAAATACCATGGATATCCCTAGCAAGACGCTCCCTGGGCTGAAAATGTTGCTGTCAATACAAGGTCAGTAAATGTAAAGAACACCCTTCATCCAGGGCTTCATCTTGGATCAGAATGCTTGCATAACAATACTTGGCTTGCATAACAGGAGACCTGGCTGCTAGGTCAGTGAACTCTCACAGCTTTGTCTGCATGGGTTTTCTGTACAGCAGCAGGCAAGACTTGAGTGGGGGATGGGGGTGGAGAGGTGGAGTTGCAATGGTCTATCAGGATTCCATTTCCCTCAGTCTCACAGTCTGCTGGGTTGTGTATGTGTTTTGAAGTGGCAGAGACAGGATAGAGATTCTTTTGGTATACTACACAGCACCTCTGCAGAGAGAGGAAGACCCAAAGACCACCTAGGAATGAAGAAGAGAGAGCTTGCCAGCTACTATGTATTCATTTGCCACTTCTTCCTTCACATACAGACTCCATCACCACAAATGTGTGAGTTGCCTCTTTGCAGGACTGAGGTCTGGCCAGCTGGCTCCAGAAAGTTGGCCAGCTGGATTAGTTTAGCTCCCTGGGCTGGGGAATATAAGTGGCACTATTGCAGGGGTGGTTCCACTGCCTGTGGGATTGCTGCTAAAGGAGGCAACCTCAAAGGGGAGGTCATTCCCTATGGGAGGAGCCAATTCAGGAGTAGCATGAGGGTAAGGACCTGTCCTGCTGCTGCTTGGCAAACAATAGGATCTACTTATGGACACTGCCCTGTTGGAACAAACTGCTATTTCTGTGGGGAGGGGAGATATATTACCAACAAAGGAAGGGAGGTAATGGTGCTCTGGGAGCAGCCATCCAAGCTATACAGAGCAGAGGGAGATACAGAAATGGAAGAAACAGCTGTACCATCCTGTGGGAAGAGTTCACAATAGGATGTTAGTCATCCCCAAACTGTCACGCATTCAAATAACCGGGCTAGCTACGGTAGCAATTCCCTTGGGTTGAAAATGCTGCTTAATGCCAGGTCAGTGAATGGTAAAGCAGTTGCATTCAGAACTTGATTCTGGATGAACGTGCTGACCTGGTATGTATTACAGAGACCTGTATGGATGAAGTAGGAAAGATTAATCTCTCTCAACCCAACCTACAAGTCTCTGTGCAGCAGCAAGTAAGACATGAGAAGTGGGGTGAGGAGATGAAACTGTTGTGGTCTTTTGGGATAACCAGGCCCTATCTCTTAGTCTACGAGATTTGACTGCATTTATTTGAAGGTGGGTGGCCAAAACAAATTAGGGTTTCTGTTGGTGTACCACCCACCCCACTGCTTAATAGTATTCCTGCCTGAGCTAGCCAGGGTGGTCATGGGGGTGCTATTGGACTCTCTGCAACTAGTGATGCTGGGGGACTTCAACATTCATGCTGAGACTACGCTGTTGGGAATGGCTCAGGGCTTTATGTCTGCCATAACAACATGGGTCTGTCTCAAGTAGTATCTGGCCCACTCATGCTACTCTAGATCTTGTTCTGTACACAGGATGGAATGATGGTGATTTTGGAATGGAAGAACTGTCTATTGTCATGGACAGATCACTCCTTGGTCAGGTTTAGACTTACTGCAACTCAGAGCCTACATAAGTGCGGTGGATCCATTAAGATGGTCTGCCCCTTGAGGCTTATGGACCTAGATTGACTCCTGATGGCTCTTGGGGAGTTTCCTGCTGCCTCCACAAGTGACCCTGTCAAAGTTGATCTCTGGAGAGGAGAACAACCAGGGCAATGGGTATGATTGCTCCTAAACATCCCTTCTTATGGAATGGACCAAATCAGTCCCATGGTTTTCTAAGGAGTTGGCATCAATGAAATGAGTGAGACAGTGTGATATGGCAGAAAACTTAGAGCAAGACTGACTGAAAACAGGCTAAATCTATCTGAAGGCCTATGGTAGGGCAATCAGGGTAAGAAAAAAAGTCTTTTTTTTGTCTAACATCATTGTATCTTCAAAGAACCATTCAGTGGAGCTATTTTCAATGATCAGAAATTTGTTACAATCTGGCCCAAATGAGAATTTAAGCCAGTCAACAGTCCGCTGTGAAGAATTAGCACACCGCATGTGTACTAGACCCTTGCCCTTCCTGGCTAATTAAATACACCAGAGGCAAAAACTGGGTGAGTGAGTAAGTAAGGGAAGTGGTTAATGCCTTTCTACAAGGCAGAGTTCCAACTCACCTGAAGGAGGCTGTTGTAAGACCTCTTTTGAATACCTTCCCTGGATCCTACTACATTGACTAACTGTAGACCAGTCTCCAACAGCCCATTCTTGCTCCAGGTACTAGAATGTGTCGTGGCTTTGCAACTCCGGGGATTCCTAGATAAGGATTATCTACATCCATTTCAGCTGGGTTTCATGTTATGTTGGTGGGTGACCTGTGCCAGGGTGGGGGGAACTGTGTCCCTGTTGGTGCTGCTGGATGTCTCAGTGGTTTTTGATACCTTCAACCATGGTATTCTTCTGGGTAACCTTCTCTCTGTCCCACCTCCTCAGGCTTGTTTGGTGGGAACAAGGGGGAGGGCCTTGTCGGCAGTCTCTGAAAGTCCCTCCCTAGAGAGACCCAAGATGGCTCCTTCCTCGCTCTCTCAACAACAGAAAATATTCTTGTGCTACAAGGCTATTCAAAATTGAACGGGATGGGCTTTTAATCACGTGGTCTTCTTTATGTTTGATGTTCCACATAATCTTTTAATGTATTTTAATGTTTAATGTTTTAACCTGATTTAATTGCTCTTTAGATAACTTTATAGTTATATTTTTATAAAAAATTTTGCATTTTTAATCTGTATTGTTTTAGATATATTGCTAACTTCCTGGAGTCCCATTGTTGAAAGGAAGGCTGACATAAATGAGTAATAACACCCACCTTGCTGCTCAACAGTCTCCTTTCCTGAGCTGGCTGAACTGCTTTCACTGGTGGTGCCGGAGTCCTCCTCACTTGTTATCCTCAGGGACTTCAATATCTACGCTGAGACTGTTCTTGAGGAGCAGCTCAGGACTTCATGTCCTCCATGACAACCATGGAGACAACTACTCTTCCAAGTAGCATCTGGTGCCACCTATACAGCAGAATACACTCTGGACCTGATTTTCTGTGCTGGGCAGGATGGTGGTGATCTCAGTGTGGAGGAATTTTCCACGATACTGTCAGCGAAAAATCACTACCTTGTGGACACACAGAGCTTCTGCAAAGTTAGGGGGCTGATCAAAATGGTCTATTCCAGAAGCCTTATGGATCCAGATGGATTCCTAATGGCTCTTGAGGAACTCACTGTTACCTCAGCAGATGATCATGTTGAAGCCCTGGTTAACCTCTGGAACAAGAAACTAGCCAGTGAAGTGTATGTGATCACTCCTAAGCATCATCTATTACAGACGTCAGCCAAGCAAGCCCCCTGGTTCATTAGTGATCGGGTGGTGATGAAACAAGTGGGGTGGAAATGAGAATGCCAGATGCAGAACACATGGAGTGAGTCTGATAGAACATAAGCTAGAGCCCACTGGAAAGCCTACTTTGTGGCAGTGAAGAAATCATTCTTCTCTGTTACTACTGTGTCACTCAATCTCAAGTGATCAGGGACTTTTTACATTCTGCCTCACAGGAGCATCATGTGGACAATTTGGCAGCCTGCTGTAAAGAGCTTGCATGACATTCTGCAACTAAAATCCTTTGGATCCACTCCGACTTGGATGCTATAGTTTATACAGGTCCAATGGATGTAATCATCCATTCAGGTGACCACTAACTGGAGTTGTTCCAGCAGTTGTCCAGAATTCACCAGCTTGCTGTAAAGACCTGTTTAAAGAGTCAGTTACTAAATTTCATCAACGGCTGTACAGCAAGTTTTACTGTTGTCTTTAAGTATTTTTCATGGTTTTGTTGCATCCCACTCTGAGAAACTTATTGAAAACCTGGATATACATCTTCCCCACCTGAATTTGGTCCAGACACCAAGAGGTACTTCATGTATGCAGTGACATACACTCCAACATGACCATCTCAGGAATCCATGGGGATGCCACAAGCCTGTCAACGCTTATGTGAAAGCATATGTATTTTTTAAAAGTGTACTAGTCCATGGCTCCACAGGGGGAGTGTATCCATGACTGTCCCGATTTCCTTATCAGCATTACTTGATATAAGACACTTTTATCTTTTTCCCCAGATCTATGTGCCTTAGCACTGCTGCGTCATAAGTAGAACGCTTCTGTTCAGCACCAATAGCTTCATATAATCTTTTCAGCATGAACATAAACAAGTTTATTGGGAAATAAATCCTATTGACTTTAACAAAATTTCCAAGTAAGTATGATAAGAATTAGGGCCTGCAAGTAATGGCCACTGCTTGAACTGAAGAATCTTAAGTGACGTACCTGAAGTATTGGCTAAAGGCAGCTAAGACATTTTTATGTGCTTTGAAGCAAACACTTTTGACCACCAGCATACAATCACAGAGAAGACCTTGAATTCGTTGATCATGAAGTTGCTGAAGGAGATGACAGCTGTGGCTGGCAAAAGTGTCCATACCAGATTATGCCTGAATTACCTAAAAAAACAAAACAAAACCTCAGGAAAACAGGACAATGCATTCTAGTCTTGGGGGTGTGCAATGTATTATAGTACATTCATTATACAAAACTGTAAAACAATTCCTTAATTCGAAAGTGTTACTGTAATCCAAACAGGATGTAACTAAGGCATGTGTCACCATATCCAGATCCAACATATTAAGGGATGGGTGAGCTAGTGCACAAACCAAAACTGTGTGAATGCACTCCTCGCACTGCCAAAACCTCGAGTTCCAGACTCAGTGTTGTTGTTCAGGAGTACATCTGAGCTGCAAACCTGCATTATTAGGCAAAGTGTAACTCCACTCAGCACAAGCTGAATCTTTATTCACCAATCTTCCTTTCAACCGATCAGGAGCACCTCTGTCTTGTTCTGGATTAAGTTCAATTTTTCAGCCTTATCCAGTCCATTAGCAATAATAGGCACGTGTTTATAGACCTCAAACGATTTCCTTGGAATGAGGTGGAAAATTCCACATCTAATTCTTTAGAAGATAACACCAGGGTTTTTTTTTCATAGATGCTTCAGAGGCTTGTAACGATTCCATCAAACACAAGAGGGGAAAAATTTCAATCCCCCAATGCTTCTGTAGGTAACATTAAAAACTGAGCTGGAAAAGATAATGTTCATCTTTTCTTACCACTGAGCTGGCACTACACTAACAGCAACAAGTCAAAGGAAAGGACAATGGTCTTCTTCTAGTATCCTCTCTGATACCCCATGCAAGGCATGAGGCTGAAATTACCCAACAGAAAGAGATGCCTAATTGCAACATCAGTTGCTTTTAGAGAAATGTCATTACCAGAGGCTACTTGCACACTGTATTGCAGCACACCAAATGCAGAGGACAAAACCTCTGTTGCTTTCACCTATGAATGAAAGCATCTACCTGATAAGTGGAATGGGGGGAAAAGGGGGATCAGTGGATCGGTGGGAGGGAGTTGGATCTAGAGTCTGGGGAAGGGGTCATGGCAAACATTTTGGTCATCAAGTCCCTGTCTCTTTTTCTTGCTAGCCTTGCTGCTGTGAGATCAAGGAAACCTACCATCCCACTTTCCTGCAGAAGAGAAAGGCAGTGAGGCTGCTAGTTTGTGTTGGACACCCTGGGCAGCAACAACTCTTAGCCTTCTTCTCACTCTCAGAACTAGGAAAGGGACACATTAGTGTACTGTTGTCTGGAGAACTACAGTCCTTTCTGCACAAACAAGGACAAGGGAGAACACTATGCTTTGTTGTTTTCACCACATAAGTTCCACCAAGGCAGCCTTTCTCAATGTAGCACCCGGCACAAGTATTGTACACACTTATTGTACATCCCCAGCTAGCACAGGGTGAGCAAATTTGTTGTCCAACACATGTGGAGGACACCAGGGTGTCCTTTACTGGTGGAGCCTGTACTTCATTCTGTTGCTAGATGAGAAGGATGCACAGCTAGGGAAAAATGTACATACACAGTGTTTTAATTTTCCTACTTGTTGTTGTATGCCCTGCGAGTTGTTTCTGACTTACAGCAACCCCATCACAGGAGTTTCTGGTGCTGAGAATGTGTGGTTACCCAGTGGGTTCCTATGGCTGAGTGGGGAATTGAACCCGGGCTCCAACACTCAAACCGCTACCCCATGTTGGTTCTCCAATTCACCTACTAGTCTCAAATATTTCATCCAAATATTAATTATTTAGGTCTGCTCTTCCCCCTTTTACACCAACAACCCCAAAGGCACTCTCTTTCCAATAGCAAAGCTCTTCTTTTAGAATAATATAGCTCCTTAAAATACTACAAAGTGGGGAAAAAACTGGTTTTGCTGTAGACTAGGAGTAGCGAACCTCTCTCAGTCTAAAGGTCAAATTTAATTTCACCCAGGAAGACTGCATTCTATCCCATGTCTTGAGGTGCCCTATCCCTTTTATAGACATAGTGTACAACCTTACTGCGAGGTACCAATGAAAGCTGGCAATCCTGAATTCAGATGAACACGTAACAGCTAAAGGAACACAATGCTATACATTGTAAGAAATGCCTGGCAGGGGTAGGGAAAAATGCTAGTGAAAAGAAGGTAAATTTTCTAAGGCTACAATCTTACTCAGAGAGCCAACATGCTACAGTAGAGTGGTTTGAGCACTGGACTTTGACTCTGAAAAATGGGGTCTGAATCCCAGCTTGGCCCTAGAAACCCACTGGGTGACCCTGGAAAAGTTACACTCTGAGGAAGGCAGAGGAAAACCCTCCCAATGAACAAATCTTGCCAAGAAAACCCTGTGACAGGTTTGCCTCAGGGTTGTCGTAAGCTGAAAATGATTCGAAGGCAAACAACCACCACTATCTTAGTGGCAGAATTCAAAAACACAGCCATGTTAATCTGGATCAGTATGCAACTGGATCTTGTGAGGAAAAAACAGCAGCATAAGCTTTTCTAGGGTTAAGTCTACTTCATCAGATGTGTCTATGAAAGCTTAGGCTACCAACTTCTTCCTCTCAGTGAGTCTCAAAGGTACTACAAAAACAATAACCTTATTAAGGCACACCTAGGATTTGATTCTAAATAACCACATACGGAATTGCACTCGATCTGCTGAGAAACTAAGAGAAGCAACTGTTTCTCCCTACTCTGCACAACATGCACACAACATGCCTCTAACCTTTAAGTGATTTCCCTCCTTCCGTATCATACATTTTAATGTTTGCGTCCTCTCCATCGTGCCTGCATTTTAAAGAAACAGCCACTTCCGCACTAGAGTGTTACAGCGCGATTATTCCACCTTCAACATCCTATGGAATCCTGGGGTTTGCAGTTTCGGGAGGGGCCAGCCCACTGCAAACCCCATAGGATGTTGAAAGTGGAATAATCGCGCTGTAACACTCTAGTGCGGAAGTGGCCGATAATAACAGCGGTAAGTGTCCTCCCTCCCTTAAACTCCACTCGAGGCGAAGCCTCACCCGCGGGGCCCACGCGCCTCAACGCGCACTGAATTCCCTGCCGAATCCCACGGGACTCCGGCCGCACGCTTCGCGCTGGGCTTCAGGCGAGGGAGGCACTGGCGGCGGCGGCGGCGGCGCGAGCTTTTCCAGGGAGAGGCCGGCAGGCTCCTCGCCTCCTGCCGGCCAGAAGGCACGAGCAGGCGGCTGGCCAGGGGCTCCCGCGGCCACTCATTCCCAGGCAGGCAGCAGGGCCAGCCCTCACCGGCTCGTCCTCTGCCGCCCCAGGCAAGTCCAGGCCCGGGGCAAACACCACCCGAGGGACGGAGGGAGGGAGGGAGGCAGGCCCGCCCGCCGCCTGGCGCAACTTCCTGTCGCCGCACCTTCGCTGCTCACGGAAAACATAGACCTCTGGAGCGGAAAGGACGGGTACAACCTCAAAAGCCCCTCCCTAAACTGCAAACCCCAGGATTCCATAGGATGTTGGAAGTGGAATCATAGCGCTATAACTGTGCAGTGCGGAAATGGCCAGTGATAAGTTGTTTTCTCCCATCCTTCCCAGATCAGAAGTGAAAGCTGTCCACAGAAGGCAATGGAGAATGCTTTGTGGCCCCTAAAGTGTATAACATTACATTTATAATATTATAATACTTAATAATTAATTCCTAACACCTTTATTATACCATAACCTTTCTACTGTACTCCTGGAAAGTTTGTTGTGCCGTTAAGAATTTGTTACCTTTAAGTCGCGAGTGAAGATTGTTCTTCTTGCTGGAGGAGATGCACATGCCAGCCTACCAAGGCAAGGTCACCCTGTCTACGCTGTGATACATGGCGGCGGACTCCTTTTTAACAAAGGTCTTGGTTCTCAGCTCCATCGTTCAAGAAACAGCATATACGATGCACACGTAGTTCTCTATTCCCACATTGCAGGCTGGAGGATACTCGAGTTTTTCTCCAGGAAGCCGGCAGGGGGGTATAGAGACACAAAACATGGCGCCCAAGGTTGCTCTAAGTATCGATGGTGTGTGTGAATCTCTACTGCAGCGCAGTCTACGTTGCAATGCCCAGGCGTCTGGGCGGTTTAACCATAGAGGCGCCATTCCACCGGAACTTCAGGCCCTGTCTGGAGTGACTAATGCCGGAAGTGACGTCTGGGAGGCTCGAGGGAAGAGGAGGTTGCCGGGGCGGCAGCACGTGTGGGAGGGGGAGGCGGTACTGCGGTCGTCGGTTGAGCGACCCGGAGGGAGGAAGAGGGGCGCGCGGTTTCGCCGTCGTCCAGCTCTTCTTCGGCACCTTCACGCGTTTTCTCAGGCGGACGTCTAGGATGCCCGTTGCCAGTGCGGGGAACACGTGTCTCCTGCAGGAACGCCTCCCGGGGAAACGTGCCTGGTTTCAGTCCCTGGAGAAAGTGCGGTGGATGGTAAGCCCGCGTTTCTTGTGACCTAGGAAAGACCCCGAAGAACAGCACGGAGATATTCCTTCTGCTGCTTTTCTTTCTGCTCTCCTTTCCGGGTAAAATGTCTGCGCGGAAGATCAGAAGCGCCTTGTCTGCAGTGTCACACAAATGCCAATTTATGGCTTTCTTTTCCACTGTCTGCGGCCGTTTCCGCACCACAGTGTTACAGCGCTATGATTCCACTTTCCTGCCTCTCTCGAAACTGCAAATCCTAGGATGTTGAAAGTGGAATCATAGCGCTATAACAGAGTCTAGTGTGGAAATGGCCTGCATCGTGTTTTGACGAAACGTTAAATGTCGTTGCGTTTGTTGCGGGCCTGTTCCGCAATAAGGGAGTCATAACTTTCCTAAGTTGTTTGGGTCACTTTACTGCAGAATTTGGTGCAGTAAAGGCTCTGGAGAATAAGCGACTGTGAACTGCGGGCCTGTCAGGAGTCACAAGCGAGTGACCCACAGGGAGGTAATTCCTCCCACCGCTGCGCCATCTTGCCATAACCTGACGCTGTCGAGATGGTCGTCGACCGCTTCTGTACTCCCCAGTCGGAGGGTAACAGTGGGCAAAGAGGGCTGTTTTTACTTTCTCTGTGCAAGCCCTAGAGAAGGGGAGAACTGGACTTTGGTGGTGCACATTTTTCTGATGCCCTTGTGTTTTCACTCTTCTAGGGTAAACGGTTTTTGAGATCAGAGTGGGAGCAGTATTTAGTGATCTGTATTAATCATTTTATTCTGGTGAAGTTGTCCAAGTCTTTAAAACTGTACAGCATTCTGTACTGTTGGGGAAGCAATACATTGCATGTTTGTCCAGCGTAATTCCTCCCCTGCCCCTCTAATTTTCTTTTAATAGATACTCTGCTTTCAACATTGTGTATGTACCTCCTGAAAGACAAGGAGCATGAAACTTTATAGATTTCTATTTATCTAGGGAGTCTTTGCCTGGCCTATGCCTGGCTATCCTTTTTGCCGTAGTGACAGGCAGAGGACCATCAGTTTTGTTGTCCAAAGGAACAGTATACAACACACAGAGGAGAGCCTAGTACCATTTCCGCACAAGTCTGTTATAGCGTGACGATTCCACTTTCAACCTCCTGTGGAATCCTGGGGTTTGCAGTTTCAGGAGGGGCCAACCCAGTACAGAACTGTGTCTATATTTTTACCTATGCTGTTGATATATTGGTATTGGTAGTTCACCAGAGTAACAGCTCCAATTTGAGTTGAGAGGCAAGAGTTTAAAAATAAGAAAAAAGGAATGGCAGAAGACTGGCTTTGGTGGTTTTTGAAGAAGATAAAACAAATCAATAAAGATAAAGCTATCCATCACTAATGGCTAGTGTTCACCGGCCAGATATCTGTTTTTTATATACTTAATTTATATATATATATATATATAAAATTTTTATTATATATATATTATAATTTTTATTATATTCCAAGTACATAAAAGCATATATTGACACAAATATGTATATTATTATTATCATTCTTCTATCCCCCCGCTTCTGTATATCAGAGGTTTCCAGTTGAGTCTATCTTCCCTTTGTACATATCTTACCAAATGTCAGTATGCTCAATCCACAGACATTTACAGATTTAGCCAAAGCATTACCAGTTTCCATTCTCTTTCAGAATTTTAAATTGTTTTGTTCTTAAGGGAGTTAGCTAATTTTTCCGTCTTACCATATCTAACATTTTATTTTCCTTTCATCTAATTGAGTATC